>SJXQ01008039.1:61581-83651 GCA_006408695.1 Aepyceros melampus | reverse complement strand
ATTCAATCTCTGTAGAGGCAGATGGAAAATGCCTTTGTTGTTCAGTTTTTGTTAGTGCTCTTGGTAAGTTTCAGTTTGTAGTTGGCATTGTCATCAGTAAACCTGCAGATATTTCAAATGCCTTTAGATGAAACACAAAATATATTGTGCAAGTATCTTAAAATAGAGAAAACCACATTAAAGACTACTAGAAAATATTGACCAAATTGAAAGTACCATAGGCATTGATTTTGTGTGCATGCTATTAAACAAACATTCAAAGGATTTTCAAATTCATTGAAATTTATATTTAAAATATTTAAATGACTCAATGAATTGTTTCATATAGTCAAGAAACATAGAAATTTAAAAATTCCAATGTAGCATTTAAATAATTATCTGAAAATACTTGGCATTGCCCTTCATCTATATCTTAGATGATTAACTGCTCTGAGAGAAAAATTGAGACTGTATAATCCATTCTGCATGATGGTACATATAAGCACAGACAAACACATTCAACATACCAAAATTCTACCCCCCACCTCATTCTCCCATCATGGGAAATGGCAACCCACGCCAATATTCTTGCCTGGGAAATTCCATGGACAGAGGAGTCTGTTCAGTTTAGTTTTTCAGTTGTCTCTGACTCTTTCTGACTCCATGAACTGCAGCATGCAAAGCTTCCCTGTCAGTCACCAAATCCGGAGTCTGCTCAAACTTGTGTCCAACCAGTTGGTGATGTCATCCAACCATACCATCCTCTGTCATCCCCTTCTCCTCCCACCTTAAATCTTTCCCATCATCACTGTATTTTCTTCACTTCAGGTGGCTAAAGTATTGGAGTTTCATCATCAGTCCTTCCAATGAACATTCAAGATTGATTTCCTTTATGATTGACTGGTTTGATCTCCTTTCAGTCCAAGGGACTCTCAAGAGTCTTCACCAAACCCACAAAAAACATTATCCTCAATGATGAAAAATTAAAAGCATTTCCCTTAAAGTCAGGAACAAGAGAAGGGTGAATACTCTCATCACTACTAGTCAACATAGTTTTGGAAGTTTGGCTACAACCATCAGAGCAGAAAAAGAAATAAAAGGAATCCAGATTGAAAAAGAAGTAAAACTTTCACTGTTTGCAGATGGCATGATCCTCTATACAGAAAACTCTAAAGACTCCACCAGAAAACTACTAAAGCTAATCAATGAATAGATTAAAGTTACATGATATAAAACTAACACACAGAAATCCCTTGCATTTCTAAACATTAACAATGAGAAAACAGAGAAATTAAGAAAAAGATTCCATTCACCACTGCAATGAAAAGAATAAAATACTTAACAATATATTTAACTAAAGAATAGCTTCCCTGTCAGTCACCAATCCGGAGTCTGCTCAAACTTGTGTCCAACCAGTTGGTGATGTCATCCAACCATACCATCCTCTGTCATCCCCTTCTCCTCCCACCTTAAATCTTTCCCATCATCACTGTATTTTCTTCACTTCAGGTGGCTAAAGTATTGGAGTTTCATCATCAGTCCTTCCAATGAACATTCAAGATTGATTTCCTTTATGATTGACTGGTTTGATCTCCTTTCAGTCCAAGGGACTCTCAAGAGTCTTCACCAAACCCACAAAAAACATTATCCTCAATGATGAAAAATTAAAAGCATTTCCCTTAAAGTCAGGAACAAGAGAAGGGTGAATACTCTCATCACTACTAGTCAACATAGTTTTGGAAGTTTGGCTACAACCATCAGAGCAGAAAAAGAAATAAAAGGAATCCAGATTGAAAAAGAAGTAAAACTTTCACTGTTTGCAGATGGCATGATCCTCTATACAGAAAACTCTAAAGACTCCACCAGAAAACTACTAAAGCTAATCAATGAATAGATTAAAGTTACATGATATAAAACTAACACACAGAAATCCCTTGCATTTCTAAACATTAACAATGAGAAAACAGAGAAATTAAGAAAAAGATTCCATTCACCACTGCAATGAAAAGAATAAAATACTTAACAATATATTTAACTAAAGAAATAAAAGATTTATATATAGAAAACTATGAAACAACTGAGGAAGGAAATCACACATGACACTAATAGATGGCGACATATACCATGTTCATGGATTGTAAGAATCAATATAGTGACAATGAGTATATTACCCAAAGCAACCCGATCAAGATATCAACAGCATTTTTCACAGAACTAGAACAAATATTTTCACAATTTGTATGGAAATACAAAAAAACCTTGAATAGCCAAAGCAATCTTGAGAAAGAAGAATTGAACTGGAAGAATCAACCTGCCTGACTTCAGGCTCTACTACAAAGCTACAGTAATCAAGACAGTATGGTTCTGACACAAATACAGAAATATATATCAATGGAACAAAAGAGAAGCCCAGAGATAAATCCACACATGTATGGGCACCTTATCTTTGACAAAGGAGGCAAGAACATATAATGGAGAAAAGACAATCTCTTTAACAAGTGGTGATGGGAAAACTAGTCAACCACTTGTAAAAGAATGAAACTAGAACACTTTCTCACACCATACACAGAAACAAACTCAAAATGGATTAAATATCTAAATGTAAGGCCAGAAACTATACAACTCCTAGAGGAGAACATAGGTGAAACTCTCTCCAACATAAATCACAGCAGGATCCTCTATGACTCATCTCCCAGAATATTGGAAATAAAAGCAAAATAAACAAATGAGACCTAATTGCCACAATGAAGGAAACTATAAACAAGGTGAAAAGATAGCCTTCAGAATTGGAGAAAATAATAGCAAAATGAAGCAAATGACAAAGAATTAATTTCAAAAATATACAAGCAACTCCTGCAGCTCAATTCCAGAAAAATAAATGACCCAGAAAAATTCCAGAAATAAACAGACATTTCTCCAAAGAAGACATACAGATGGCTAACAAACACATGAAAAGATGCTCAACACTCATTATGAGAGAAATGCAAATCAAAACTACAATGAGAAAGCACCTCACACCATTCAGAATGGCCATCATTAAGAAGTCTACAAGCAATAAATGCTGGAGAGGGTGTGGAGAAATGGAAACTCTCTTACACTGTTCTTGGGAATGCAAACTAGTACAGCCACTATGGAGAACTGTGGAGACTCCTTAAAACCTGGAAATAGAACTGCCATATGACCCAGCAATCCCACTACTGGGCATACACACCGAGGAAACCAGAATTGAAAGAGACACGTGCACTGCAATGTTCATTGCAGCACTGTTCAAAATAGCCAGGACATGGAAGCAACCTAGATGTCCATCAGCAGATGAATGGATAAGCAAGAGGTGGTACATGTACACAGTGGAATATCAATCAACCATTAAAAAGAATACATTTGAATCATTCTAATGAGGTAGATGAAATGAGCCTATTATACAGAGTAAGTAAGCCTGAAGGAAAATCAATAATATAGTATGCTGCTGCTACTGCTGCTGCTGCTGCTAAGTCGTGTCAGTCATGTCTGACACTGTGTGACCCCATAGATGGCAGCCCACCAGGCTCCCCCATCCCTGGGATTCTCCAGGCAAGAACACTGGAGTGGGTTGCCGTTTTCTTCTCCAATACAGGAAAGTGAAAAATAAAATTGAAGTTGCTCAGTCGTGTCCAACTCTTCGTGATCCCATGGACTGTAGCCTACCAGGCTCCTCCATCCATGGGATTTTCCAGGCAAGAGTACTGGAGTGGGGTGCCA
The DNA here is from genome assembly GCA_006408695.1 of Aepyceros melampus. Classification (NCBI taxonomy): domain Eukaryota; kingdom Metazoa; phylum Chordata; class Mammalia; order Artiodactyla; family Bovidae; genus Aepyceros; species Aepyceros melampus. The sequence goes on along the minus strand of SJXQ01008039.1, from coordinate 79,934 downwards.
TTGTATACTAACACATATATATGGAATTTAGAAAGATGGTAATGATAACCATTTATGCGAGACAGCAAAAGAGACACAGATGTACAGAACAGTGTTTTGGACTCTGTGGGAGAAGGTGAGGGTGAGATGATATTAAATAATAGCACTGGAATATGTATATTATCATATGTGTAACTGATCACCAGCCCAGGTATGATGCATGAGACAGGGTGCTCAGGGCTGGTGCCCTGGGATGACCCAGAGGAATGGGATGGGGAGGGAAGTGGAAAGGTGTCTCAGGATGGGAAATACATGTACACCCATGGCAGATTCATGTCAATGTATGGCAAAACCACTACAATATTGTAAAGTAATCAGCCTCCAATTAAAATAAATAATTTTTTAAAAAGAAAAAGAACAAAATGTCATACATGGGACTGAAAAAAAAAAATCTTCTCCAACACCACAGTTCAAAAGCATCAATTCTTAGGTGCTCAGCTTTCTTTATAGTCCAACTCTCACATCCATACATGACTATTTGAAAAGTCATAGCCTTGATTAAATGGACTTTGTTGGCAAAGTAATGTCTCTGCTTTTTAATATGCTGCTTAGGTTGGTCATAGCTTTTCTTCTAAGAAGGAAGTGTCTTTTAATTTCATGGCTGCAATCACCATCTGCATTGGTTTTGGAGCCCCCAAAATAAACTCTCTTACTGTTTCTACTATTTCCACATTATTTGTCATGAAGTGATGGGACCAGGTGCCATGGTCTTCGTTTTCTGGATGTTGAGTTTTAAACCAACCTTTTCACTCTCCTCTTTCATTTTCATCAAGAGGCTCTTTAATTCATCTTCACTTTCTGCCATAAGGATGGTGTCATCTGCATATCTGAGCTTATTAATATTTCTCCCAGCAATTTGATTCGAGCTTGTGCTTTATCCAGCCCAGCCTTTCACATGATGTACTCTGAATATAAGTTAAATAAGCAGGGTGACTATATACAGCCTTGATGTACTCCTTTCTCAATTTGGAACTAATCTGTTGTTCCATGTTTGATTCTGAATGTTGCCTTTTACCCTGCATACAGATTTCACAGGATGCAAGTCAGGTCATCTCGTATTCCCATCTCTTGAAGAATTTTTCACAGTATGTTGTGATCCATACAGCCAAATGCTTTCATGTAGTCAATAAATCAGAAGCATCACAAGATAGCAACTAAACAACAAACCATAAGATTAGATTAATTTTCTCTGTTAAGAATCCCCAGAATATCTGTACATAATCTAAGCAGAGAGATAATGTGTTAATCTGTCACCTTACCAGAATTCCTGAAAATTTGCATTGTTGTTCCAGTGCCTCTTTTATTTATTCAATCATTATATATGAAATAAATTTTCTTGGGCTCCCTCTTTGTGCTAGGAACTAACATATATATTTGTATTAAGGATTCACTGGGAACAAGACAGCCTTCAGGAAATTTACTAAGCATCTAAAGAACCGAGGTATTCAAGCATTTGAAATAAAATCTATTACTGTTATAGTAAGGTAATCAGAGGGTTCTTCCTTGAGTGAAGCCAAAATTTGTCTACCTTAACATTAACCCAGGTCAATTCCAATCACATAGACAATGCAAACTAAGTATATTTATACTTATAGAATAAACATAAGAATTAATGAATGAATACTACCAATAGAAATTAGTATTCATTTAAAACCTATTATTTTAAGCATGAGATTATATATATCAAGCATGTTTTGATGGACCAGCCATTTAAAAGTGATGCCATTGTTCAGGAACACCTGGGACTCTCATCTGGTCCACACTACCTGAGCAGCCTCCACAAATATTTCCCCAACTAGAGCCAATATTGCAATAGGAGTTGCCCTTGTGGTTCTTATCATGATTTTAAGGCACACCTCAGCAATAATTTTTACTATCTTAGATTGTGGAGGGGGAACATGGCATTTCTGGGGCCATACATAAATGTCACATCTCAGATAAACAGATGGAGCAGACCTGGTGCTCTGCCTTTGTTGGGGTTGAGAGTGGGGTGCCTGGGATTTTAAATTTCATTCCATTGGTGACATTAAAACAAAAACAATGGAAATTAAAGACTAGGAAGGGAAAAGTAGGGTCCACAAGAGGCTAGTTATCAAGGTCAAACAGGACTTTCTGAAAATGGGAACTTGATGGGTGGGGCAATTTGACTTTTATCTAGTGACCCTGCAGTATGTTTATTTGAGATGAATGTCTTTTAAATGAATGCCTTGGTAATAAAAAACTTAATGTCAGGCATTTATACTATCATTAAAAATTGCCATAATTTTCAGGCACTCGTGTTAGAAAACTTTATAGCACAATTCACAAATCCTGACACACATGCTCCCTGCCATCTTGCTCCAGCAGATCACATAGCAATTAAATGGCAGGACTGTATTTGAGTCTACATCTGTCTCTTGCCAAAGTTCAAGTATAATTTTGCACAATATAAAATTAAACTTTGTCAAGAATGGACACTTTCTATAAGGATATTTTAAAGCTACACCCCACAACCTTCTTTAATATTATTCTCATCCTGTGGATTAAATATGAGGTAAATATTTAAACATGTTAAACTATATGACTAATTAGTTTTTTTCTGTGTTTCAGCTTCAGCTGTTCTCTTGGTCACATGGGTAGTCTGTACCTTCAGTGTTGACTATTGCTTAGGAAATCATAGTGCATCAAAGCATGGGCTCTGCCTAGTCCATTTTCACACCTGCAATTGTAGCTGTCTGAAAGATGTGAAAGATGCATCTGTGAAACAGAAACAAGACTGTAAATCTGCACCCTGAAAAAATGGAGTAACACATACATATTTAAATGGCTATCTCTTTGACAATTGATCCCAGGATTTGTAGCAAATATTTCCTGAGAAATCAAATCATCTACTGGGTAATGTGGTTAATAGGTTTATTTAGCATATCTCAAATATGTCTAGTTGATATTGTAGCCAGCTTTCTCATTTAGGAAAGAAAAAACATTTTTACTTGAAATAATAGGATTGCTTCTTTGGGCAATGATATTGCTGACTACACAGCTTTGGTTCATGCACATGAGTCTAATAAGGCCAAACTGTACCACTGAGAATGTAATGTATATGTTCAAAGGTCTGCAGTGAAAACTGACAACCATAACCTTCCAATAATTGCACCTAAGCAACTTCAGAACTTCCTTCAATCTTCTGTTTGGTTGCCTGAGCAAATTGATTGCCAATTTCTTCTTAGTTTAAAAATGAATCTTCCTTTCAGTATTTTTGAGATCAGTTTAATGTTCTCATATTAATAAGATTAAAAAAATAAAACCACAATGATACTATATTCTCTGTAAAATCATAGAGAAAAGATTCACAATGGCTGCATAGTAAAATACAGCTTTTGGTATAAAATATCAGAAATTAAGCATTCTTTATGTTATTTAAGATTGTATGCTTTATCTTACATTGAAGTGATCATTCAAAGTAATTTCAAAGTTTATTGATTATAATTGTCTTATAAAAATAAGTACATAGGCAACACAGAAATAAAATATAATTGTCACTTGAAATCATACCTAACTTTAAATACAATGAAAAGTAATTATATGCAGTTTGACATCTCATTTTATTAAGCAGAACTAAATCTAGAACTTATTTGGATTTCCATCTTAAAAAGAAATATATATATATATATATATATATTTCCTATTTGACATTAAAATAATATGCTAAAGCTTTGGGAGGAAATTTAAAAAGATAATTCTAAAAATGGAAATAGTGCTTCATTGGAATAAACATATAGCCATCTCGACTGGCTTTTTAAAGATGAAAATATATTTGAATGCACAAATTCTGGTAAGCTTGCTAAAAAGTTGGTCCCTTTAATTTCACATTTCAAGCATGTTCTTAGCAAGAAGAAAGCAGCATAAAATGCACTAGTGTTGCTGAAATAGTTGTATATGCCTTAATAAAAAATGTGTACCTATATACTTCTATTTTTACAACATAGTGTATATTGCAAAATTCAGTGAAAATTGGTAACTAGCAGTTATCCATAAAATGGAATAAAGAATGAAACACAACTCTTCTTAAAACAATTATTAAGAAAAAATGTCATTAATTATCTTCATACTTTGTATACACACACATACACACATGCATATGTATTCTGCTGTTGCTGTTTAGTCGCTAAGTTGTACCAACTCTTTGTGATCCCATGGACCATAGCCTGCCAGGCTCCTTTGTCCTTGGGATTTCCCAAGTTATAATACTGGAGTGGATTGTCATTTCCTTCTCCAGGGACTCTTCCTGATCCAGGAATCAAACATGAATCTCTTACTTGGCAGATGAATTATTTACCATTGAGCAATCTGGGAAGACTACATATGTATACGTACACATATATAATCAATAATCAATCTATTACTCTTTATTTCAGGACTAAAATAATTACAGTTTCCTATTAAATATAATGTTAAATGTTTTTATATACACATTAAATATGTGTTTTACATACATTTATCATGTAGTTAGACAATACCTTACATAATACATGTTGGCAACTATTATTGGTACCTTCTATTGTCAACATCCATTGGATCATCAAAAAAGGCAAGAGAGTTCCAGAAAAAACATCTAATTCTGCCTTATTGACTATGTCAAAGCCTTTGACTGTGTCGACGACAACATAATGTGGAAAATTCTTCAAGAGGTGGGCATACCAGATCACCTGACCTGACTTGTGAGAAATCTGTATGCAGATCAAAAAGCAAAAGTTAGAATTGGACATGGAACATCAGACTGGTCAAAATTGTAAAAGGTGTGTGTCAAGGCTGTATATTGTCACCCTGCTTATTTAACTTATATACAGAGTACATCAAGAGAAGTGTTGTCCTGGATGAAGCAACGCTTGAATGAAAATTGCTGGTAGAAATATCAATAACCTCAGATATATAGATGGCACTATCCTTATAGTAGAAAGTGAAGAAGAATTAAAGAGCCTCTTGATGAAATTGGAAGAGAAGAGTGAAAAAGTTGGCTTAGAACTTAACATTCAGAAAACTAAGATCATGCCATCTAGTCCCACCACTTCATGGCAAATAGATGGGGAAACAGTGAGAGACTTTATTTTGGGGGGCTCCAAAATCACTGCAGTTGGTGACTGCAGCCGTGAAATTAAAAGACACTATCTCCTTGGAAGAAAAACTGTAACTAACCTAGACAGCATATTAAAAAGTAGAGACATTTCTTTGCCAACAAAGGTCCATCTAGTCAAAGCTATGGTTTTTCCAGTAGTCAGGTATGGATGTGAGAGTTGGACTATAAAGAAAGCTGAATGCTGAAAAATTGATTCTTTTGAACTGTAGTGTTAAAGAAGACTCTTGAGAGTCCCTTGGAATGCAAGGAGATCCAACCAGTTCATCCTAAAGGAAATCAGTCCTGAATATTCCTTGGAAGGACTGATGCTGAAGCTGAAGCCCCACTACTTTGGCAACCTAACGCGAAGTACTGACTCATTTGAAAAGAATTTGATGCTGCGAAAGTCTGAAGGTGGAAGAAAAGGGGATGCCAGAGGATGAGAAGGTTGGATGGCATCACCAACTCAGTGAATGAGTTAGAGTAATCTCCAGGAGTTGGTGATGGTCAGGGAGGCCTGAAGTGCTGCATTCCATGAGGTCACAAAGAGTTGGACACAACTGAGTGATTGTACTGAACTATTGGTATATAGTAAAAATAATTAATATGACTCACTTCTTAGCTCAGGGAAGATTCCCTGGAGAAGGAAATGGCCAGCCACTCCAGTACTCTTGCCTGGAAAATCTATGGAGGAGAAGCCTGGTAGGCTAAAATCCTTGGGGTCACAAAGAGTCAGACAGGACTGAGTGACTTCAATTCACTTCTCAGCTGGGAATAAATATCATGCCATAACTCTGATTTTCCAATCTGAAATACAAAGTTGTATCTTAATTTTATTTTCATTTCTTGGAGTAATAGAAAAGGTTGAGTATTTACAATTTCAAATTACATTTATAATGCATTTTACAAGATTTATATTATTTTCCTTCCCCACCTCCCCCACTCCGGAAATGTGCTTTACTTATCACAGTTCTTAAAACTTAAAGACAGTTTCATTTATCTCTAATAGTATTATCTGGAAATAAGAGCAAATTTTTAACATTTACTTAATTGGTTTTATGTTCCTATTTCGTCAATTTTTTAGGATACGGTATAACATTAGTGGCAACAGTGGATCTCTTTTTATTCCTGAATTTCATGAGACTTTATGTTATTATATCACATGGTGTTACCTTGATATTAAGTAGATCATAAATAAGGTGATATCTTTCCATTTCCAATTTAAAACGTTTTGAATAAAAAAAGGGGGGAAATAATAATGTGGTATGATAGCCATTTAATAGAGTAACATTTACTTTTATAATTGTAAAGACTTTTGCATGCACATACAATAGTGAATTATTTTGTGTGTTTTTATGTATTTATCTTTGAAATTTCATTTACAAACATTTGTCAGTTGCTTGTTTATTAGTATGTTGAGGGACATTCAGGAATGCAGCAACCTTACATCACAACCTCTTTTGCTATAGGGGAAAATGAATTTGTTTTGTTTTGTTTTAATATTAAGGCTGAGTAAAAGAAAAGCTTTCAGAATGAGTGGGTTATGGTTATTTCAGTTCTCCTGGCTATGTCTTTCCTAGGAGGGTTATCTAGTTAACTGAGCAATAAACCTTCAAAGGGCTTCTGCTCTGATATATGAAACTGTTTCCCTTCATTAGTTCATAAAGTAAAGGTATTAGATTTTTTAAAGACACATTTCAGACTTTTTTTATTTGGGAGGTGGGGGTCGGGATTGGGAGTTCATGTACACTCATGGCTGATTCATGTCAATGTATAGCAAAATGAATACAGTATTGTAAAGCAAAACAAACTAAAAAATAAAAATTAATTTAAAAAAAATGTTGCTTAATACATACTAGTTAACTTTCTTCTTCACTTTTTATCCACAAAGTTTGGTTGGATTCCAGTGTAGAAGGAAAGGCCTATTCTTAAAATTTTAATTAAATACAGCTAAAAATAGTGGCTCTCTGGTGAAGCTTTTATTCAAAGAACCACAAGTGCTCTTCAAAGGGAATTCAAATGCAAAAATAAATCTGCCAGTGTCCACTTTTGCTATTGAAGGTAGATGAGCCGCATCATCACCTCATTTCAGCCAAAGAGCCTATTAAGGTGAAAATGTTTTTAGAATTTGATTATATATTTGAACTGGAACTTGAATGTGGCATAAACCATTAAATGTTTAAAGTAATGTATAGCAAAACGAATACAGTATTGTAAAGCAAAACAAACTAAAAAATAAAAATTAATTAAAAAAAAATAAAAAATGTTGCTTAATACATACTAGTTAACTTTCTTCTTCACTTTTTATCCACAAAATTTGGTTGGATTCCAGTGTAGAAGGAAAGGCCTATTCTTAAAATTTTAATTAAATACAGCTAAAAATAGAGGCTCTTTGGTGAAGCTTTTATTCAAAGAACCACAAGTGCTCTTCAAAGGGAATTCAAATGCAAAAATAAATCTGCCAGTGTCCACTTGTGCTATTGAAGGTAGATGAGCCGCATCATCACCTCATTTCAGCCAAAGAGCCTATTAAGGTGAAAATGTTTTTAGAATTTGATTATATATTTGAACTGGAACTTGAATGTGGCATAAACCATTGAATGTTTAAAGCAAAAAAGGTTGAGGGAACCAATTTAGGAGGTGGGTTATAAATTATGTATGCGCCTTTTGAAAAAGGTCAGCATTTTTGTTTAATTCCACCAGGACCTTCTGAAAAGTGCAATACAGCTACTCTAGATGCTTCTTCCTCAGGATGCCTGTTCTTTATTGGTATCCCTGTCTCCATGGTAATAGGTTAGTGCTCTTCCTCCACCCCCACCCTGACCTCCATGCCCAGAGCCTTCGAACCTCAGCAGGAGGAAGAGCCCTCTGGAGTGCCATGCACTGCAGCTCTAGGACATAAACAACTCCATGGGTGTTTGCCATGGCAGTTCTTCATCCACGATATAATTACCCCAAGGTGTACTGGCGATGTACTTATGTGCATCGAATCAAGAACAGTCGCTTTTCAATAAATCACTCTAGCCAGGTGGTCACCAAAGCTAGTGTTCTGAGAAGCGTGGGTTACAAGGCAACCAAGGCCATAATTCATCATTAGAAACAACGATAGGCCTGGAGTCCATCCCAGGCATGAAGGACCTCTCCAGTTTTATAAAAGAGAGCCACAGGGTTTCATAAAAAGAATACCAAGAAAATTCAGATTTCATCCAGCAAACCTGGAGATGGTGACTTTCTTCTTTTACTGAACAGTTGTGGGGACTTACTCAAATTGCTTTGCCTATCTGAATATAGATTTGCTCATTTGTAAAATGCAAGTAATAATATATTCCTTATAAAATTTTGAATTTATATGTGAATAATGCCCAACATGTGATGACAATTATTAATATTATTTTTATAATGGGAGAGAGGCTCATAAGTTTTGGAATAGAAGATAGTCATCAAATAAATAAAAGACAAGATCTTCCAAATCAAAGGACCCATTCATCTCTCTTCCCCATCCAACCGTGTTCATAAAGGATGTGGCTTATAGCCACTTACCCTCAAAGATGCAAGGACAGGCAATGCTGAGAATGGGGAGTGTAGGCGGACATGGCTCATCTATCGTTCACTGCTTAATTCCTCCATCAGACAGTCTACTGAGGCCTGGCATGTACTTCTTTCTCAGTGAAGGTCTTACCTCTATACCTTCATAATAAGAGCAGCACGTTTCAAAATTGTATTTTATGAGACAATGAAACTCCTCATGGATTAATCCTCCTGCTAACCAAAGACATGTCACCTCCAGCACTGAGCTTGTCTTTGTCTTCCTGTCAATCCCTCATCACCAACTGTTCTCCATTTTCCTGTCCCTAGGATTTAAGCAAGCATTCTCCCAGTCAAGAAAATCAGAAGTGAGCCCCTATTCTCAATGACATTTTGAATATGTAAGCTGTTGATCACAGAAGTTATGTGACAGGCCACACAGTTAGTTAATAGCAGGGCTGAGTAAAACACAAATTGACCTCTACACCGTTAATCCATTACTCATTACATGGCATCAGCATGCCTCTCCTGCTGCTGCTGCTGCTGCCAAGTCACTTCAGTTGTGTCCGATTCTGTGCGACTCCATAGACAGCAGCCCACCAGGCTCCTCTGTCCCTGGGATTCTCCAGGCAGGAATACTGGAGTGGGTTGCCATTTCCTTCTCCAGTGCATGCATGCATGCTAAGCTGCTTCAGTTGTGTCTGACCATGCCTCTCCTAATATTTGTTTAAAAAAAAAAAAAAAACTATGACATTGGAAATGTGTGTTTCATACTATCAGAATACTCTCACTTTCAAAAGTCTCAGATGTTTCAAGCAAAGTTACTAAAAAGTCTACTTTTCACAGAAGTGACAGAATTATTTGAACCATACAGTCATTAGTGATTAAGCCTGATATATATGCTATTATTTCTCAAGCTCAGTTTTTACTTCCCAACACAGACATTACCTGTTTAAGCAAGGAGACATCTGCTTCATTTTATTTTAGCTTTGCTGGTAATATTCATTCATGTGTCTAATTTCATGTTTCATCCAAACTTCCTCCATTACACCTTCTTGTAGCAGGTTCTTTTACATGGATGCAAATATGCTTTACAAGTTCATTTGCCTGAAAGTTTTAACATTTTCATTTTGTCAAGTTTTCCCTGATCTTGCAAGATTCAGAACTGGAAGAATTTATGGTTATAACTCACTGTTTTACAAGAAGTTTCTTTTATAACCAGTCTTTTTCTCATTGTCTGAAGTTTCACAAGTTTCTCTATACTCCAAAAATGGAAATTTTTATAAAGCAAATTCCTTCATATTCCAAAAAGATAATGTGGTTAAAAAGAAAAGTTAGGGTTGAACGTGCAAGCATTTCTATGTCTGGTTTCCAGTTATAGATGTCCCAGTTTTCCTTTGGAAATGAAATTTCTTTGTGTAAATAACCTAAGACAGACAGGCTTTTCTCTAACATGAAAACTATCTTCCTGGTAGTGAGTAACTTTATGAGCTCTCATTTGTTCTGATTTTTATTTTAAAAATTAAATAACTCTTTTAGGGGAGTGAAACTACCCTGGATGATACTATAATGGTGAATACATCTCAAAAAGCATTTGTCAAAGCCCATAGAATATCCTACATACAGAGTGAACCCTGAAGTAAACCACGGACTTCAGGTGATAATGATGTATGACTATAGACTCATCAATTGTTACAAAGGTTATCACTCTGTTGGGGGATGTTGATCTGCAGAGCCTTGTTCAGGGGTCAGGGCAGAAGATATATGGGAAATCTTTATACTTGATGCTCATTTTCTGTCCACCTAAAACTGCTCCAAAAAATAAAATCTACTGAAAAATAGATTAGAATGAAGAAGTGATGTGAAGTTGCTCAGTCGTGTCCAGCTCTTTGTGATCCCATGGACTGTAACATACCAAGTTCTGCTGTCCATGGGGATTCTCCAAGCAAGAATACTGGAGTGGGTTGCCATTCCCTTCTCCAGGGGACCTTCTCAATCCAGGGATCAAACCCAGGTCTCCCCCATTGCAGGCAGGTGCTTTAAGCTCTGAGCCATCAGGTAAGCCCCCAAAATAAAATCTACTGAAAAAATAGATTAGAATAGTTGACATAAAACATTTTTCTTGCAGATACATAAGCTGTATATCAAATAAGCCTGTTGATCCCATGGACTGTAACATACCAAGTTCTGCTGTCCATGGGGATTCTCCAAGCAAGAATACTGGAGTGGGTTGCCATTCCCTTCTCCAGGGGACCTTCTCAATCCAGGGATCAAACCCAGGTCTCCCCCATTGCAGGCAGGTGCTTTAAGCTCTGAGCCATCAGGTAAGCCCCCAAAATAAAATCTACTGAAAAAATAGATTAGAATAGTTGACATAAAACATTTTTCTTGCAGATACATAAGCTGTATATCAAATAAGCCTGAGTTCTATTACAGCCATTTTTTTTTCTTTTTGCTTTGGCCATATCTCTGTTCCTAGCTTCCATGCAAAGATCTGGCTGCTATGAGTGTGTGTGTGTGTGTGTTTTAAAGTATTTCAATTTAAGAACTATGTGATTATGATTTTATCATCAAATGATTAGTTAATTTGGATGCTTCTAATGGGAATTTAGGGGCTTCCCTGGGGGATGAGTGGTAAAGAATCCACCTGCAGTACAGGAGACATGGGTTTGATCCCTGGGTCAGGAAGATCCATTGGAGAAAGAAATGGCAACCCATTCCAGTATTCCTGCCTGGAGAATTCCATGAACAGAAGAGCCTGGCAGGCTACAGTCCATGGGGTCATAAAAGAGTCAGACACAACTTATCAACTAAACAACAATGATGGGAATTTTATGCACAGTTTGCAATTCTTCAGTTCATTAGCATCATTTGTTAGTTGTCACATTTAATTACTGTATATTGTGTCAAATAATAAACTTGGCTGTTCTTATATAAATCATGTGGTAGGTAATGACTTTCCCTTACATTCTTCTGAATTAGCAAAGTTTAACTACATAGGATTTTTTTCCTAGTAGCTTTGAAATTTTGATTCAAAACGAATTTAACAGAGATTTCTTCCTATTTTTCGTGCATTTATGGTGGTCGTTGGTGTAGCTGCTAAGTCATGTCTAACTCTTGCAATCCCACGGACTATAGCCACCAGGCTCCTCTGTCCATGGAATTTCCCAGGCAAGAATACTGGAGTAGATTGCCATTTCCTTCTCCAAGGGGTCTTCCCCACCCAGGGATCAAACCCATGTCTCTTTCATTGCAGGAGGATTACTTACCACTGAGCCACCAGAGAAGCCCTCATGCATTTATACACGATCCAAAATCACATGCAACATAGAGGCATAGTACATATTTATAAAGTGCTCGATAAATTCTATGTAAATTTTATAATCCCTTTTGATATCTTATCTAACCTAGGTTTTCTCAGTCTTGGCATTGTTGACATTTGGGGCTGGATAATTCTTTGCTGTGGGAAGATGATGTGTATTGTAGAATATTTAGCAGCATCCTGGATCCCTCCACACTGAAAGCCAGTTGTACACCCCACAACTGCGACAACCAAAAATGCTTCCAGACATTGCCAAATATCTTCTGGGGGGACATCTCCTCAGTCAAGAACCACTGGGCTCACCAATAATTGGGATCACAAAGTTCTNAAGGGGGCGACAGAGGATGAGATGGTTGGACGGCATCACCGACTCGATGGACATGGGTTTGGGTGGACTTCGGGAGCTGGCGATGGACAGGGAGGCCTGGTGTGCTGCGGTTCATGGGGTCTCAAAGAATTGGACACGACTGAGTGATTGAACTGAACTGAATTTGCCTTGATTCATGGACCTAACATTCCCGGTTCCTATGCATATTGCTCTTTATTTACACCATCAAACCTTGCTTCTATCACCAGTCCCATCTACAACTGGGTGTTGTTTTTGCTTTGGCTCCATCCCTTCATTCTTTCGGGAGTTATTTCTCCACTGATCTCCAGTAGCATATTGGGTACCTAATGACCTGGGGAGTTCATCTTTCAATGTCCTATCTTTTTGCCTTTTCATACTGTTCATGGGGTTCTCAAGGCATGAATACTAAAGTGGTTTGGCATTCCCTTCTCCAGTGGACCACATTCTGTCAGCCCTCTCCACCATGACCCACCCATCTTGAGTGGCCCCACACTGCATGGCTTAGTTTCTTTGAGTTAGACAAGGTTGTGGTCCGTGTGATCAGGTTGGCTAGTTGTCTGTGATTGCGATTGGTGAAGGTGAGTTAATAGATGACAGATAAAAGGTAATAGAGGAAAAGTTGACACCAAAAGCAGTGCTTTCCTTTTACCATCTCCCAATTTCTTTACCACAGGACAACCTCAGACATCCATGGGCAGATTTAAAAGCCCATCTTAAAACCTATCTCCAGAAGTGTTCACCCTTTTGACTAGCTCAGCACCTCCAAGATCACCCCTCCTGAAAATTCCTTGGGCACTTCCTATTTACTTATTTGGCACCTGTCAAAATGCCTGGTACTGTCTGTAAGAATGTTTCCATTGGTCCAACCCAACTGGACTATGTTCTACAAGAGAAAAAAAATTTTTTTCTCACTTTTCCCCCACCTACAATGATGACATCCCAGACTTTCTGGGGCAGATCAGATTTGAAGTATTTCAGCCTGGTACTCTCTGAATTTTGAAATTTTAGTATTTAAACTATATCAGCCAAAGAACCTTTTTAATATAGGACCATAATAAAAATGAAACTATGAGCCATACCTTGTAGGGCCACCCAAGACAGATGAGTTGTGTTGGAGAGTTCTGATAAAATGTGGTCCACTAGAGAAGGGAATGGCAAACTCCTTCAGCATTTTTTCCTTGAGAATCTCATGAATGATATGAAAAGGCAAAAAGATATGACACCAAAAGATGAACTCCCCAGGTCAGTAGGTGCCCAATATGCTACTGGAGAAGAGCAGAGAAAAAGCTCCAGAAGGAATGAAGAGGCTGAGCCAAAGCGGAAATAAAGCCCAGTTGTGGATATCTAGTGGTGAAAGTAAAGTCAGATGCTATAAAGAACAATATTGCAAAGGACCCTGGAATGTTAGGTCCTTGAATCAAGGTAAATTCAGCTCAGTTCCATTCAGTTCAGTTGCTCAGGCATGTTTGACTCTTTGCCACCCCATGGACTGCAGCATGCCAGGCTTCCCTGTCCATCACCAACTCCCAGAGCCTGCTCAGACTCATGTCCATCAAGTCCATGATGTCATCCTACCATCTCATCCTTTGTCGTCCCCTTCTCTTCCTGCCTTCAATCTTTCCCAGCATCAGGGTCTTTTCCAATGAGTTAGTTCTTTGCATCGGGTAGCCAAAGCATTGGAGTTTCAGCTTCAGTATCAGTTCTTCCAATGAATATTCAGGACTGATTTCCTTTAGGATGGACTGATTGGATCTCCTTGCAGTCCAAGGGACTCTCAAGAGTCTTCTCCAACACTACAGTTCAAAAGCATTGGAAGTGGTCAAACAGGAGATGGCAAAGGTAAACATCAACATTTTAGGAATTAATGAACTAAAATGGACCAGAATGGGTGAATTTAATTCAGATGACCATTATATCTACTACCATTGGCAAGACTCCATTACAAGAAATGGAGTAGCTCTCATAGTCAAGAAAAGAGTCTGAAATGTAGTGCTTGGATGCAATCTCAAAAATAACAAAATGATTCTATTCGTTTCCAAGAAAAACCATTCAATATCACAGTAATCCAAATCTATGCCCCAACCACAAATGCTGAAGAAGCTGAAGTTGAATGGTTCTATGAAGACATACAAGACCTTCTAGAACTAACACCAAAAAAAGATGTCTTTTTCATCATAGGGGCCTGGAATGCAAAAGTAGGATGTCAGGAGCTATGTGGAGTAACAGGCAAGTTTCACCTTGGAGTACAGAATGAAGCAGAGCAAAGGTTAATAGCATTTTGCCAAGACAATGCACTGGTCATAGCAAACACCCTCTTCCAACAACACATGTGTACAGATGACTCTACACATGGACATCACCAGATGGTCAATACCAAAACCAGACTGATTACATTCTTTGCAGTTGAAGATAGAGAAGCTCCATATAGTCAGCAAAAATAAGACTGGGAGCTGACTATGACTCAGATCATGAACTCCTTATTGAAAACTTAGAGTTAAGATGAAGAAAGTAGGGAAAACCACTAGGCCATTCAGGTATGACCTAAATCAAATCCCTTATGATTATACACTGAAAGTGACAAATAGATTCAAGGGGTTAGATCTGATAGACAGAGTTCCTGAAGAACTATGGACGGAGGTTCGTGACATTGTACAGGAGGTGGTGATCAAAATCATCCCAAAGAAAAAGAAAACAAAAAAGCAAAATGGCTGTCTGAGGAGGCCTTACAAATAACTGTGAAAAGAAGAGAAGTGAAAGGCAAAGGAGAAAAGGAAGGATATACCCATTTGAATGCAGAGTTCCAAAAAATAGCAAGGAGAGACAGGAAAGCCTTCCTCAGCAATCAATGCAAAGAAATTGAAAACAATAGAGTGGGAAAGACTAGAGATCACTTCAAGAAAATTAGAGATACCAAGGGGACATTTCATGCAAAGATGGGCTAGATAAAGAACAGAAATGGTATGGACCTAACAGAAGCAGAAGATACTAAGAAGAGGCAGTAGGAATACACAGAACTATACAACAAAGATCTTCATGACCCGGATAACACGATGGTGTGATCACTCATCTAGAGCCAGACATCCTGGAATGTGAAGTCAAGTGGGCCTTAGAAAGCATCACTATGAGCAAAGCTAGTGGAGGTGGTGGAATTGCAGCTGAACTATTTCAAATCCTAAAAGATGGTGCTATGAAAGTGCTACACTCAATATGTCAGCAAATTTGGAAAGCTCAGCGGTGGCCACAGGACTGGAAAAGGTCAGTTTTCATTTCAATCTCAAAGAAGGGCAATACCAAAGAATGTTCAAAGTACCACACAATTGCACTCATTTCACATGCTAGCAAAATTCTCCAAGCTAGGCTTCAATAGTATGTGAACCAAGAATGTCCAGATGTTCAAGTTGGGTTAGAAAAGGCAGAGGAACCAGAAATCAAGTTGTCAATATCTGTAGCGTCATAGAAAAAGCAAGAGAATTCCAGAAAAACATCTACTTCTGTTTCATTGACTATGTTAAAGTCTTTGACTGTGTGAATCACAAAAACTGTGGAAGATTCTTAAAGAGATGTGGATACCAGACCACCTTACCTGCCTCCTGAGAAACCTATATGCAGGTCAAGAAGCAACAGTTAGAATCAGACATGGAACAACAAACTGGCTCCAAATTGGGAAAGAAGTACATCAAGGATGTATATTGTCACCCTGCTTATTTGACTTATATGCAGAGTACTAATGTGAAGTGCCAGGACGGATGAAGCACAAGCCATAATCAAGATTGCTAGGAGAAATATCAATAACCTCATGTACGCAGATGACACCACCCTTATGGCAGAAAGTGAAGAGGAACTAAAGAGTCTCTTGATGAAGATGAAAGAGAATAGTGAAAAGGCTGGCTTAAAACTCAACATCAAAAAACTAAGATCATGGCATCTGTCCCCATCACTTTACAGCAAATAGATGGGGAAACAGTGGAAACAGTGACCGACTTTTTTGGTTTGGCTACAAAATCACTGCAGATGGTGACTGCAGCCATGAAATAAAAAGCTGCTTGCTCCTTGGAAGAAAAGCTATGAAAACCTAGACTGTAAAAAGCAGAGACACTATTTTACTGACAAAGGTCCCTCTAGTCAAACCTATGGTTTTTCCAGTAGTCGTGTATGGATGTGAGAGCTGTACCATAAAGAAGGCTAAACACTGAAGAATTGATGCTTTTGAACTGTGGTGTTGGAGAAGATTCTTGAGAGTCCTTGGACTCCAAGAAGATCAAACCAGTCAATCCTAAAAGAAATCAGTCCTGAATATTCATTGGAAGGACTGATACTGAAGCTGAAGCTCTAATACTTTGACCACCTGATGTGAGGAACTGACTCACTAGAAAAGACCCTGATGCTGGGAAAGATTGAAGGCAGGAGGAGAAGGGGACAACAGAGGATGAGATGGTTGGGGGGCATCACCGACTCAATGAACATAAGTTTGAGCAAACTCCAGGAGATGGTGATATACAGGGAAGCCTGGTGTGCTACAGTCAGTGGGGTCACAAAGAGTTGGACACGACAGAGCAACTGAACAACAAATAATAAAAATTCCAATTTTGAACTCAGAAAATATGATTCCCATAGTCATAAAGTCTACCTAGGTTCTCAGGTTTTTTTTAATCCATTGATTTTTTTTTCTTGATGGATTGAAAGTATCTTGACAAGAGCCCAAGGGCATCTAAGTGGAAAGAGTGATTTAAGGAAGATGATGAAATATGGCAAGTGGAGAAAGTATGATTGACAAGGGTACCATCAGAACTGGGAGAAGATGCTGGGCCTAGATCAGTGACCAGTGGAGCATCTAGACAGGGACAATAGCTTCTTTCTCTGCCAACACGCACAGCCTGTGCCAGGAATCTGGGCCCTTGCCATAGTGAGAAACTGGAAAATTCTTTAGATGATAAAAGGCCAGAATTCCTTTTAAAGGTGGTGAAGTGAGCACACACAGCTGATTTTATTCCTTCCCAAGCCTCACTAAAACTACAGCAAAGGAATTGTTTACAAAGGCATAAATGCACAAGGACAAAGCCAAAATGGGAAAGGAGAAAATAATGATAAAATTTGGAAGCTGCAAAGTGGCTGGGCAAAGGATAATGAACTTGACAGATCAAGAAATCTAAGTCACTGCTGGTAGTGAGGAAAGATGAAAGGCAACCTGATTTAGACTGTAGAATCTTCAAAAGGCCTAGAATTGGCAGCACCAGGGATTTCTGGAAGTCAAGGTGGTGGAGTTGTGCATGGGTGTGTGCGTGCCCAGTCGCTTCAGTCATGCCTGACTCTCTGTGACCCTATGGACTGCAGCCTGCCAGGCTCCTCTATCCATGGGATTCTCCAAGCAAGAATACTGGAGTGAGTTGCCCTTCCCGCCTCCAAGGGATCTTCTCGACCCAGGTATCGAACTTGTATCTCCTGAGTCTCCTGCATTGCGGGTGGATTCTTTACCTTTGAGACACTTGGAAAGCCCTAGTGGAGTTAGGGGATGGTAAAAATAAGGAGAAGAGAGAGAAAGCTGTTTAAGGAGCAGCAGCTTCTGGATCCCCTCCCCACTTGGGGTACCTGCTCAGCACCAGTCCCCCAGACTGGCAGAAGAATGGAGGCATATCACCTGCAGAGGGTGAACCCAAGGGCTTCCTGGCACCATTGAGGGTAGTTTTCACAGGGAGGCCCATTGCGGATATTTTGAGAGCTTCCCCAACATTCTCAGACATCTGACAAGAGCCTCCTAATGTGAAAAACAGAGATCAAAAGAAATGGGGAAAAAATCAACTGAAAAGTAACTAAGGCTGTGAAGGGAGAACACTTTATGATGCAAACCCGTTGGAAGGAACAAAGAACACCTGTTCTCACCTCCATCCCCCTTTGCTTGCCTGCCTGTCCCTAGGAAGACCAGCTGCACAGGCGTGAATGTCTCAGGGGAGGGGGATCTTGCACAGTTTGTGTCCAGTAGTTCCCAAACTCAGCTCTGAGGAACCTGAGCTTCTGTGAATCCTTCAAGG
>SJXQ01008039.1:36092-61338 GCA_006408695.1 Aepyceros melampus | reverse complement strand
TGAGACTCTAACCCTTGCCCAGCTTCAAAGAAAACAGCTCTGCTTTTCAAAGTTGTTTCAAAACCTGAAGTTCACTATAAATTTATGTTTAAAAAGTAGCTCTCCAGTTTAAAAAAAAAAAAAAAGCTGCAAATCACAGATTAAATCCAGGCCCTATTTTTGGAGATAAAGAGACTTAGGAGTTTGTTAGGAGTCAGGCTCCTGCCTAGAGCTAAGAATGGCTATGCAGAGGCTACGGCAGACACGTCGGCTGTCAGACTGCCAAGCAGCGGTCCCCAGGGCGCAGGCCCTGAGGGCACTTTCTCGCTCTGTCTCTCTCTCTCTCTCTCTCTCTCTCTGGAACCCAGTAACCTTCTAGCCTGGGGGCGCCGGATTCCTGTCCCTGCCTCCCTCCTGTGGTTGCTCTGGGGCGGTCACTCCAGCCCCAGGGTCTGACCGCTCTGCTGCTTTGCCCCCTCCACCAGGAACTTCTCTGCACCCCATGAGACCTCAGCCTGGCTGGTTCTTGAATGTAAGAGAGTGCACATACTGGAAAGATAGATAAGAGAGCCATGCTCTGTAAGCTCACTGAGAAATGTCTCTTTTCTAATTGGTGTGGAGTTCCTGGCTGTGGCTCCACCAGAATTCTCATGGGCCAGGATATGCGGACTTCCTCCCACCTGGGTTCATCCTCCTGATCTTTTTTCTCCCCAAGTTTCCCGGCAGCTCTCTTGAGCAGCCCCCTAGAGGCTGGTGAGATACCTTGGCTCTTTCTGAGGATAAGGTAAACACAGGCACTCTTATCTAGACAACTTCATCTCTTCAGAACTTACTCAGCTGTGGATATCACCTCTATAATCCAGCCAGAATCTTCCACATCTAGTGGGGGCTCACACCACAGAAAACCAGTGCTAAAGTGAAGGTTTCATATTGTTCAGAAAGATTGTTGCTGTTACATAAATATAACACACACACACACACACACACGTGCGCTTCCCTCCTGCCCTGGGTCTCCTCCCAGGATGGCATGTGGCTTCCCTGTGACCTGCCTCAAAAGCTGGATCATTGGCCATGCTGCCATCCAGTCTCATTCTCACCCATCTGACTCTGAGTAGAGGAACAAAATGAACTTTTTGGTTAAGTGATTGATGTTCAACAACATCCCCTAAAGCCTGGGCTAAACCCTCTGAGATACAAGCACTCCTTGATAAGACTCCTGCATGCAAATATCTGACTGTGTCCTCCAACTCACTTTCCACCTCAGTTTGGCAGTCCTCTCTTCCTGTCCTCTGCTTTGCTTCTACCTTCTGGAAAAGAAAAACAAAGCACAGCTACTGTTTAAGTCTGACTAGAACTAGAATGTAAGCTCCTTGTTTTAGTCACTCAGTCATGTCCAACTCTTTGTGAACCCATGGTCTGTAGCCTTTGAGGCTCCTCTGTCCATGGAATTTCCCAGGCAAGAATACTGGTGTGGGTAGCTGTTCCCTTCTCTAGGGGATCTTCCCGACCCATGGATCAAACCTAGGTCTCCCACATTGCAGGCAGATTTGTTACCATCTGAGCCACCAGGGAAGCCCCTTAAGGGCAGATTTTTGTGTGTTCTACTCATGGCTATATCCCCAGGGTCTATAAGACAGCCTGACACAAAGCATATACTTGATCAGAAGGAAGGAGTAAATAAATGAAGGAGAGATGGAGCCAGTCTCTCCCTCATTCTCTCCTCCTAAAAGCCTTCCCTGCACTAGGTCTGGCCCATGGTCACAGAGAGATCCAAGTCATGAGGACAGGACATTTAAAGGACAGAGGACCTGCTGCCGAAGTAGAACAAGGAAGGTGAGCAGAGAGCCTCCCCCAAGACCTCACCAGGCTTCTGTGATTAATGACTCCACCAAAGTGGGTCCCTGTTAAATCCCAGGACCATTTGCTCAGGGTGAAGGACAATCTGGTGATTTAGAAATGAAATAAAATTATCAGAACCTTCCAGAGAGTCCAGCAGGAGCTGAAGTAAGAGAATCTGAGCCTTCCTCATAAATCATCCACCACCGCAGAGCATGTGGCCTCTGAACTAGAATCACTGTGGTCCCACATCGCTGGCATGCTTGACAGCTTCCCCAAGCAGCTGCGCAGGACAGGGTTCCCTCCAGTGAGCTGGGAGACTGCACTCCATCAGCCTGCGGGAGACTCGGGAGGACACACAGTGGTGTGGACACAGACAGACACACAGCTGTCCCCTGCTTCCTTCTCCCAGACCCCACACCAGCCCAGCCACACCAACAAAGCTCCCCGTGAACCCATCCGAGGCCTTGGGTCCACGCTGCAGGGGAGGTTCATGGCATCGCTTGAGGACGGGGGTCTTTGCCCTCCTCACAGGGCCCTGCCACCACCCCACCTCTATTTGCTGTGTGCCTAGGCTACTGCTTCAACTGAACCTCTCCTTTCTTTCTTTTGTTTAAAATTTTAAAGATGATAAAATAGTTTAATTGTGTCAAATTCCTGGGGTTGTATCTTGCAATAACAACCACACCAAAAAAAAAAAAGCTAGTCCAAGGAAGACAGAGTTTTCCTTAGATCATTTGGGGGTGGGCAGGGCATTGGGGTGGGAGTAGGAGAGAGATGGGGAGGCAGGTAGGAGGAGCAGCAGCGGACACTGTGCAGAGGGTCAGAGAAAGTTCTGCAGGACACTATGGGCTGAGGAGAGATGGCAAAGGGATATTCACTAGGTGATGTGTTAGTTTCCCACCGTGGACATTCTCCCAGGAGTGGGCAGGGTCCCAGAAATGGCTTCGAGCCTGTGCCCCTTCATGTCCTCCCATCTCCCCGACCTCGGGACCCCTCCATCTGCACCCACCCTTACCCCACCCCTGGATGTCCCTTAGTGTTGGCTTTTCTACTTTGTAAGTATGGATGATACTAGAAAGCACTTCAACTGGGACCAGCCAACAAGATTATCCATTAAACCATAAGCAGAGGTGTGTTAGGGGCTTCCCAGGTGGCTCAGTGGTATAGAATCCACCTGCCAATCCAGGAGACTCAAGAGACGCACATTCGATCCCTGAGTAGAGATCCCCTGAAGGAGGAAATGGCAACCCACTTCATATTCTTAAAAAAAAAAAAAGCTAGTCCAAGGAAGACAGAGTTTTCCTTAGATCATTTGGGGGTGGGCAGGGCATTGGGGTGGGAGTAGGAGAGAGATGGGGAGGCAGGTAGGAGGAGCAGCAGCGGACACTGTGCAGAGGGTCAGAGAAAGTTCTGCAGGACACTATGGGCTGAGGAGAGATGGCAAAGGGATATTCACTAGGTGATGTGTTAGTTTCCCACCGTGGACATTCTCCCAGGAGTGGGCAGGGTCCCAGAAATGGCTTCGAGCCTGTGCCCCTTCATGTCCTCCCATCTCCCCGACCTCGGGACCCCTCCATCTGCACCCACCCTTACCCCACCCCTGGATGTCCCTTAGTGTTGGCTTTTCTACTTTGTAAGTATGGATGATACTAGAAAGCACTTCAACTGGGACCAGCCAACAAGATTATCCATTAAACCATAAGCAGAGGTGTGTTAGGGGCTTCCCAGGTGGCTCAGTGGTATAGAATCCACCTGCCAATCCAGGAGACTCAAGAGACGCACATTCGATCCCTGAGTAGAGATCCCCTGAAGGAGGAAATGGCAACCCACTTCAGTATTCTTGCCGGGAAAATTTTATGGACAGAGGCGCCTAGCAGTCTACAGTCCATAGGGTCACAAGGGGCTGGACACTGAGCACACATGCAAACAAGCAAGAGGTGCGTTACCAGGCAGCGGCTAAGCACGGAGGACAGGGTGACCCCAGAAAGGAAGGCGCCACACAGATTAGGGATGTGAACGCTCACAGGCTCGGCTGCCTCTCTGCAGCATTTCAGCATCATCTGCAGGGCCACCTCCGGAGGAAGCCGTAGTCCCCTTCCATCCCTTCTCTACAGGCAGCCGCTAGTGCCTCCATGCACCAGGCACATCACGTGTGTTGGAAAGACAGAGTGAGGGGATCCATCCCTGTCCTCACGGAGCCCATAGCCAAGGAGGGCGGGACACTCCAGTACAACCCACTAAACCCAAGAGGGAACAAAGTCCATGCTGAGAACACAGGAGAGAGAAGCATTCCTTTCTAATGAAAATTTAGGGAACTTCACAGAAGAGGGGACATTTGAGCCTTCATCACAGAGGAGGGGACAAACATTTGACGTCTGAGGGAGGAGAAAGTTTGGCAGGACGTTATGGGCCAAGAACGAGATGGCAGAGGGATATTCACTAAGTGATGTGTTAGTTTCCCACAGCTGCGGAAACAAATTACCACCAACTCAGGGGCTTAAAACAAGAGAAATTTGTCAGCTCCCAATTCATGAGGCCTCACATCCAGAACCAAGGTGTCAGCAGTATTGGTTCCCTCTGGAGGCTCTGAAGACCAGCCCGGGGCCTCTCTCCAAGCTCTTGGTGGTCGCTGGCCGTCCTTGATCTCCCTTGGCTTATAGAGGCATCACTCCAATCTCCACCCCGCTCTCCACACTGCCCACCTCTCTGTGTGTCTCTTCTCATCAGGCCACAAGTCTCTGAGTGCAGGGCCCACCCTAACTCCAAGATGACTTCAGATCCTTAACTAATTACATCTGCAGAGATTCTATTCCCAAATGAGGTCACGTTCTGAGGTCCTGGGTGGATATGAATTGGGGGGAGATGCATGTTAACCTACTACAAGTGATAAACAGATGTAAGAGGAAAGAGTTTGGTTTCTAATATGGCAACTCTTATCCAATTATGCAAATCCTGCTCCACCCACTTAGGCAGGATGGATATTCTTGTGGATCCCAGCTGGACACAGGCCCACAGGCGGAGGTGATTCAGACCCCACATCCCATTGCCCACCGCTTGGGAGGTGACTCATGGACACCACGAGTGGAAGGGAAGGCCAGGGTCAAAGCTCCAGGCAAGCCAGTGAATTTAAATTCCTCCTGAAGATCTCAGGTTTCTGTTCATCCAAAGCTCCAACTTCAATTTCAGCAATCCTCCAAGTTTGCTGAGAAAACAAGCAGTGCTCTCTCAAGTCCCTCCCCTCCACACCTCTCTCCTCACAACTGGGTACAGCGTGTTCTGAACAGAGAGGAGGCTTCAGTGGGGTATGAATAAAACAAATCCACAGGCAAACAGCAGAGAAAGCTGCTGTATTTTAATATGCAGGCAGCATTTCTGGGATGGTGGAGAAAGTTTTGCCTCTTCGTATTGAAAAACCAGTGCTCTGGAAAGGGAGCCAAAGGGAGGGGGAAGATACATATAACTCTCTCCTTTCAGCACAGCCGCTTCTTAAAGAAGCAATTGATTAAAGAGAAAACGTGGGGAACCAACTGTTCACACTTGCCAAATATTTCTAAAGGCTTCAAAAATCACTCAAGGTAGAGGTTGGTTTTTTTCCCCCCAGAACGTGTCTACAAAACCTGTCACCTTAACACCCAGTGCTCAAGCGGGGCAGTGTCTTGAAAAATGACTTTGTTGTCTGGATCACTCACAGCACTGGTCTGACACTGCTTCTATTTTCTGCGTCAGTGTGAAATCTGCTGCAAAAACAGCTGCACCAGGACTCAGCATAACAGCTGCCAGGAGCCTGGGGGGGAGTGGCCTTTACCCCACAACTAGGTGGCCAGCCTCAGAAGAGCCCCCTCCATGCCCTGCCTCATTTCACCCTGTGACTAGGGGCAGGACAAGGGCTCATTGCATTAGTTGGACAGTGTGAGCTGAAACTGCCTACTGCATAGATACCAAAGCTCAGAATGACAAATCCGGAAGCAGTCTTAGTGACCATCTATTCCAAACTCTTCTTTCTACAGTTGAGGAAATTCGGAAACAAAGAGTGACTCACCCAGAAGCTAATGGCCATCTACCATTTGCTTCGGTGTTCAGCAACTCAGTTCCTTCTTTTGTTCAGGGAATCCCCAGCCTTAGGGGTCTTGGTAGGGGTCAGAGCCCATTTCCCACTATAGTAATCAAAAATGCCAGATAATTACTTCCTATGGTTTTTTCGTTTGGTTGGTTTGGTTTTTTGGTGTGTTTTGTTGTTGCTATTTTGTGTCTGGGGGTTTTCCTGGTTTTTTATTGGGTTTGAGTGGGGTTTTTTAGAGCCAGGACATAGGCTCTTGGCCTAATCTCTTGCAAACAAATGTTCCCAGCCCACATAATGATATCATTATCAAGGGATAGTGACTCAATGCAAAGGGGAGAGAGGAAGATTTTTCCTCTGAGGTCATGCTTATGGATGTTGTTCTTGGCTGTAAATCCCCTGATTCTATCAGCTAGTCAATAGGCTTTCAATCAATCTTCTCTCTCTAACTTAGCCACAGCCTCTTTCTGTAGCTTGCAAATAAAGACCTTGGCTGATGTCAAAAATGGTACCAAGAGTTGAGCAGAAACAGACCATCCAGAAATTGTCAGGAGTCTGGGGCCGTTTATTTGGCAGAGTCAAGGCTGAATGCAGTGAAAATTCAACAAATAGTGAGAGACATGACTCTGCCAAAAGCATGGCAAACAGTAGCAAAACCATTAAGGTTCTACCCTTGGATGTTTACCCAGAGGGAAACACCTTTTGAAGTCAAGGGTCAGCAGTTGCCACCACAGAACAATATATAGGGCATAAGAAATCCCAGGTGTGTAGGATACAACACTTGCTTCTAGTAGTGGCAGGTGGATTTTTTTACAAGAAAAACACAAATTCTTAATTTCTTGATTCAAGACACAAAATGAAAACCAAGGATTTTCCAAGACTGTACTAGAAGAACCTCTTTTTTTCCTATAGCCACAGTGCTGAGACAGACAGAAATCAAACAGGAAGTCTGATCCTGCAGGTTTCTGAATTATAAGATTAGTTGAATTTGCAGCCTTTCACTATTGCTTAGGTGAAAATTAGAGCATTGATCATGAAAGACCTGGGAATCAGAGCAGAGATTTATGAGAGAATTCAGATAACTCAGAAAGCATTGAATTTCTCAACATCATTGATTTTTATTTCTCTTGTCGGCCAAGTCAGCCCCTCCTTCTCTTCTCATGTATCTATTTCCACATTACTTAAAAACCCCAGTGATCTAACATTGAGGTTGTTACTTTGCAAGGGGAAGCCAATTCCCTTCATGCCAGACCCTTCTATCTCTCATTATCTCCATACCTACAGCTAGAGTTAGACTCAGCATGTCCCTGCAAGAGTTGGAGTAGGACTGGGGACATGAAGTTCATACCAGAAGTGCATATGCAATATCTGAAGGGAAAAGCTCACAGGTGAAAGTGCATGACCTTTATAAATAATATGAACGGAGACCTGCAGGGAATATACAAGGGAGTAGATTCTGAAGACGCTAGTTGAACAAGGGAAAAGCATAATTTTAGATCAAACTGAGTTTACTGATATGGTGGCATCTGCCAGTGATTCTACATTTTATGTACTAGCTTGAGCATAGAAGTCATTTAAATTGTTTGCTGAGTGGGTTGACAGAAAACTGGATTCATTAGTGCTCTATACAAAATGTAGTCAAGATGTCAGAAATTACAAGGTATAATTTAGAGAAAGTAAATTCAAAGACCAAGACAGAAATTTTGGAGTGTGTTTATCATGACTGTTTAACCATCTCATGATTATAATATGTCTCCCATACATACATGCTAAATCGCTTCCGTCATATCCAGCTCTTTGCAACCCTATGAACTGTAGCCCACCAGGCTCCTCTGTCCAAGGGATTCTCCAGGCAAGAATACCGGAGCGGGTTGCCATTCCCTTCTCCATGGGATCTTCCTGACCCAAGGATCGAACCCACATCTCCTGAGGCTCCTGCATCGCAGGCAGATTCTTTTACCACTGAGCCACCATGAAAGTCCGTATGTCTCCCGAAAGGACCCAAAACACAGGTCCGTTGTCAAGGCAATGGTAACTAAATTAGTGAGCAAAGCACCAACATCGTTATAGAAAGCTAGAGAGGCTGTTAGCTGTCAGCCAAGGATGCTGGTAGAGAAAAACTGTAGCTGGAAAGGAGCTATAGTTGAGGAAATTTCAATTGGATTGGGGATGTCACAAGATAACATAGATCTGGGAACAGTCTTAATTGCCAGATGCATAGTGAGCTTGGCTGGTCTGACAATTAGGCTGGTCTGACCCACTGGAATCCTTTTGGCAGTTCATGGTGTTCCAAAAGAAAAAGAAATGGATGCAATAAGTCCTTATTTTGATTTGACAAGCCTAGTGAATAGAGGCCTGAGTTATGCCATCATGATTGAGCTGCAGTCTAGAACAGTCTGCATTTCCCACCCAACAACCATTAATTTACCCCCATTGCTCCTTTCTAACTGAAGTCCAATGAGACTTCTGGGAGGTAATTCCTTACTCCAAAACCAAACTCTAAGGAAGGAGAGTCCTTCTTCTGTTGGACACTATCTGACTGTGTGTGGCAGGATGGCAACCAACTTGCAGTCATGGAGGGAAGTAAAGCAACACACTGAGAAGGGCAGAACAAAGATGTGAAAAGACAGGTCCTTAATGATATTTTTGAGCTGTCGAATTAACCAACCCTAGAATTTCCCTGCATTGAGACTTTCCATTTCAAGAGATACATTTTTTTTTTACATTTTCTTAATGATTCCTCCAGTTCAGAGTTTCTGTTATCAAAGCCTGAAGCCTCCTAACAATGCAGTGTTCCTCACTCAGTCCCCATACCTGAATCAGTTCACAGATGCAGTTTCCTGGATAGGATTGAGAAGCTGAGTACCCTTGAGTAAGAAACCTGCAATTTCACAGCAACTATACCCTGAATCTTTTCCTGCTGCTGCTGCTAAGTCGCTTCAGTCGTGTCCGACTCTGCGACTCCATAGACAGCAGCCCTCCAGGCTCCCTTGTCCCTGGGATTCTCCAGGCAAGAACACTGGAGTGGGTTGCCATTTCCTTCTCCCATGCATGAAAGTGAAAAGTGAAAGTGAAGTCGCTCAGTCGTGTCTGACTCCTAGCGACCCCATGGACTGCAGCCCACCAGGCTCCTCCATTCATGGGATTTTCCAGGCAAGAGCACTAGAGTGGGGTGCCATTGAATCTTTTCCTAGAAGTCTCCAAATTGCCCTGCAACAATTTACCAGAGTGTCTGTGTACTGGGGAAAAGGAAATACCCAGGATCCTTCTTAAAATTATTAGAGACTGGCTTGGCTCTAAAACAATAGCAAAATCTGAAGATCCAGTACATTGCTATGGGTCAGAATGAGTACTAAAGGAAGACAGGCACAACATGGAGCTTTATGTAAGTCTACCTCAGGGTAGGACTAGTGGGACCTCAAGCCCTGTCCTTTGGTCATTTTCCTAGTTACTGGGCATATAACTTGGAGAAGGCAATGGCACCCCACTCCAGTACTCTTGCCTGGAAAATCCCATGGATGGAGGAGCCTGGTGGGCTGCAGTCCATGGGGTCGCTAAGAGTTGGACACGACTGAGTGACTTCACTTTCACTTTTCACTTTCATGCATTGGAGAAGGCAATGGCAACCCACTCCAGTGTTCTTGCCTGGAGAATCCCAGAGATGAGGGAGCCTGGTGGGCTGCCATCTATGGGGTTGCACAGTCGGACACGACTGAAGCGACTTAGCAGCAGCAGCAGCAGCAGCAGCAGGCAGGAAGAGCCAAGTAGAAAACACCTGGAGTTCCCCCCTGTTACCAAAATGGCAAATAAAATGCGAGACTTCCTTCATGGAAGAGTCACAGCGATTCACTATCTACCTCTGCATAACAAGTGTCTTCCTGGTGGCTCAGACAGTGAAGAATCTGCCTGCAAGGAGGGAGACTTGGGTTCAATCCCTGGGTGGGGAAGATCCCCTGGAGAAGACAATAGCAACCCATTCCAGTATTCTTGCCTGGAGAATCCCATGGACAGAGGAGCCTTGTGGACTACAGTCCATAGGGTTGCAAAGATTTCCTTGGGCATGGGCTTTTGTCAATCCTCTGCTTAGTATGTGCTTAGTCACTCAGTTCGTGTCTTACTCTTTGTGACCCCATGAACTATAGTCCTCCAGGCTCCTCTGTCCATGGGATTCTTCAGGCAAGAATACTGGAGTGGGTTGCCATGCCCTCCTCCAAGAGATCCTCCCAACTCAGGGATTGAACCCACATCTCCTGCATTGGCAGCTTGGTTCTTTTCCACTAGCTCCACCCCAGAACCCCCGTCACTCCTCTAATTGCCTGCAATTGTACATTCCAAGTGAGAAAAGGAAGAGGGGTGGGATCTAACACCCTGCAAAGCCTACCCAGTCACTTGCATTAGGAGGATCTGCCACACCTTAGTAGGGCTTCCCAGATGGTGCTGGTGGTAAAGAACCCATCTGTCAATGCAGGAGACATGAGACGCCGGTTTGATCCCTTGGTCAGAAAGATCCCCTGGAGGAGGGCATGGCAAGCCACTCCAGTATTCTTGCCTGGAGAATCCCAATGGACAGAGGAGCCTGGGGAGCTACAGTACATAGGATCACACAGATTTGGACATGACTGAAGCGACTTAGCATGCATGCCCCACCTATTTAGGGGAGCATCCCAACTTCAGGGCACCGAGAAAGCAAGACCTTGGCAAGTTGAGTTGGAATTGTCATGTTTCCTTCTGCAAGTAATTCATAGTCTCCTAATAGTCTATTTTCTCTACATAGACTGGACAATGGAAGGAAAACATTACCACCCACATTATATTTAGAAATATGGATTTTAAGCCTTCTCCACCATCTATGCTTCTCTGAACACAGGCTTTCGGGACAGGTGAATTTACGTGTAATCCAACTCTGCGCTTACATTGCTTGGTGACCTTAGGCAAGTCACTTAGTCTCTATGAGCTTCAGCATACTTATCTATACAATGGGGTTGACACCCTCTACCTTACAGGGGAGTTGTGAGGATTCAATTAGATAATGTATGCGTTAACACTTCTCCTCCCTGCTACCAAGGGAAAGCCTCTGGACCCTCCATCTTGCCGATTTCAAATGTACATTCCAATCCTCCTGATCCATACACATCCCTTCCTTTGTTTAGAATATTCCCACAAGACCTGCCTTTCAGAATGCTGTTCCTTTACAGATTCCTTGCACTCCATGACTCCTGTGCCCAGTACCCCCATCACCCTCGTGCTCTCAGGCTATACTCACTCCTTTAGTATTCAGCATCCTTCCTTCATTCCCTCTATACGGGTTCTGTGTTGAATCTTCCCCCTTGGAAACCACCATATGGCTACTCCCCAGTGCAGAAGAGGAGGCAGAGAATGAGCTCTTGAGTCTCCGTGGAGACAGCACCCTGAACATGAGAGAGCACCCAAACTCTGAGACACAGCTGCAGCCTGTGTCCCCATGCCTCTCCAAGTTCAGTTGTGTCAAAGCCTCACAAGAACTCCAACCTGTGAAAGGAGATATATATTTTGCCTGCTTCTTCTCAACAAGGCCTTATTCCACGCCTCCAGCTGCTCTCTTTGATCTGAGCTGACCCTCTCCTCAGTCTATGGGTAATCTTGCTGCTGCTACTGCTGCTAAGTCGCTTCAGTCGTGTCTGACTCTGTGCGACCCCATAGATGGAAGCCCACCAGATTCCTCTGTCCCTGGGATTCTCCAGGCAAGAACACTAGAGTGGGTTTCCATTTCCTTCTCCAATGCATGAAAGTGAAAAATGAAAGTGAATTCGCTCAGTCGTGTCTGACTCTTCGCGACCCCATGGACTGCAGCCTACCAGGCTCCTCCATCCATGGAATTTTCCAGGCAAGAGCACTGGAGTGGGGTGCCATTGCCTTCTCCATGGGTAATCTTAGCCTCCATTAAATTCCACTCCTGATCCCGCTGGAGCCATGTTAATTAAGCACAAAATTGTCACCATGTTCTCAGTCCACCCTCCTTCACAGGCTGTATGACCCAAGAGCCTTTCCCATGTGCCAATAAGCTTTGTTCTGCCCTACTTAGATGTTTTTAACTGTGTGTTGGCCAGGGCCCAGACATAGTCACCTGCGACCCTCCCCATCCACGGCAGAGATGGTTTCTCGGTACCTTTCAATCATCTCTTTAGCATGGAGACAATAAAATGATGTGTTGCACCAAACAATGTGCAAAGGATTCATTCATTCATTAACAAGTGTTTTTGAGTAAGATCTCCTATATGCCAGGTACCTTTGTTGTTGTTGGGAATATAGCAATGAGTCATAAGAGCAAGCCTCTGATCTCATAAAAATTACATCCTAGTATGGTCTTAGTAAGACCAGTGACTTTCAACTTCAGCTGTAACTTAGAAATATCTGGAGAATTAAAATTTCTAATATCCCCACTGTATACACAGACCAATTAAATAAGAATTTCTAGTATTTTTTTAAAGATCTCCAAATGATTCCTATGTAGAGCTGCAGATATTTCCTGATGCCTCAGATGATAAATCATAAGCCCTTTAAGTAGTCTGGGATGTAGATTGTCAAAAGTGACTTTCACCTTAAGCTTCCTTAATAGAATCTCTGCAAGGTGGAAAGGGATTGCCCTGCTATACTTTGTTCTTACCAGCACAAACCTGTGATGCCTTAACAGGCAAGTGGACAAGCCATTGAGAGGCTAGGCTGATCCTGAAATTCTGTCATATCAATTAAAAAAAAAAAACTGAGAAGGTGTCATCTGAAAAAGAGAAGATTCTGAATGTAGGTAAAGACTTTCTCCAAATATTAAAAAGCTTGTTCTGTGGTTGAGGACCCAGATCTGCTCCATCTGTGGGCAGGTGGCTACAGGAAGGCAGATTTAAGTTCAGTGCAAGCCACAGCTCTCAATAATCACAATCGTCCTAAGATGCAAGGATCTCTTGTATGCGACTGCAAGGTTCCCACCACAGGAGGCTGTTCAAAACGGCCTGCACAACTGCACAATGGGTATTGTAGAGGGAAACTGGCACTGAGTTACGCACTGGCCTCTCTGTCAGTAAGAACGGCCTGTGACTTATGGAATTTGGAGAAAGCAGGTAGGTAGCCAACACAGTGACTGAATATTCCAGAAACTACATACCTGGGTGGTTGTTGAAGGATGTATGTAGGGAAGTCTTCTCCCTGACACATCCATCCTAAGCAGACATTGGGTTAGACATACCTTAGGCTCCTTTTCATCCCTAGATTCTATGGCAGTAGGTATCAGGGCCATTTTTCAGGCGTGAGCCTCAAGACATAGTATCAAAAAAGAAGGAGATGAAGGAGGAGAGGAGAAGGAGAAGAAGAAGGGGGAGGAGGAAGAGAGGAGGAAGAGAAGGAAGTGGAAGAGAAAAAGGAGGAGAAGGGGAGTCATATGCGGCTGAGAACAAGGGCTGGAGCCAGATTGCCAGAGTTCAATTCCTGGCTCCACCTCTTACTATCAATGGGACTTGGACAAGTTAATTTCTCACTGCCTCAATTTCTTCACCTGTACAATAAGGCAAACAAAATTACCTGCAGAGAGCTTTATGAGGATGAATGAGTTAATCCTCAGTGGGTAAAGAGCTTGAGAGAGTGCCTAGCACAGAGCACTTGCCCAATATGGTGAGCTATTATCATTTTAGGAAGGATTGGTGGAGACAGAAATTATTTTGTCATTTGTCCCTATAGTAAGTCACTGTCATTTGTCCCTAAAGAGGCACCCAGTTTGACCCTCAAAAGGGGCTCCTCATCATACCTGATAGGTACTGTACTTACCCAGAAACTATCAGCAAAAATGGGAAAAGACATGTCTATTGACAGTTGCTGCTCATCATGAGCTGGCCTGGAGCAAGCACACAAGCGCCCCCACCTCTGCACACACACGTATGCACATGCTGTTGTCGTTGTTCAGTCCCTAAGTTGTGTCTGACTCTTTGCAACCCCGTGGAATGCAGCACACCAGGCTTCCCTGCCCTTCACCATCTCCTGGAGTTTGCTCAAACTCAAGTCCATTGAGTCAGTGATGCCATCCAATCATCTCATCCTCTGTCGTCCCCTTCTCCTCCTTCCCTCAATCTTTCCCAGCATCAGGGTCTTTTCCAATGAGTCAGCTGTTCGCATCAGGTGGACAAAGTATTGGAACCTCACCCTCAGTATCAGCTTCAGCATCATGTATGCAAACACACAAAATCTACTATATAAAAATTCTTAAAACTCTTCTCTCTCTTCTTCTGATCACTCCCCATTGTGAGTGAAATTCACTCAGTCATGTCTGACTCTTTGCAACCTCATGGACTATACAGTCCATGGAATTCTCCAGGCCAGAATACTGGAGTGGGTAACTTTTACCTGCTCCAGGGGATCTTCTCAACCCAGGGATCAAACTCAGGTCTCCCCAACTGCAGGTGAATTATTTACCAGCTGAGCCACCAGGAAGCCACTCCCCCTTATCTCCCCCTTATCAAAAAGAGAGGGGTGGAATATACCACTCCTTAAGGAAGAGATCAAACCATTGTCCCTGGAGATGTGAGGAAAGCATTTCAAGTTCTAGAGAAGCCCTCCCTGAGAGACTCAGGTCCTCTCTTATCTGAAGGGCCTGCAGGCTCTGAGAGGCAAGCAAAGCTGTTGGCCTTGAACATGTACCCCACCCCTGCATGAGCAGAATATCTGTAGGAGCTTGGACCACTGCTGTCACCATCCTGTAAAAACAAAACTGCCCAGAGTACCAGTTCCCATTCTGACAAAGGGCCTGAGCCTGCCAGTTCAGTCCCTCTTGCTCTCTTCTGCGGTTCAAACATGATGAGGCGCCTTCTGCGAATGAGACATTTGTCCTCAGGACCAGTCAGGGTCTGGAAATAGGAGCTTCTTAAATTGATGGTAAAGCTCTAAGGAGCATGTTCTTAAAATCAGGCACCTCCTTCTCCTCAGCAAAGCCTGGGTCTGACTCTTGGACCCAGGAACTCCCTATCCAAGGAAAATTGGAAGGGAAGGAGGTTCAGGGGTTCTTCCTTGGAGACTTGCCTGATGGTCTAATGGTTAAGACTCCCAACTTCCACTGCAGGGGGCACTTGTTCAATCCTTCGTTGGGTAACTACCATCCCACATGCCTCACAGTACAACCAAAGGAAAAGAAAAAAAAAAGAGAGAGAGTTCTTCCTTACCCAAAAGTTGACTTGAAAACAACTCTGGCCTTTAAGGAGCATGGTAGCAAGAGGAAAAGCTGGCTCTGGGGTCTCATCACATCCAGTCCTCCCACAGGAAATAGAGTGTGAGAGATAGTGTAAGTGATGGCATGACTCGACTTTGAGAGGTCTTGGTTCTGGTGCCAGTTCTGTTAACTGCTGGTTAACTAGTTGGCCTTGAGCAAGTGTCATCCCCCCTCTGCATACAACTTCCTTTTCAATAAAATTAAGTGCTAGTTGCTCAGTCATGTTTGACTCTTTGTGACCCCATGGACACAGCCCACCAGGCTCCTTCAATCCATGGGATTTTCAAGGCATGAATACTGGAATGGGTTGCCACTTCCTTCTCTAGGGGTTTTTCCCGACTCAGGGATTGAACCCAGGTCTCCTGCGTTGGCAAGCGCATCTTTTTACCATCTGAGCCACCAGGAAAGCCCCATAAAATTAATGGATGAACTAAATAAAAAATGTCTGAGGAGTCCTCTAGATTTGATTGTCTAGGATTCTAAGAGATTAAGAGCAATTGGCCACCCAACTGGCCAAGAGCACCCATGGGCACAAGGAGGGGGCCAGAGGGTGTCCTGCCCAAGCAGAAGTGTTTATTCAGAGTCAGGCTCCTTCTCACTCTCCAGGCCATGGGGTGTCAAGCCACTTGTCTGGTAAGTGAAGAGGAATGAGTAGCTAAAGACTCCTCTGCCCCTTTCATGTATCTGCAAAGACATGGCAGAGCCATTCTCAGCCTCTGGGAATTCTGCCCTGGGCCTAGTGGATAGAATGAACCAGTGAGGGACCCCACAGGCCCCAAGGCTGAGCTTGGTTCCAATTTGAAGCTGTCACAGCTACAGCTTGAATTCTGAGCATCCTTGGTCTCATGGGATTTATAGCTCCTCCTGGCTGCCTGAGAAATTATTCACTTGGATAAACCCGAATTAGACTTAGGAAAGGAGCACATTTCTCTTAGCCTCTCAGATGTCTATCACGTTTCTCCATTGCCCCACACTTCCACATGCACCCTCCTCTCTCCCCCCTCCTCCTCAGGTCACAGCCTTGGAAAATTCTCAGGATGCAGTCATTTCCAGAGTTTTGTCAGAGACATATGAGGACGTAATAAAGTCTAGCAGTTGTTTGAGATCCAGTCATGGGGAGGGATGGTTTGCATGGAGAAAAAGAAACCCCTGGGCCTTGCAAAAATAAGGGCCAGATTTCCTGGCCCTGTAAAGACTCAGTGAAGGCACTGGGAAACCTAAGTTCCTACCTCCCTGCTGCACCTGCTCCTAGTGACCTAAACCCCCTTCCATACACACTCTAAATAACAAAAGCACAGAACTAGTTGTCAGATTCAGAGGGATTCTCCATTGGCCATGTCTACACACATTCTTGTTCCCTGCCCATGCCTGATTGGTCTAAGGGTGGAGATACCTGACCTAATCTGGGCCAATCAGACTCTTCCTCCCAGGAAGATGAAGACTTGAGCACACAGAGACCAGGCAGTTGGAACTCACGGCATTAGTTGCCTAGAGACAAGATTCAGGAGGACCTACTAGTGAGGACCCTTGCGTTGCCCTGGTCGTTCAGGATTCCCTTTGATTCAGTGAATAGTCTTAGCGGCCTTCATCTTGGACTGCCTGGAGTCAATTCAGTTGTTTGCCTCCATAGACATTTAATTGGTAAAAGTCCCCTTACAAACCACCTCAGTGCACACTCTTGCAATTACCTTTTTCTCTTTGCCCAGTGCTTTCCCTAAACCAGAAGCTCTGTGGTATCCTGGACTGGTTTCACCTTCCCCTTCCCATCCCTCTCCACCTGGCTAACTCCCACACTTCCCTCATGTGAGACGTCATCACCTCCAATAAGCCTTCCCTGACCATCACCCCCTGCACCCCTTGTCTGGGTTAAATGCCCCCTGGAATGTGTTCCTACAGCACCAAGTATTTCTTTTGTGTTAAGTGCTTATCTGTTTCTCATAAGACTGTTTCTCCTGAGCTGTTTGCTGTTGCGTCTCCAGCACACAGAACTTGTCTAGGACATGGGTAAGCACTTTGTAATTTTTGTAGAAAGAATAAATGAATGAATGAAGACGTATACTTGTCTTCTTTCCTCCTACTCACAGTAAAATAATATAAATTAATTACCTGGCCCAAATTATTATTCATCTCAGAATGCAATCAGCCAGTCAACAAATTAGTACTAATTGATATACCAAAAACTGTATTAGGCAGTATGCAGCTGGAATAAAGGCACAAATCTAGGCAAATGAGAGGGAGGTGTGGTTTCTCATGAGAAATGTAATGAATACTAGTGGACCTTAAGTTCCATTTGTCCAGTCAGAAGCATTCTGTGCCTCTATTTTCTGTATCTTGAAAATAGATGTGTAAAAATTACCATTAATGATTTGCTGGGTTTGCAACAGTCTCCTGAATCAATGGGCAGGAACTTCCAGAATAGCGCTGGATCCAAACAAGGAAGAAGCCTTTGGGAACAATGCCACATTCAGACTGACTAGTGCTTTGAACCCCTCCTCATGTCATCTCGGGCTCCTGCATGGCTGGGAAGAGGTGTGGCACAAGACTGTGGGCAGAGGCCACAGGCAGGTGGGTAGAAGAAGGGCCTGTTGCTATACTCCCTGCTGCTCTGCAGGTGTGAGATGAGACAGGGGGACCGCTCCCCTGCCCCTAGGCTAGCAATTACAGAACCCAAATTGTCTCCTGCAAGAGGCATTGTTGTCTCGATGTCATTTCAGCATAAAATAAATTGCACTGCCCATCAGCCTTCTGGAAGCCAGCACTTGCTGGCAGCTTCTACCGGCTCCCAGAAAGAGCCTCCTCGGATGTGATGACAAGTCAGCCAGCTGCAGCCAGAGCTAGGAGTGACCCTTCAGGCCCAGGGAGCATGGTTCTGTCATGTGAGGACCCAGTGCGTGCCCGAAAGGGCACTGCTTCAGCCTGGTACTGGAGACAGCTCCTCCAGGCTGCTCTCCTATTTGTTAAGTCCTGAAGCGACTTAGCAGCAGCAGCAGCAGCCAAGAAGAGGATCAAGAATACAGAGAGATAGAGGGTAACAGGTCATCAATGTGAACCCTCCTCTCCACCCTCAGTCTGCCCTCCTGGAAGCTGGAAGGTGTCTCTCCTTTCTCTGAAAAATGGAAAACGGCCAGCATGTGTTGCCTGTCATGCATTATCACATTTATCTGTCACATCAGTTCTATTATCACCCCCACTTTATAGATGAGAAATTGGGGTTTAAGTGGTTTGCCCAAAGTCACAGAACATCTAAACTGAAGAGCCAGAACCTGAATCCAGAACCACCAAGTCTAAACATCTATGCCCTTAATTACTGTGCCAACTTTCTCTTCAGCTCCAAGGGGAGAGCTGGGAAGGATTCATCTTTCCTCCAGTCACCATCACCATCCCAGGTAAGTTTATAGTCTAAACAGTGACAGATATACTGTGCTTCCAATGAAGTCTTATGCGTCAAAGCCCCTCACCTTTCAGACCCCTTAGAGATTCTAGGAGATGCCCTGGCAATGTGTTCCCATGATCTTTGGTTTAATCAAAATTAAAACAGTTTAACCAAAGGAAAATATTTTAACCAAAATTGGTTAACGTGATGATTTCTTTCCATCCCAGCCTCCTTCCATCGCACAGCCCTCAAATCAGTGATGCCAGAGGGGCCATGGACATTTAAGGGTCCCGTTCAGGGAAAGTTGTATTGGGGAAGCTTTTTGTTCAGTTCAGTTTTGCTGATAAGTTATTGCTTAGAAAAGATGTGGGAGGACACTTTGCATCCACTGGGCCACATCACCCGGCACCATGACACAGGTACTGGCCCAAGGTGGCTCTCATACGGAACTTATCACAGTTCCAAAGCTGCAGAGCACAAACCCGAAGCAGTATCTGGAAAACAAGTACATCTGTATGCAGAATCGCATGTTTTATGAATCACAACTATCAACAACGAAAAACAAATTTTGATCACTGTGCCAGAAGACAGACTCCTCTCTTTACTCTCTTTAGAAAATAAATTTCAAAACTGTTATCATAGAAAGAAGCATCAACCAGCAGACCACCACACACTGCAAGGGGGGAAAGTGCTACTGAGGTGTGCCAGTCAGCTAATTCACTTTTCAATTCTATTATTTTTCTGGATTTTGCAATGTTTGTGGTATTGTCAGCTTTAAATATATATAATTTATTCTGATCTATTTTCTTATAAATAAATAAAAAAATTTAAATAAATAAATAAGAAAATATTTATTTCTTGAAATAAATCTTTGATTTTATTTTGAATTCTGTACTTATAGTTTTATTTTCTTCTCCTTAAATAACCTCATTAATTAATAAGTTTTAGAATCCCCCAAATTTGATCTATTCCTGAATTTCCATAAAGACAACATTCTTGTATGCAAACACGACTTCAAGGGCTCTGCGGTCTCCTTCCATCCAGCTGGGGCCAACCCCCCACGCAATTACGTGGGAATTCTGCGGCCATGGTTGCAGTTTCTCATACCTCAGTCATGGCACCCAGCACTGTTTACTTTTTTATGTTCCTATGTTATCTCTTTCCAGCAATCACCTTGGGGCCTTACATGGAGTCGACACTCAATAAATGTTTCAGAACGAGAATCAGGAGGTGAAGAGTAGAGCAGGTGGAGAAGCAGTGAGGAGTCCGTAGGCCCCGGGGCTGCATGCTTGTATCGACAGGTACATCTCTGATGTTTATCTTCTGTAAACTCAGATTGTACAGGCAAAAGCTCTTTGCCTGTATCCCAACCCCTAACTCTCTCTTTGTCTCTTTGATTCCTTCTCTCTATCTATCGTTCTGTCTCTGGCCCTGATGGTAATAGAGCTAATACTGTAGACATGGGAACATGGGAGACAAACACAGCACGAATCTTCCCATCCCAGGCAGAAAGTCAAGAAGAGGGACCTGCAGAGAGGCACCAGGCCAAGGAGAGGAAAAATCTGACCTAGGCCATGGATGCCTCGCCATCAACATAGTTTGAACCAGAAGTAATCCGATAGGCCAATGTTTCCTGAAAGCAGGGTCCATCTCGTCGGTGACAGCTTGAGAGGAAGGTCTTCTGTGGAGGGAAATTGAGCCATCAAATCCATCTTAAAGATCACAAGGTTTGGACCCCACCCAGGACCCCACTGGAAGACCCCACTGAGCCTTCCAGCCAACTAGATGGGAATGAAAAAGGAAAAGTATTCAAATCACACAATTATTGTCTGGCTAAATTAATTGTTGGATGCATCTAAATGGATTAGACATTTTAATTAGCAGAGTCTGGTTGTTTGCCGAAATTGAATTTTTGGCATGTGGGTGTTATATGCACATGTGTGTTTATTCTAGCAAAGCCCAAGCTGGAGCAAACCTACAATGACGCTTTCTCCGTAGATGAAAGGATCTGGCAGCCTGGAAGCAACCAGCCTCCTCTCCATAGGTTTCCAGTCTCAAGCTGGGAGGAAGACCACAGCATCCTCACCCGGCCTCCTCAAGGGGCTCATGCAGCTGGAGGATACATCTGTGGGCTTAGAGGCCTGCCGCCGGAGGCAAGATGGGGAAGGCTGTCATAGAGGAATGTTGACCTCGAAGTTTTCCTTTGCCAGAACTGGAAACCGTGAGTCTTCCTAATTGGTCTGTAGAATGTCGCCCCCAGGGGGCAGCAGAGCACCAACCCTAGGGAAGCAGGCTGCCCAGATACTCCATTTTGGCCAGAAAAGTGCTCTGGATAAACCAGTGGCAGGAAGAAGAGCGATTGGAATAGGAAGAACAAAAATCTGAATTTTCCTGGGACCTCGGGAGGCCAGTGCCAATTGAGATAGGAAGAAGAGCCAGATGTGTACAGGAAGGAAGCCTGGAACAAACAAGGGCTAGAAACAGGTTGGCATCAGTCTCAGGAGAGAAAAAAAAAAATTGCACTCTTCAAAGCAAGGATCAGAATCCCAGAGCAGATCCAGCTAAGTGCAAGACCTGCAGGATGGACAGAATCAAGGGAGGACCAGCCAGACGACTACCCTAGATGCCATCTATAAAGAGAGTTAAAGTACCCCTGGAGGGGGACTTTCCTGATGGTCCAGTGGTTGGGACTTCACCTCTCAATGCAGTCTGTGCAGATTCGATTCCTGGTCTGAGAGCTAAGATCCCACATGCCTTGCAGCCAAAACACCAAGACATAAAACAGAAGCAATAATGTAACAAATTCAATAAAGACTTTAAAAATGGTGCATATCAAAAAATAAAAATATCCCTGGAGATGTAAGAAGCCAGAGAGAATGTGTTTGCCAGAACCATCCCAGCCCCCAACCCTACCCTCAGAAGAGAGGGTAGCACTTTGCTGAGCCTCACTGGGACTGGGAGATGGGCAACGGTTAGACGCTAAGAAGAAACCTCAGAGATGAAGCCACAAAGGAAAGTCATGTCCCAGTTCTACTCGCTAGACCATCCTCTCTAACTGTAGGGCTTCTGTTTCACTAGGTGGAATGAGTAAGTTTGGACTTACTGAACTGAACTGTTGGGGACAACAGGGAAAAGGCAAGACCTGTCACCAACTGCCCATCTCCACTCTTACCCCAACGCTGCCACCCTCCCCCTCCACCACCAAACTTGCCTATAAAAAGTTGCACCAACTGAAAAGGAATGCAAACATGAACTTGCTAAACGAACCCTGTCTGGGTCTGGCCCTGCTTATCACAGCTGTGTCCATACAGTCCTAGCGCAGGAGGCTCCATCCTCCCGTGCTTGCCCCACTGACTTGCTCAGGGCCTGAAGCAGTGGGGTCACAGCAGGGTCCAAGCCTCTTTTCAAAAATCTGAATGAAACTGCTCCTCTGCCTGGCCCTCATGGGGCTGGGGAGAGCACCTCCAACTTGGAGGCAGAGCAGAAGAAGGCTGTGAATCTTTGATTCATTTCACTGCGGAGCTTACAATTGAGTTTGAACAGCAACTCTTCACGCCTCTCATAAGGTTTGTTTCACATCTGTTATGAAATGACGACAATAACGCCGCTCACGGTTATGTGGTCGATGGAGCAGAAGCAATGAGATTGTTGCTGGGCAGGGAGGAAATAACCTCATTTGCTTTGTCTTTTTGATCATGGGAGCATATAGGAAAATGGGATTTCATGCAGCTTATTTCTTTTTATGCCGCAACTGATGATAATGGCTATTTAACATTTTCTGAGTACCCACAAAGTTTCAAGGCAACAAGGAACCTCTCCCCCACTCCCAGCTTAGAAACTGAATTCAGCAAATAAACAACCAGTTTCAGAAAAGGGGAAGCTCCCAAAGTCATTTCATCCAGGACACGTCCTTCCACATGGTATATATGTAGAATATTCCAGAATGTTCTGGAGGAATAGGGCCAAGTTGGCCATTTCTCCCACTGGACATTTTGGAACAGGACTTGCACTCAGTGGACTCTCTCTTTATGTCAGTCCCACTCTGCACTTCCTCACTCCCCCTACACACAGACACAAAAGGGCACACTCCCCCGTCACTTTCAAGTCATTTCGTCTGGGTTTTTTGTTCTGTTTCGTTTTGCTTTGTTTTTGTTTTTTGACTGCACTGGGTCTTCTTTGTGAGCATGGGCTTTTCTCTAGTTGCAGAGCCCATGGGCTCTCTAGCTGTGCTGAGCAGGCCTAGCTGCCCTGCGGCATGTGGGGTCTTAGCTCCTGACCAGGGATAGAATCTGAGTCTCCTTCATTGAAAGGTAGTTTCTTAACCACTGGACCACCAGGGAAGTCCCTCAGCCCATTTCGTCTTGATATTTGGAAGAATATCAAGTGGTACTTGGCAGCTAGGGCTGGAGGATCTGACCTTGTCAAACGAGAAGAAGCTACACGCTCTTCTGCCACCACCACCCCACTAACCCTTCGCTCCAAATCCCACCAAGATCCTCCTGTAAGGAGGAAGGACACAGATAAACTGGTTGCACCTGATTAAACACTCTCTTCCCTGGCCTCAGTGCCCTCATCTGTAAAATGCCAAGGTTAGATGAGATAGTGTTCACAGCCTCTTATCGCTCAGATGTCAAACCCACT
The DNA here is from genome assembly GCA_006408695.1 of Aepyceros melampus. NCBI lineage: Eukaryota > Metazoa > Chordata > Mammalia > Artiodactyla > Bovidae > Aepyceros > Aepyceros melampus. The sequence goes on along the minus strand of SJXQ01008039.1, from coordinate 38,226 downwards.
CTCAAAGGAAAGTCTAATGAGAAGGCTTCATTAGGACCCAGGACGTGGCCACGCTGAGGGGGAGGCCAGTACAGCCGTGTCACGGGTTATGGGAGGGCAAGGAAGGAGAGAAGGAAGAGATGGAAGGCTCAGAAAACTATTTTTAAAAGAGGCGTTAAAGTGTGTGAGATTATTTCTTCCGAGCCCTCAATTGAAGTGACTTAAGAGGCAGAGCCTGAGTGCCTTGGGCAGGGAAAGCTCCATGATAGGAGCCATCCAGCTGGAGGCTGGGGCTTCAGCGAGCGCAGGGAACTCCATAGGTCGCAGCAGAGCCCTGCCCTGGGAAGCTGTTTGGCAGGCCCACGAGGGGGCAGAGCCACCTGGATACAGGCTACGTCAGCTCCGGGAGCTTTGGTGGGCTCAGTCCCTCAGGTTCCTGTCCAATTCAAGCCTCCACCATTCATTCTACTCTAAGAGCCTGTAGTGAGACACGGGGACTTTCCTCTCTGGTGCCAGGAGACACGATGACAATCCGGCAGCCTCTAAAAGCACTCAAGTCGGGCAATGGCATCAGGAGGGAGATGAACGATGTGGTGCGTGTGGGAGGTTTTATGGAGTGGTGGTAAAAACCCCTCCATCTCCACAGAGCTTTCCAGTTTATGACGCCCTCTCCCATCCATTATCTCATTTGAGCCTCTCGAAGCTCTAAGAAGCAGGCAGATTGGCTGTTATCGTCTTCTGTTTTATAGGTTAAAAAAAAAAAAATGCAGTGGAGATGAGTTAGGGGACCTGCCCAAGGTCACACAAGCAGCTCAGAACAGAGCAGGACAATTCCAGCCACTCGGGAGAGGGAAGGCCAGTCTGGCAGGCGGACAGCCCCATGCCTGCTCTGTCTCAGGCCAGGCCATTTGCCTCCTCTGAGTGTCACTGTTTTTATCTGCAAAGCTGGGAAATAACAACGTGGGCAGTTGAGGCAGATGTTTTGTGTAGAGGGTCCAAGCCTGAGGAGACAAAGCAACTTATCTACTCTTTACTTCTACTAGCTTTTAAAAATCTCTTTTCCTTATAGGAGTAGGGAATTAAGAGGCAGAAACTATTATTTTTTTAAAAAACCAAGTAAGCTATAAAATAAATAATTACAAGACATATTGTATAGCACAGGGAATATAGGCAATATTTCATAGTAATGAATATACCATAGTATGAATAGGCTATAGACTATAACCTTTAAAAACTGAATTGCTGTATTGTACACCTGAAACTCATACAATAGTGTACATCAACCATACTTCCATTTATAAAAAGAAAAAAGACTGGGACTTCCCTGGTAGTCCAGCAGCTAAGACTCCAAGTTCCCAGTGGAAGAGGCCTGAGTTTGATCCCTAATTGGGGAACTAGATCCCATATGCCACAAATAAAGAGTTGGCATGCCGTAACTAAAGATCCTTCATGCACAACTGAGACCCAGGGTGGCCAAATAAATAAGGAAATAAAAACAAATAAATATTTTAAAAAATAAAATACTTTTTACGTATTTTTTTAAAACATACACCTCATTGGTGGGGTGGGGTGGGGAAGTGGGTTCAAGAAGACATAGTTTCAAATCCTGCTCGCCAATCCCAGCCTTGAGATCATCACACAAGTTACTAGAGTCTCTGGAAGTTTCCTTTTCTAGAAAGGGGAGACCACAATACCCACCTTGTGGGGTCTTCAAAAGTTAAGTGAGAAAACATATAATGCATTGGTCTTAACAAATGCAGTTTTCCCTTTTCCCCCTTCTTTCCACTACAGCACAAGGCAGCCACTTTCACAGAGCCTGACAACAAATCCCAGAACAGAAGGCAGTTTCCAAGCCCTTGCAGCTTTCTCCATGGTGAAAATACTAATTATTGTTGTTGTTTTTACTTTCCTAGTGTTGACTCTGGCTCAAGCACTGTTCAGTGCTATACCTGCACGATATCATTAAGTCCTTACAACTGTTCCAAACTATTAGCCCCATTTCTTTGGATGAGATGACTGAGACAGGAATTCAGGACCTTGACCAAGTCTTTACAGTTAATAATGACAGAGCTGAGACTGAACTCCAAACCCAGAGCTCTTCACCTAACTAACCTCGGGCTACCACGGGCCTGCTGCCCCAGGCTGGGGGTAGGGG
>SJXQ01008039.1:0-35855 GCA_006408695.1 Aepyceros melampus | reverse complement strand
TTTCGGCACCGCAGTCCCATGGTCCCATGAGGGAGGGGCACTGAGTGCACTGAGAAACTCCCTAGCCCAATTTGTAAGGCCACATTTAATCACTCATGCAAATACCAGGATTCTACTTGCCAAAGAGGATCCAGGTTGAATATCATTTGAGAAGCTGGAAAATGTGGCTGATCCTGGAAAGCCGATTAGCACATAAAGGAATATTATCCTCTGCCCGAAAAGCCAGGCAGGCACTGAAGATATTAACAAAATTTGTTCTGTGTGCAAACTATTCAATTTTAGAGAATCAGCCAGTGGGTTTCAGAGCAAGAATGAATATGAGGGACTTCCCTGGTGGTCCAGTGGCTAAGACTCTGTGCTTCCAATGCAGAGGGCCTGGGGTTCAATCCCTGGTCAGGGAACTAGATGTCACATGCCACAACTAAAGACCCCGCGTGCCACATTGAAGATCAAAGACCCTACGTACCTCAACTAAGACCCAGCACAGCCCCCCCCCCAAAAAAGGAATGAATATCAGGTGTGGGAACCCCTCTCCCTTACCACTTGGAGAAGGATTTAGTGGTAGACCCCCTTCCCTGGCAACTCAGTGGGTCATGACAGGTTAAGTATTTTCACAAAGGCCTAGACACCCATTGCCCAGCACAGAGCTTGGGTTTTGGCAGAGGCTCAAGGGCAGCTGAATCAATGAATGAGTGAATAAATGAATCAATTGAACACTTCTCTTACCAAGAGCTAGGCAAGGAATCTGGGATGTTTTCCAGCACCGTACAATCTCAGGAGGCACAGAGAGAACCCCAGTTCTTAAGGAGACTTGAAAAAGAACTTCCTGACAGTGCAGAGTAAGACAGATGAATAAAGAATGAGGGAGGGCATGCGATTCCTCAAGCTCAGGCCAGGGCCAGAGGACAGTCTTTTCTAGAAACAGAATAACATCTACTGTGAGAATCCTAAAGTAAGGAGGGAAACTGAATGAGAAAGTCATTCTAAGTGAGATACAAGACGTTAACATTTGACTTTTAGCCATTTTTCTAGATGCTGAAGTATTAGGAAAATCAGGAATGTCTACCCTTTTCCTAGTCAGGAGCTTCTGCTCCCCGACTCTGCTGCTGCTGCTGCTGCTAAGTCACTTCAGTTGTGTCTGACTCTGTGCGACCCCACAGACGGCAGCCCACCAGGCTCCCCCATCCCTGGGATTCTCCAGGCAAGAACACTGGAGTGGGTTGCCATTTCCTTCTCCAATGCGTGATAGTGAAAAGTGAAAATGAAGTCGCTCAGTCGTGTCCGGCTCCCAGCAACCCCATGGACTGCAGCCCACCAGGCTCCTCTGTCCATGGGATTTTCCAGGCAAGAGTACTGGAGTGGGGTGCCACTGCCTTGACCCTGATCCTGACCTCACCCCAAATCTCAGGTACTTCCACCAGGTTCTACAGGACCCAGTCTGAGGCACAGTCCATACCAGTCACTCCCACAGAACAATGCTTATCTGGATGTGGCTGTTTGCCTGCTCCAAATTCAGAGAGTGCTTGCTATGTGCCAGGAGCTGGGCCACAGGCTTACATTCCTTATCCTGATTTAACCCTCAGAATAACCCAATGGAATTGATACATAATTTGTCCCATCTTACTTAGTTTGACTCAGGTCACATGTTGAATAAATGAAGAACCCAGAATTGAGAGGCCCAAGGCACTAAAAAGATTATGGCATTCCCTTGAAATATAATGCAAAAGAAAAACAAAACTAGACAATAAAACAAATGCAAAGAAATTCACAAAGTTCTTAGTTTCTCCACGATTTTAAAAAATATAAATAATAATAAAAAATACTTTGTAAACTATTGATTAACCTACCAGAATACAACACTGAAGAAGGAAATGGCTACCCACTCCAGTATTCTTGCCTGGAGAATCCCATGGACAAAGGACTCTGGCAGGCTACTTCGGTCACAAAGAGTCTGACACAAGTGAGTGACTAAGGATGCATCTACCAGAATACAAACCCCATCGGTCTACTCCAATCCTGAGTTCTTAACCTCAATACTCCATTGTAGGTGGACTTTGCTTTACCCCAAAATCCAGTGTTTCCAGAGCTCTTAGAGGCCCAAACATTTGTTTTTTTCTCAGAGATCACAAAGTAGATATTGCAAAAGTCATGGGGTAGGGGGAGGAGGGGAGAAGTCATTGAGGTTGTTCGAGTTCAAATCCTGGGAAAGAGATTACAAGAAATCTGCTGGTTCTCCAGCCAGTTGGGCTCCTTATCTGAGCCAAAATAATCACTTGCAGAAGGGTAAAGCCATCCATTGCTGCAGCCAGTGTGGGAGGATGCTTCTCTTTATCTTCGCCAGGAGCAGAAGTGCTTTTGGCTTTGCAATCAACTTCTGTGAAGGAGCTGCCACTCAGGCTTGGCTAGGGTTTGTGAACAACCTCTGTTCCTTGCAGTAGACAGGAAATGAGTTGGGGTTGGACCTGAAGGACCCTGTCAGGGTGAAGAATGTAGGTGTGTGCTGGTACTGAAAGGGTAACAGGCAGGAAGGCCAGGAGTCTCCAAATGGAGGAGACAGCCTGCAAGTGTCAAGACATTTTATCTCTCTTAAGCGGCAGGAGGAAACAAACTAGCGATATTTTTTCCTTCTCTATACAAATTTAAAAGGTTTCTCTTAAAATTCTGTCTTGCCATAATGACATCTGATTTCACCTGAAGTTAACCAATACCTTTTTCTTATGGAAATGTTTATCTTAAGCTATGCTAACGTTCAGTTCAGTTCAGTTCAGTCGCTCAGTCGTGTCCGACTCTTTGCGACCCCATGAATCGCAGTACGCCAGGCCTCCCTGTCCATCACCAACTCCCGGAGTTCACCCAGACTCACGTCCATTGAGTCCGTGATGCCATCCAGCCATCTCATCCTCGGTCGTCCCCTTCTCCTGCCCCCAATCCCTCCCAGCATCAGGGTCTTTTCCAATGAGTCAACTCTTCGCATAAGGTGGCCAAAGTACTGGAGCCTCAGTTTCAGCATCATTCCTTCCAAAGAAATCTCAGGGTTGATCTCCTTCAGAATGGACTGGTTGGATCCCTTGCAGCCATCCAGCCATCTCATCCTCGGTCGTCCCCTTCTCCTGCCCCCAATACCTCCCAGCATCAGGGTCTTTTCCAATGAGTCAACTCTTCGCATAAGGTGGCCAAAGTACTGGAGCTTCAGTTTTAGCATCATTCCTTCCAAATAAATCCCAGTGCTGATCTCCTTCAGAATGGACTGGTTGGATCTCCTTGCAGTCCAAGGGACTTTAGTGGAGCTGGTCTATCACAAAGTTCCAAGCCCTGGGTGCTAATTTCTGTCATGTCCTCTCTATCCTGTATCATTGGAAGGCAGAGGTCCTGGATATTGTTTTATTTTGAAGATCAAAGTTTTCTCCTTGAGTGGGCTTTCTAAAAGGTCTAATTGGTGTGTGAATGAGAGATAGTAAAGAGTATCAGTAATCCATTTTTCTTGTAGACACCACATACTGTACCTTAGCTTTCATTGTAATAAATCTAACATTTTGATCTTTTTCCTGTATTCAGTTTAGAGTTGGTTTTCTCAATTGGATTTTAACTCAGGTGTGGAGTAGAGGTGTTTTTTATTTTTAATTATGTTAAACCAGAGATGCAAGTGCAAATCACAAAGATAGTTAAGAGCAGAGTTTGTTAGAGACAATTCATTGATCTGAAGGTGCATGAAAATGGTGGAAAACAAGCCAGGAAATGTAGTTTGAGCCAAACATAAGAATGACTTTAGATTTTTTTATTTTTAGCAAAAAGGGGAAGCATTGGAGGTATTTGAGCAGGGAAGGAACATTTCCAGAGACAAATTTTACAAAGAATAATCTAGTTGTTGTTGTTCACTTGCTCAATCATGTCTGACTCTTTGCGACTCAATGGACTGCAGCATGCCAGGCTTCCCTGGCCATCACCAACTCCCGGAGTTTGCTAAAACTCATGTCCATTGAGTAGGTGATGCCATCCAACCATCTCATCCTCTGTCGTCCCCTTCTCCTCCTGCCTTCAATCTTTCCCAGCATCAGGGTCTTTTCCAATGAGTCATCTCTTTGCATCAGGTGGCCAAAGTATTGGAGTTTCAACTTCAGCATCAGTCCCTCCAATGAATATTCAGGGTTGATCTCCTTTAGGATTAACTGGTTTGATCTTCTTGCAGCCCAAGCGACTCTCAAGAGTCATCTCCAACACCACATTTCAAATGCATCAATTCTTTGGCACTCAGCCTTCTTTATAGTCAAACTCTCACATCCATACATGACCACAGGAAAAACCATAGCTTTGGCTATACGGACCTTTGTCAGCAAAGTAATGTCTCTGGTTTTCAATATGCAGTCTAGGTTTGTCATAACTTTTCTTTCAAGGAGCAGGTATCTTTTAATTTCATGGCTGCAGTCACCATCTGCAGTGATTTTGGAGCTCAGGGAAATAAATAATCTTATAGCTGTATGTAAATAGACTGAAGGCAGATAAAAGATGATAACCAAGAAATGAGATAATGGCTGAGGAAACAGTCAAGAAGGAGAAATAATATCTTAGATATGTAGCTTGATAGATCTATTGAGGATGAAAGAAGTGCAGTTAATTAAAAAAAATGCAGTTGTTCAGCTTTGGAAGTTTAGAGCAGAGGTTGGCAAACTTTTTCTATAAAGGACAAAATCATATTTTTGGCTGCTTGGTCTATATAGACTTCATGGCCGTTTTCAACTCTCCATGGTTAGCATGAAAGCATCTACACACAACATGTATTAATAAATGAACAATCAAGGCTGTATTCCAGTAAAGCTTTACTTACTAAGACATTCAGCCTGTGGGCTGTGGTTTGTTGATCTCTGGCTTAGAAGACTATGGCACCAGTGCTGATATTAATTAAGCTGTCACTTCTGAGCTATAAACTTGTCCTCTGGGGATGCTGGGGCTGGGACTCTGCAAATCACAATTCTGCTTTCCCTCTGCTCCCTGTGAGATCTGGAGCAGGGAGAAGGCACATGCTCCTTCATGTTTTGATTGCGTTCCCCTCAGGGTCATTACAATGGTTGGTTACCCTGGAAACTGCAGTGGGTTCTGATTTCCAGTTTCTTCCATACTTCTAGAACCATCCTCTAATAGAGCTGCCTTAGTGATGTGAGCACCAGCCCACCTAGCACTCCCTCCACTGGGGTTTGAGTCCTGTCATCCTGAGGATCTTCCTCTGAGTTCCTGAGCCATCAGTGCCAGACAGGCAGAGACCTCCCCTCAGATCCAAGATTCTAGGTTCTAATAACTCTAACTTTTCCCCTCTGTTCCAACAGCCCTGCAAATGGTAGCTGCTTTCTGGACTTACTATCTTGAGTTACCTCAGAATCCCCTCTTACTCTGCCTTTTCAATCCTCCAAAGTCTATTTAAATTATTTCCTGTATTAAATTTTCTCTGTTGGAATAATTGGCGTGGTGTTGTTTCCCTCACTGAATGCTGATCCACGCAGAACTATATTTTCTATGTGCTCAGTTGCTAAGTCATGTCCTACTCTTTGCAACCCCACGGACTGTAGCCTACCAGGCTCAGACTCTGTCCATGGGATTTCCTAGGCAAGAATACTGGAGTGGGTTGCCACTTTCTTCTCCAGGATTCTGTATAGGATAGGGATATATGGGAAGATATAGATAGGAAATATGAGAATTATACGCTTGAAGGAGTGTACATTAAGTCTGCTAATAGAAACGGTGAGTTTGGGGTGCTGACAAATGAATCACTTCTAGATTTCTAGTCGGCAACTGGATATTGAAGAAAAAAATTTATTATTCACATGGAGGTGCTGTTCATATGAATAGAGATCAACAACTAGGAAAGTATGGCTAGAGTAGAAAAGAGAGAGAAATGGGAACTATCTTTGTTTATGAGACAGATAATGAAGAGAAAGAAAAAAAAGACAAAGAAATGATTATGTCAGAGGCAGAAGGAAAAGTTGCAGAATGTGAGAAGCCAAGAGTGAGTTTTAAGAAGGTGGTCAATCTGAGCAAATCTTGTAAATATCAAGGGAGACTTACTGATGACTTCCCAATGGGTAGTTTTCATAGAGTAGTAAAGTAGAATTGGAAGGGTTGGTAAGAGAAATGAAGCCAGTAAGAACTTCTTTTATTTCTTTTTTTAAGTGAAGCCATTTCATGATGAAAGGAAGATAGATGATTGTATACAGATCTACAAGCCCAAATAAATGAAAATTAATTAATTAAGTTAACTTTTGGCAGAAAAGTTATCAGAGGTGAGGGGCAATGGGACACGCATAGGATAAAAGGATAACACATAATACATGAATGGAGAAAAGGGGGTAAGGATGGATGGATAGAGAACCCAACTGATACATAGAGGAAAAGCACCTCTTTCTCTGAGATCCAGACAAATTTCATGTGGGGAGGACAGAAGTTGAACTTGTTTTGAAAACTGAAACTGTCCTAATTCCTTGTTTCCTATGTTACACAATAATAATGAGATCAGACGTATTTTCCTACTCTTATGCTAGACAGTATTCAGACCAAGCAATAATAATAGATACTTATTCAGGGGGTGTGATTAGGGAATATGATGAAACTGTGGACCACTCTGTCTAGATCCCTCTTTAAGACTTCTGCCCTAGCTGCTAGGTACACTGTTGGCTGAATGTCTTTTTCTGTCATTCCTTTCCAAGATCACCTCAGCTGCAGTTGAGCACTAATTACCTGGTCAAAGCTGCCTTGTCCATAACTTCCTTCCAGGGGTAGCCTATATCCAGTGACATGGCCCAGTAAAGGACATTTCTGATGAGTCATTTAAATATGTAGAACTCACTATGGGGGATTTTCTGACATTATGGAGACTGTATCACAGGTTGACTTCCCTCCTGGCTATTCTGGCGTGCCCCTTCCCCCACCTCTATTGCACAGGTGTTGATCTCAAGGACACACCCTAATGACCATCTGAAATACTAAACTTCCCCAGGGTCTGCTTTATGGAGAAACCGACCTGTAATGTCAGCTCTAAAACTTACGTCTAATGGCTTGCTCATCAAGACCTACTTTAACAACCTTGCCTACTGTGCCTATTAAATCAACTTATTTTGTCATAAACTTTGCCCAGCCCCAACCAATTTCTTGCCTTGGAAGACCTACCTTAAAGTCATCTTGTCTAGGCCCTAAAACACTATGGATAACTTATCTCAATTTTCTATTTTGAGACTCTCAAAGTGGTGTCCTCCATTACTTCAATACATTTAGTAGACTGAGCTCTGCTTGATTAATAGGTTTTTCTGGTGATCTTCTAGAGAACTGATAACTGAGAGTTTTCATCAGGTATCATTATTCTTTCCTAGGTTTAGAAAGTCTGGTAGCTTCAGAGGAAAAGGAAAAATTTAGAAAATATATCTTGGCCAATTTAATAAGAGATCAACTCTGAGAAGTTTGTTTCCTAATTTGACTTGGGATTTTGCAAGAAAGGATGATCTCCTAAGGGGTGATAGTGGTTCCAGAAACTTGGGATCAGATAATATGGTGCAGGACAGTCAGAGATGGCAGCTGATATATTCACCTTGTAACTGGTGTTCCCAGAAGTCCTATGGAGCAGTTTGGTCTCTGGTGGAAGTGGAGTCATTGATATCTTTTTTGACTTGACAGTTAAGTGCTTCCTTCGGTTTGAGATGGACCTATTTGATTTTGAGCACTATCATCTCTCCTTTCCTCTCAAGCTTCTCATTTCAACTTCTGTGCTGTTTGTAGGCTCAGGAAGGAAAGTTTGTAGCCACAAAAAGCTTTTCTCTCTTCCATGTCTAAAACTTATTGTAGGAATTTGGGAGCACAAGACAAATACATTAATTTCCCTTGAAATAATCCTAGAGATATTACAAGGCCATTTATTATGTTAAGGTGAACTTTGATGAACTCAAATATGATATGATCTTGAGAAGAAGTGTAATCTATTTTCCTGCCTTCTCTATTCCTAAAATATTCAGAGGTGGATGGTTCCTATATAGTTATTTTTCATTAGTTCTCACTAGACTGTCTTTCTTATTTGTTGAAATTTAAACTAACTTCTTCCTGCCATTAACGAAAATGGCTCATTCAGTAACTATTACTGAACACCTCTAGGACAAGTCCACTAATCCTCTCATGAGGATTATATCCTTGAAGATGGTTAGTAAACCTTGTCTCCACCTTCTCTTTTTTAGGCCAAGTGGACCTAATTTTTTCCTTTATCCAATTCCCGAGAGACAATTTCAATTTCCTTTCTTGAATGCATTATTGGTGAAGGTAGGGGCGGGGAATTAATTAAGCCAAGTTCAACCCACAAAAGATCTTTACCTCAAATTACCAGCTTCTAAGTCTTGAAACTTTTGAAGTTTAGGCTTATTTGAAGTCATCTGGGTTTTCCCCTCCTTTCATTATCTTTATTATCAACAGCAATCTCTGGTGCCCGGAGGCACTGAATATTACAATTTTAAGTAACCCACCCAACTCTCTTGAAAAGCACCTTGAGCCACAGCTGGTTGTGGGAGACAGCTGGAGCCATATTTACTTAGAGGCATAACAAACTTAGGACACCCTGCTCAGAGAGAAAAAGACTGAGTTCTGGTGCCTATAACCAAGAAATTTTGCCACCCCCACAAAGAACAAAATATAAGCTCTTGCTAAGCACTTTTCCCATGGTATAATTTGCTTTTCTAAAGAAGTGGTGCTTAGTGTTGTGTAGAACAAATTAACATAAGCATCTTTAAAAAAGACAAACCTGAATTCAAAACTGACACTTAAAAATACGTTGGGGCACACTTTTTAATTACATGCTTGAAAGAAAGTTTATAATGTGATTATACAATTTTCACCAATATTTGTCTAAAATTAGTCAGTTTTCTATTCTCATAATTATTGTGAGTTTTTGGCTTTCACACCTCACACCTCTTCATTTTCTCACAGTTATCACTAGCTTTGAATTTTTAAGTTTCTTTATATTACCACTTTCATTGTTGCCAACTTCTTTGTACTCATGGGGGAGGAAGCTGGGAATGTGCTGTAGGTGAGCTTGGATTGAAGCTTGGGGATTTTTGCAGATGAACTGCTGCATCCCATCTCAATTATACCCAATCGCATTTAACCTCCACATATAATTTTTCTTATTTCTCAAAGCATGTTGCCTTTTGTCTGTGCATTTATCTTCACAGTGACTGAGTAGTCATTTCACTGCCAGTCAAATACATTCAAGGTCTCATTTTCCTCATTTACAAAATAGTTTCTAAAGTCGCTTCTATTACTATAATTTTTACCCTTCTAGCATTTTAGAATCTTTAGCTCCATTCCCAGCACTTGAATTTGTGTTTTTTAAAGACCTTACATGGTGAACATTTTGCAGGTTATCAGAACCCAGCAGTTTACTGTTGAAAACGTGTACTTCAGCTCTTCATTTTCCCCAGGTAGGTGAGATGACCATCCTCGTATGTAAAATGTCATAAATTTCATCAGCAAGACACATTTCTGTTTTTTGGTAAAGTCTGTACTTCTTAAAGCTGCATTGTCAGGCACTCTGTCGTTTACTTCTCTGATTTCTGGGAAACTCTGAAAACTCCCAAGCTTTCAAAAATCACCCAAGTCACAAGAGATTCTCTACTTCCATCTTCTACACTTTGACAACTTTCTAAGGGAAAAGGTAGTCTGTTTTCTTCAATCATAAAGTGCCAATTTCCCCATTTTTTAGTATTTTTTATTGTAACTTTTTTCCATCTTGAAAGTTAGATGGAGAGAAAGGGATTGACCCAATTAGAATGAGTTGAAAGGAATGACTTTGCAAACCAAAACAAGCAGTTTTACTTATGGCAGTTCTACGTGGGTAATATGTTTGAATTAGCAGCCACCTATTCTCAGGTTTGCAGAATATGGATATATGTGGTACAAACTTCTTTTAAGTGATTTCAAAGTAAAACAAACAAACAACCTTTACAAATGTTATAGATGGCAGTTTCAATGCTTCCTGGACTTAGATAGCAATTATAAGTGAGAAATTTCAAAATCAGAAAAATTGGGATGAAATTTTCCACAAAACGTGGCACAGAATTTTATAAAGAGCATTTCATTGTAATCACTGTCTTTTGTTACCAGCTGTCAGTCTTTTAAGAATTTATACTGATTTTAAGTAAAGCTATATTGGAAAATAAAAAAGCTACATAGTCTTCTTTTCTAGTACCTTCAAAAACTTACTTGAAGAGACAAAGAACATTTTAATCTCTGAGGTCTGTCAGGGCCAACAGAGGTCAAAGGTGGGAATGGGGAAGAAGATAAGAATTTCTGAGCCAGGTAACTGCCTAGGTTGCCATATACACATTTGAAGAGTTAGATGTAGTCCTGGAAAATCTCATAGGAAGCCCCATGTGTTACACACAGCCCAGGGCATGAGGAAGCCTAGAACACCGAAACAGATGTGAAATCAACTAGCGTCTGGAAGGAATGCCTATTCTCCAGAGTTAACAACCAGAGTGGGCAAATGTAGATGAAAAGCTGTGTGTCCAACAGCTCTAGAGTTTGAGGAAAAGGTAGCCAGAAGTGGTTAAAATTGATATAAACAAAAATACAGCAAATAGTATGGTGTGTTCACATGGGGGCCAAACTAAATTTGAGGACAAGGAAGTCGTTTACCCCGCTGGGCTTCTGACTTGGGACTTGAAAGTTTTCCACTGTTCAACTCCTGACATGACTATGTTTATTTAGTACCAAATTTATAGTGGGCCCCTGGAGTAGGAAATGGCAACCCACTCCAGTACTGGTGCCTGGAGAATCCCATGGACAGAGGAGACTGGTGGACTGAAGTGACTTAGCACATATAGTGGGCAGAGTGAATGCAAAATGTATCAGGCTCAACAAGAGCTTGCTGAGCCAAAAAGTTATAGCTATTGACCCATCACTGGCCCTGTCTTCCCTGCCTCCTTACTGCTCCTTCCTTTTTGACTCTCTGTTTCTCTCCTTCACTGGCTCTTTTTCCAAGTTTTCTTTCTTGATATTTAACACATTTCCCCAGATTAATCTATTTTCCCTGAAGAGGATGGCCATATTCCATGTGCTTGGAAATTTCTTTTTGAATTCTCTCCATTTTATGCATTATATACAAATTATTCAGTCCTGGGAGGGAAGATAAAGATGAGTATGATAGCCACTGAAACATTCATTTACTCATTTATCCAATAACCATTTATTGAGTACTTAACAAGTGCTAGACATTGAGAAACTGAAAATAGGGAAATAAGATGAATTTATTTTCCTCAAAGAATCACGGTCTAGGAAAGAAGGAAGACACATAAAGACCCCAAAAGACCTCCCAGAGACTAAAGTGAATAACTGAGGGGCTATCAGACATGTAGAATTATTTGAGAACATCTTGTGGCCTAACATGACTCCTGTCTTTGTATTACTTTCAGATCATTTGCTAAATTTTAGACTATATTTCACTTTGCTATATAGAGTGTATCTCTATGTGACGTTTATTGTCATTCAGTCAAGTCGTGTCTGAGTCCTTGTGACTACGTGGACACCAGACGCCTTTGTCCATGAGATTTCCCAGACAAAAATGCTAGAATGGGTTGCCTTTCCCTTCTCCAGGGGATCTTTCTGACCCAGGGATCAAACCTGTGTTTTCTGCATAGGCAGGCAGATTCTTTACCATTGAGCCACCAAGGAAGCTAAGATCAGATTTATACCCTTTTTTGGTTGTTTTCTTGGTGTTTTTTGTTGTTGTTGTTGTTGTTGTTGTTATGGTGTTATAAATTTTAAAAAATTAAAAGAGGTGTGTATTTAAGGGAGGTGATTTTTGAGTTAGGAATTGAAACATGGAGTTCAATTTTCCTAACACTGAGAAGGAGAAAAAGCAGCAGAATATGTGTAGGACTTCCCTGGAGCTTCAGCAATAAAGAACCACTTGCCAGTGCAGGAGACACAGGTTTGATCCCTGGGTCAGGAAGATCCCCTGGCGAAGGAAATGGCAACCCACTCCAGTATTCTTGCCAGGGAAATCCTATGGACAGAGGAGCCTGGTGGACTACAGTCCATGGAGATGCAAAGAGTTGGACACGACTTAGTCCCTAAACCACTACCACTATATAGTATGTGCAAGTGCATAAGGGAAAGAAATTCTTGGGGTGTTCAGATAAAACACCTCAAGGGATCATAGAACACTTGGTGTGGCAGGAGTGGCCAGGGACTTCTGGAAGGAAAAGAACCGCTGGTCATCCTGAGGAGACTGGACTCTATCCTGTAGTCAATGAAGAAGCATTGGCAGTTTTTAAAGAGAGGAGTGACATGTGATGGGAGAATGGAAAAGATGGGATTGTAGTGAGGGAGGCTACAAATTCGGAGACAGCTGCAGCGGAGACTTGGACTGAGGCAGCAGTGGCAGTGGTGTGAGTGAAATAGCCAATTTGAGCAATATTGAAGAACCAAAGTGCCGTGGCTTCAAGACCTGTTTCTGAATAGCCAGCGGGGGAGAGAGAAGAGACAGGCTTTCATGTGGATAGTAGATGATGTCCTCATTCTCACAGACGTTGAATGTGTGGTCCCTGGAAGTTTAGACTCTTTGGGGAGCAAAAAAGTCACTGGCAGATGAGAAGTGAGGTAGCAACAGCTTACCTTCCCCTTCACAGGTCACAGATTGCCAAGGATTACATTCCCTTGTTTGAAACCTTGTGAATGATGTCACAAGGCAATGCATGATTGAAGGATGTGGTCTTGACAGTGAGGACTTTGTGGTGGAGCAGTATGACAGAGTTCTGGGCTAGCGACAAGAAGATATAACATTAGTAGCTATTTATGTATCTAACACAGTAAAACCTAAATATATAAAGCAAATATTAGCAGACCTAAGGGAGAAATAAACAGCCATATGATAAAAGTAGGGGATTACTAATGGACAGATAATTCAATAGAAAATCTATAAGGAACATTGGACTTAAGTGACACATTAGACCAGGTGGACTTAGACATTTATAGGACATTCCATCCAAAAGCAACAGAATACACTATTCTCAAGTGTACACGGAACATTCTCCAGATAGATATGTTAGACCACAAAGCAAATCATAATACACTTAAGATTAAAAATCATACCAAGCATCTTTTCCTGTCAGAATGGTATAAAACTAGAAATCAATTACCAGAAGCAAACTCAAAATTCACAAATATGTGGAGATTAAACAGCATGCTACCAATGAAAGATCAATGGGTCAAAGAAAAATCAGAAGAGAAATTTTAAAAATCTCAAGACAAATAAAAATGGAAATACAACAAAATGTTTGGGATACAGGAAAAATAGTTCTAAGAAGGAAGTTCAGTGATAAATATGTACATTAAGAAACAAGAAAGATACAAAATAAACATTTAATTTTTTTACCTCAAGGAATTAGAAAAAGAACATATGAAGACCAAAGGTAGTAGAAGGAAGGAAGTAACAAAAATAAGAGTGGAAATGAATAAAAACAGAGGCTAAAAGATAACAGAAAAGATCAACAAAACCAAGACTTGTTTTTTTAAAAAAAAAAGATTAAAAAATAGACAAACTTTCAGCTAGACTTACCAAAAAAGAGAGGACTCAAAAGTGTAAAATTGGAAATGAAAGAGGAGACATTAAATTGATACCACAGAAATACCAAGAATCTTAAGAGACTGCTATGAACAATCATATACCAACAAATCAGATAATTTAGAAGAAATGGATAAATTCATAGGAATATATAACCTACCAAGAATAAATTATGAAGATGTAAAAATTTGAGCCAACATTACTGGTAAGGAGATTGAATCAGTTATCAAAAACCTCACAACAAACAAAAGCCCAGAACCAGAGGGCCTCACTGGTGAATTCTGCCAAGCATAGTAGAGGAGGGGGCACTTTCAAACTCATTGTATGAGGCCAGCATTATCCTGATACCAAAATTGAATAAGAACATTATAAGAAAATTACAGGCCATGTCCCTAATGAATATAGATGCAAAAACCTTCAACAAAATATTAGCAAACCGAATTAAACAATACAATAAAAGGATCATACAACATGATCAAGTGGAATTTATTCCATGAATCGAAAGATGATTCAACATGCACAAAATCAATATGAGACACTACATTAACAAAATAAAAGATACAAATCATGGTCATCTCAATAGAGACAGAAAAAGCATTTGACAAAGTTGAACATCCATCATGATAAAAACTCTCAAAAAAGTGGGTATAGAAGGAACATAACTCAATGTATTAAAGGACATATATGACAAGCCCACAGCAAACATTATACTCAATGCTGAAAAACTGAAAGCTCTTGCCCTAAGACCAGGAACAAGACAAGGATACCTACTTTTGCCACTTTTATTCAAGACAGTAATGAAAATTCTAGCTACAGCAAGTAGGCAAGAAAAAGAGATAAAAAGCATCCAAATCAGAAATAGAGAAGTAAAACTGTTTTAATTTTCAGATGACATGATGCTATATTTAGAAAATCCTAGAGACTCCATCAACAAAACCTATTAGAACTAAAGAATAAGTTCAGTAAAGTTGCAGGCTAAAAAATTAATATACAACAATCAATTACATCTATACACATGAATATTGACCTATCAGAAAGAAATTAAGAGAATAATCCCATTTACAGTTGTATCAAAAAAGAGAAAAAAATTAAAATACCTAATAATAAATTTAACCAAGGAGATAAAAGACTTGTACACTGAAAACTATGAGATATTGGTGAAAACAATTGATGACACAATTAAATTGAAAGATATCCCATGCTTATGGATTAGAGGAGTTAATATTATTAAAATGTCTACACTGTCCAAAGCAAAGGCCAAATTCAAAAGCCAGTTTTCACAGAAGTAGAACAAACAATCCTAAATTTGTATGAACTACAAAAGACCCTGAATAGTCAAGGCAGTCTTGAGACGAATAAAGTGGGCAACATCACACTTTCTGATTTAAAACTATATTAAAAAGCTAGGTAACCAAAACATGTGGTATTGACATAAAAACAGACACATAGATCAAAGGGAGAGAATGCAGAGCCCCAAAATAAACCCATGCACATATGGGCAATTAATTTATGACAGTACAGCCAAAAATGTACAATGGAGTCTCTTCAGTAAATGGTACTGGGAGAACTGGACAGCCACATGCAGAAGAATGGACCACCATCCTGTACCACACACAAAAACTAACCCAAAATGGCTTAAAGGCCTGAACATAAAACCCAAAGCTACAAAACTCCTAGAAAAAAACAGAGCAAGCTCCTTAACATAGACCTTTGTGATGATTTTTTTGGATTTGATCCCAAAAGCAAAGGCAATAAAAGCAAAAGCAAATAAAAGGAACTACATCAAGCTAAAAATCGTCTGTCTGGCAAAGGAAACTGTCAGCAAAATAAACAGGCAGCAAACAGAATGGGGGAAAATATGTGCAAATCGTGTGTCTGGTAAGGGGCTGGTATTCAAAACATATAAAGAAGTCATACAACACAATAGAGAAACAAAGAAACTTGACTAAAGAAATGGGCAAAGAACCTGAATAAACATTTTACCAGAGAAGACATATGAACAGTCAACAGGTACATAAAACATTTCCGAACATCAATAATCACCAGGGAACTGCAAATCAAAACCACAATGAGCTATCACCTCATACCTGCAAACATTTGCCTTCTCTAGAGCCTAACTGAAGATACTGGGAGTGTGGCGCTAGAAAAGAGGATCCCACATGCTCCTCTCCTTCCTCCCAACATATCCTTTTGAGATTTCCTCATTCAAGGTCTAACACTTTCACAGGTCAAGCTCAAGACCAAATCAAGGTCCAGCTGTCCTTTGGAATCAAATAAGCATGAAAGTCAATTGTTGGATTATAACCGCACTTTCCCACTTTTGTTCACCAATCACTTCCCCTTAAAAAAAAATTCTCGGCTCACATTCTGGGGTGTCTCTGATAGTAGCTAGAATTGTAAATTTTACCCTGTTTGGACTTCAAGTTTCTCTCTACAGTTTGCTTCAGGTAAGGAGTACTCTAGGTGACATACATGTTTTCTCAGCTCTATCACCTTATGAATAAACATTTATATTTCTTCCCCAAGTTAGTTTCCCTTTCTGACTAGACTGTTATTTCCTGGAAGGCAGTGACTACTCTGTTCATCTCTGAATCCCAGTGACCTGGCACGGGGTCTGACACAGAGAGCGTAGAATTATTATTATTGAAAAAAATGACTGAATGTGTGACTTTCATCTTTTGCCAGTGATCCTGTGCCCCATTCTCCTGCCTGTCTCCTGGAATGAAAACTTCCAAGTACTCTGTGATTCCCTTCTCCTTGCAAAACACTCCCACTCCACGTTGCCCTTGCCTGTTCAATTAGGACACAATTCTTCCCTTTGGGTGTCTGTCTTTCAGATCTGGCTTCCCTTTCCATTGGGTGCTGGACAGCCACCTGAATCTCTGCACCTCACCTTAAATTTAGAAGACCTTAACATTATACTCACTCTGCTCTCATCTCTCCCTCCCAAACCCACCACACCTACCACCGCCGCATTAAGCTTCCATGGTTTTGTGGCTTAAAACTTCAAATGTCTACCATGGACATTTAACATGGCTTGTTTGAATCTGATTCCAACCCACATTGGCACAAATGCTCTGCTAACCTGTTATTCATGATCTTCGAAACATTTCCTGTCTCAGGAGGTTGCTTATTACTGTTTGTCCTATTTTAATACTCTCCCCACTCACTATCTGAGTGCACCTCATCCATCAAGACCTAGCTTGTTACTCCTCTATCAACCTGAAGTCTTTTCAGGTTATATTCTAGCTCACAGTAGTGCTGTGTCCCTCACTCACCTGACAAATAATAGCATCACATTCGTTATTAGGATTTTGCTAACGCTCTTGTCTTGTCATGTGGTCAAGTCTTGACACATGATCATGTCTTGTCATCTCAAGTATCCTGTGAGCTCTTTGGGGGTAGAGGATAGGTTTCATATATCATAGTGTTCTCTGTTGTCTGATGACCGAACAACAATATTAAGAGCCAATATTCAGTTCAGTTCAGTTTAGTCACTCAGTCGTGTCCAACTCTTTGCAACTCCACGAACCGCAGCATGCCAGGCCTCCCTGTCCATCACCAACTCCCGGAGTCCACCCAAACTCATGTCCATTGAGTCGGTGATGCCATCCAACCATCTCATCCTCTCTTGTCCCCTTCTCTTCCTGCCCTCAATCTTTCCCAGCATCAGAGTCTTTTCAAATGAGTCAGCTCTTCGCATCAGGTGGCCAAAGTATTGGAGTTTCAGCTTCAACATCAGTCCTTCCAATGCACACCCAGGACTGATCTCCTTCAGGATGGACTGATGGGATCTCCTTGCAGTCCAAGGGACTCTCAAGAGTCTTCTCCAACATCACAGTTCAAAATCATCAACTCTTCAGCGCTCAGCTTACTTTATTAGTTGATTGCTTATGTGTGCTAGACACTATACCAAATGCTTTATATTAATTTTATCTTATTACTCAAAACCACCCTATATGATAGATGCTATTCATCAGAAGGGGAAACTGAAGCACTGAAATATTTAGTTCACATTGCTGCTGCTAAGTTGCTTCAGTTGTGTCTGACTCTGTGCGACCCCATAGACAGCAGCCCACCAGGCTCCCCCGTCCCTGGGATTCTCCAGGCAAGAACACTGGAGTGGGTTGCCATGTCCTTCTCCAATGCATGAAAGTGAAGAGTGAAAGTGAAGTCGCTCAGTTGTGTCCAACTCTTAGTGACCCTATGAACTGCAGCCTATCAGGCTCCTCCACCCATGGGATTTTCCGGGCAAGAATACTGGAGAGGGTCGCCATTGCTTTCCCCGAGTTCATATTAAGTCAGCCCTAAAATGACAGAATTTTGCTCAGCTTTTACATATAGTAGGCTCCTCCAAAAGTTAATTAACTCAACACTTGTTTTCTGTCTTTCCTCCAAGTGGCTGAAGCAGAAGTGATGAGAAGGCAGAGTTTTACAGCAGGCTCTGAAACAGCCTTGAGGAAATTTAGGGGAGTTTGTAAATGAACAGTAGGCCTGCCAAGGCCAGGTAAAAGATTGTAAGATGAGGAAAACATGTTTCATAAACCAGTTAGACCAGTATCTAGGAAAGTAACAAAATGTGAAAATACCCTGGTCGATAACCTGTGGAAAAGGAAAATGTTTGAAACAACTATTACTGCAAGCTTACATGTTTGTTTAACTGGGACATGTGGATATCATGGGAAGTTTTCAGTTAGATTTTGAGGAGTAAGCATGCAAGTTAAAATTAAGACAATATTTTAGTGGGAAAACTGTGACTACAATAGGATTCAATTACATGCAACAGTTTGCATTTGAGAATGTAATGTGTTTAGGGCCAAAAAGGGAGTTCAGACTATATTCTGGGCTCATTCTCACCCTTGGGAATTATAAAGCAGGAACAATAAACATTTACTTTCCATCCAAAATACTTTCCTGGGGTCTCCCAGAGCTTCTTAGGGTGGGACAACCATAACAGAGATTGACATGACAGCTGGCTTCAGTACTAGAGTCCAGCAAGGCACGGTCTGGCATTGTAATAACTGACACCCAGGTAACAACACACGGAAGGGAACTGTAACCCTAGGCAGCCAAGTGACCTTGGAAGTAGAGAAGGCAAAGGAAACCAATGAGTTTTGGTCAGTTCCCTGGGAAAGAGCTCTCAAAAAGCTCTGAATCAAAAAGAAACCAAAAAGCTCTAGCCTGAAAATGATGGCAATTAGCACTGATCAATACTTTCAACTATACAAGCACAGTGTTCGGTACTTTATACATGTCGTCTCATTTAATAGTCATAGCTGTATGAGAAAATGGCTTGGGTAGGTTAAGTTACACAAGTTCCCATAGCCAAGGTGTGGCAGAACAGAGATTTACAGCTGGATCTTTTGATTCTGAAGTTCATCCAGATTATCTTTTGTTCACCAAGAAAACTACCTACTCCCTGGGCTCTAAAATCAGATCTGTTGCTTAACTGGTTGTATGGCCTTCAGAGGCCTCTTAATAGAGGATGCCAAGATGCTTCCAATACTATGAATCTCTCATATTATCTAATAAAGGAATGAAGAAAAATAGGTAGAAATGGTGTGTTCAATCCCATTGTGGTCATCTCACCTAAATTTTTGTACCATTAAGTTTAGATAATGGTACAAAAGAATCAGAAGTGGAATTCATAGGAAGCCCCAAACCTGGAGCAGATAATTAGCATGGTGATAAACACACAAGGGCCAACAGACTTTCAGTTCAGTTCAGTTAAGTCACTCAGTCGTGTCCGACTGTTTGCGACCCCATGAACTGCAGCACGCCAGGCCTCCCTGTCCATCACCAACTCCCGGAGTTCACCCAAACTCATGTCCATCGAGTCGGTGATGCCATCCAACCATCTCATCCTCTGTTGTCCCCTTCTCCTCTTGCCCCCAATCCCTCCCAGCATCAGAGTCTTTTCCAATGAGTCAACTCTTCACATGAGGTGGCCAAAGTACTGGAGTTTCAGCTTTAGCATCATTCCTTCCAAAGAACACCCAGGATTGATCTCCTTCAGAAAGGATTGCTTGGATCTTCTTGCAGTCCAAGGGACTTTCAAGAGTCCTCTCCAACACCACAGTTCACAAGCATCAACTCTTTAGCACTCAGCCTTCTTCACAGTGCAACTTTCACATCCATACATGACCACTGGAAAAAATCATAGCCTTGACTAGGCGGACCTTTGTTGGCAAAGTAATGTCTCTGCTTTTGAATATGCTATCTAGGTTGGTCATAACTTTCCTTCTAAGGAGTAAGCTTTAAACAGCCTAATTTCTCCTAGTCTGGCCTGTCTTCCCACATGAGCTAGGACAAGCCTGGGATCTTTGGGTCCTTTAGCTTTTGTTCTATAAATGAGTGATATATTCCCAAGTCAACTGGACTGCGAGATCAGAAAGAAGGTTATGGAGAATGCAAAATACTATGTGTCTCCTACAAAATATAATATTGGTTGTCTTCACATGAGGGCTGCTTTGATTGTGTGGAAATCATTTTCAAGGAAAGGCTATTCAATGGACAAGAAGTTATCTTTCACAAGTTTGAATTAGTTTTATTTTAAGATAATACAACAAAGAATGAAGTGCTGATATACGTTACAAGATAGATGAATCTTGGAAACCTTGAAAATGAGGTGACCTGAATAAAAGGCTTAGCACTCACTGACACACAGAAGTTCTCAGTCAGTGGTGGTTATGCCAGCAGAATTCTGAAATTATTATTACTGTTTCTAAAAGTGAGAATGAATATGAAAGAAACTTTCTCACAGTGTCTAGCCCATGGAAGACTCAATAAAATTTGAGTCTCCTTTCCACTTGTGAGAATTGTGTTTTTTTTTTCCTTTTCATTAGAAAAATATAACAAGTAAAAGACATTTATACTAGCAAAACAAGCAATTCAAAGCTCACCTTCCTCTCTTCAATTCACCCAACTTGAAAATGGAGACATTAATAAAATAAACCAGAGGGCTCAGTTTCAAGAGAGAATTTTTCTCTTTCCATGAAGTCTCCAAGAACACGTTTTACCCCCTTGTCCTGGAGTGGCCTCAGTTCAGGGACTTTATCCAGAACTGAAAGCAAGTGGAGTTCTTGTCCTGGTTATACAGTTACACAACTCATATTGTTGTTTCATCTGGAAATTTCTGTTGTTTTTCTTTAGAAGGCGTTCTGTTATGGACCACATGATTTCTGACTTAGTCAAGTCCTAGGTTCTTAATCATTCAGAAAACTCTCAATTCAACCAGATAAAGTTAATCATGTATGAAGCCTCCTCGCCTTTCCTCAGCAAAATACCAAAAAAGCCACCAGCTTTTGTTGATTTCACTGTAGATAATTCATCCTGCCACTTAATGGAAGAAATCTACAAACGACTTCATCTGAGAATCACAATTGTGAATACTTTCACTTTCCCAGTTTAGATTTCAGAATTTTCTTGTATTTCTAACCTGGAAATCATGTATTAAGTACTTTTAGATGGGAGAGACCTGCTTTCATATGTTTTTGTGTAGAAGTTCAGACAAGTTAAACAAAAACGTGACATATTTAATACTCAGGGATGAAAAGTAAAATAAACAGTTGTATACAATAGGGTATGGGGACTGACTGCCATATCAACACTTATTTTTTATTGCTGCCAGAACTCTGATTTCAGTAGCCATGGCTGTTTGAGGTCTTGGAGTTAATTTGAAAGCAAGCAAGCAAAGACTTGTGTGACTTGCAGAATCTTTGGAGATTGTATTGATTTCTAGATATTTGGCTAAATAGCTAGGTACAAGGGTCATGGAGAGCTGCATCCTAACTCTAAGTAGACAAAATGAACAGAGATGAATCCCTTTCTCCATCTTACCATGCCTGCCTACATCTATCAGTAGGCTGCTGGTTCTGTGAAATGCTCCTTTTCACCCATGATTTCTTGGCATCTTGTGTCATTCAGCTTGTTTCCTCCCCCGTGTCTAGCCTTAGAAGATTGAAAACATCAGATAAGGAAACATGCATCTTTATTCTCCCCTATCTACATCCTTCCTCTTCCTACTCCTTACTATCAGGGCTGTGACTGGCAGCACTCAAAGTCAGTTTCTAGAATTCAGCAGCCAAAGAGGGGAGGGGGGAGAAAACCCACAGTTAAGTTGTTTTGCTCCAACAGACCCATTTAGCCATTTCATTTCCAGGAAAGCAGCTTGCACAAAGAAGTCTCAGTGAGGGAAAATTTCTGAACATCTCCCATTTTTGAAGCTGGTTACTTAGTTCATCCTTATTGAGATGACTTTAATCTTCCCGACACTGTTGCTTCTTCTTCGTGACTTTGAACTTCCTATTCTTTCTTCCTATTTCTAATGACAATAACACTGTTCAGAATCTTATCTTAGGACAATGAATAGCTAAGTGTCATAGATAAGGCAGACATGGAGTGAATGAATCTTCCAGAGAGGCAGAAATTGGTGACAAAAAGCTTTATAGAGGAGACAATTCTTGAACTGACTCTGAATATGAGTCAGTGTTTGTTTGAGGGTTAAGAGAAGGACAGTGTAGCTGGAGTGGATGTGAGGGCTAACAGGGAGTTATTAGAGTGAAATTGTTAGGCAGTGACTCAGTGATTCACAGACTTTCCTTATATGTTGTTCTAAGAAGCTTGGATTTAATCTTGGGAGCAGTGGGGAAGCACTGATGGACTGATCCAGTGATAATGTTATTCACAGAGGGAAAAACATGAGTGGGGAGGTCATTTAAGTGGAAGAATAGCTCTTTTTTGGGGTCTGTGGAGTTTGAAGAGCTGTGGAACTTCAGAAGGTATTCGACAGGTAATTAGGAGCTCAGGAGAAAGATCTCCACCAAGGACTTAGCATGAGTGTTAATAGTCTGTGAGTACATGACAAAGTGGTGGCTTGACTTTGATTTCCCAGAAGAACTGCAGAATGAGATGAGAAGATGACAGCAACCTGGAACTTCAACAATGGGTACAGGGAAGGGATGATTAGAGTGGTGGGATGAACCAGGGGAGACCCACTGCATTAGAAGCCAAGGGAGGAAAGAGCTTCAAGAAAAAAAAAAAAAAAGTCAGACATTCCAAATGCTACCAAGAAATGGTCAAGTTATGTAAGTCTAGAATTTTGTTATGAATAGCCTTGGCAAAAGCCATTTTGGAGCAGGGGGTTTCAGAGGGCTGGAGAGAGCATGCAGATTGGAAGAAGACTAGCAAGGCAAGGCACTGAGGAGTTGGTCCTCCTCTGAGCCTTCCATAGTGGAAGTGGCTGGGAAGGTATGTGACATGAGGACGCTGAGTTCCTGGCAAAAAAGCTAGGGAAGAGTAGAGCAGAACAAAGTTTCGGTCTGGAGGATCAGAAATTTCTTCTGGGGGATCAGTGAGAGGAGCATTGTATATCCTCACTTTTGACATGGCCTGGTCTCCATTTGTGTTGGGTTCCCCTCTGAGAGCAAGTGCCTTGGGAGTTCCAGCTGAACTGAGGACTATGCAGAGGGCTGGCCCTTGTACTGTGAGCATAAAACTAAGAATGATGCAAGCCACTGTTTGTAGAAAGAGAAGTACACTGGCTTTTCTCTGAGGCCTCTTTCAGCTCTAAAATGTTATGATCTGTGATTAATTTGCTAAATAAATTACTAGTGCAAACAGTATTTCAAGGGGAATGTTTAAATTACTTATGAGAACAAACTTTTGAAGTACCCTCAAGCATCATAAAAACATCCAGTCCCATAGAAGTAATTGATACACCAATTATAAATCTTTCTTAGCTATTCATTCAAGCAGATTTCCTAAGAACTATGCTTGGCTACATTCTATTTACCTAATTCAAGTTCTTGTTTGTATTTCAAAGCCACTGAACCACATTTCTTTAAACAACATGTTTCAGCCTGGCCAGCCCCCTAGTAGAGCTGAATTATTAAAGTTTTATATTATGAGCAAGATGGGTTCTTGATGAATTGGTCCATCTCTGGAGAAATGCCCATCTTCATTTTAATTTAGGACACAGCTGCTAGAATTGCAGACTTCATCAAAAATGGCCACAGAGAACTCAGACAACTCACAGAAACATTTCCTTTCGATTGGCATGGTCTTTGAGGACAAACCACACTCTAAAATGTTTGTGTAACAGGAAAATGTGGTGTCAAGATGATCAAAACAAGATAGAAAATGATATATTTTCACAAAATTTGCATACATTATTAAAAAATAGCCAATAGTGAATGTAAAAAATGAGAACACCACATTTAAAGGAGATAGCATGATAAAAATGCAGACAGGTTAAATATTCTTGTGATCAATAGACCCAAAATTAACAACAATGTATTTCTTTTCTTCAAATTTGGGAGAACATCAGCAGTGCTCCCTATTGCAGCAAAAGTAGATGAACCCTCTCAGTCTTTGGCTATTTTATACTTGGATGAAATGTGCAAGCTATTTAACAATTCTGAGCATTAATCTTCATTTTACAGCTAAGGAAACTATCAGACAAGGTCCTGGCAGAAATCAGATGGCATATACAATCGGGGTAATTTAAGGTGTGTTTAATGAAAAGCTATTTACAGAAGTGTGAACAAGATTCAGGAAAAGCAAGAAGTGATGGGATAATTCCCACAGTAGCAGGAGCAAGGACCGAAAAATAAATTCTCTGTAGAAGTTACTTGTCATGACCTGTGACCTTAGGGAAGGGATACAGTCAACCTGTAATAAACCTGGGAAAGAGAGAAGGTTGGAGACCTTATTGTCAACCCACCCTCCACATTTCCTGCTGTTGCCTCTGACTGGCTGGCCAAACCCAAGTAGAAGCCAGAGATCAAGGGAGCCAGTTGAGTCAGTCTCTATGGACCACCTTCCAGGATGGAGAGGGGAGGAGGGGTCTCTGGAGCATCATAGGATGACATTCATCATGATGGATAGTAGAGGTAACCTTATAAGGTTGTTTTAGGGAAAATAGAGAATAAGTTGTTGACACAGAATCTGACTCACAATATGTAGTTGACTTAATAATTATTATTAGCAGCTACTATTATTTTTATTAAAAAGCATCATTGAATTGTATTATTTCCAAAAGGGGTAGACTGTTAGTTTTCTATGACTACAATAACAAATTACCACAAATGTAGTTGCTTAAAACAAGTTTATTTTCTTAGAGTATGGAGATGAGAAGCCCAAATCCAGTTTTACTTTTACTGATTTTTAAAATCAGATTTCCTTCTTTAGGCCTCAGGGGAAAGCATCTTCTTGCCGTTTCCACCTTCTGCTGGCTGCCAGCATTTCTTGGCTTGTAGTGCCTCCCTCCATCTTCAAAGTCATCATTCCACTCTCTGCTTCCAACACTACATGGTCTTCTCTTTGACTCTGACCCCCCAGACTCTCTCTTATAAGGATTTGTGATTACCTTTAGGCACCACCTGAATAATTCCAGGTAAACTCCCTACTTCAAGATCTTAATCACAATCGTATCTGCAAAGTCCTTTTTGTCATGTCAAGGTAACATACTCATGGGTTCTGGAGATTAGGACAAGGATATAGATAGCATATTGAAAAGCAGAGGCATTACTTTGCCAGCAAAGGTCCATCTAGTCAAGGCCATGGTTTTTCCAGTGGTCATGTATGGATGTGAGAGTTGGACTGTGAAGAAGGCTGAGCGCTGAAGATTGATGCTTTTGAACTGTGGTGTTGAAGAAGACTCTTTAGAGTCCCTTGGACTGCAAGGAGATCCAACCAGTCCATTCTAAAGATCAGTCCTGGGTGTTCTTTGGAAGGACTGATGCTAAAGATGGAAACTCCAGTACTTTGGCCACCTCATGAGAAGAGTTGACTCATTGGAAAAGACCCTGATGCTGGGAGGGGTTGGGGGCAGGAGGAGAAGGGGACGACCGAGGATGAGATGGCTGGATGGCATCACAGACTCAATGGGCATGAGTCTGAGTGAACTCCGGGAGTTGGTGATGGTCAGGGAGGCCTGGCGTGCTGCGATTCATGGGCTCTCAAAGAATTGGACACGACTGAGCAACTGAACTGAACTGAACTGAACTGACTGATAGATTTGGGATAACATTATTTAATTTACCACAGATGGATCCTAGATTTCTGGAGCTAAGTGGAATTCACTGTGCAATTAAATAGCTGTTCCTACATGACTCCCACAGCATCCACTGTCATTGTCTTGTACTGGATTCCCCACAAAAATGAGAGCCCAGAAGAAGTGTTTATATGTAGATAGTTTGTTTTGGAAGTGGTCCCAAAGAGCATGAGTGATGGACTGAGGAAAGAGTGAAGATGGGAAATCCAATTTAAGGATGCATTATTGGCTTGACCATCTCTGTAGGCTGCTAGGACTTTATCTGGCCAAGACCTTCTGAAGAAGATTTAGAATATATTCCAGAATGGTCTGCCCCAGACAGTGGGACTGGTGGGAGAACACTAGTTCTGTCAACTACTGACCAGGAGTTTTCCCACAGGGTGCTAAATCCCTTCTACTTCAAAACTGCACATGCATGAGTCCAGGCAGCTTCCCCAAGGTGTCCTGTGATGCATCAGTCCCAGGGCTGAAAGTCAGAGATATGTGAGCAACTAAGGTGAAGTTATGCCAACTGGTTGGCTGTCATAATGCCTAAAGTTAAGAGTGGTCCAGAAGAACATAAAATGGGGCATAAAAGATGTCTAGTAAATGGCCTGTGTTAAGATTAATAATTTTGACTTTCTGTGCTACAGTGAGATGTCAGGATTATTTTACCCAAGTCTGCTATTTTCTTAGAGGAAACATTAGGTCCATGACATGTGGTTGCAGATAAAAGACCAGAAGTCTTTGAAACAGGAAAAAAATGCAATATTCTTTTTGAACACCCACTCATGGTTTTCTTTACAGCCTGATGGAGAAGATCAACACTAACAAAAGATGACACATAAATAAATATTCTTGAGTGTTCTGGTGCTTTTTACCTAGTGTGGGAATCAGAGAAGGTTTCCTTGAAAAATTATGATTAAGTTGGAACTTGAAGATTAAGGAGGGGTTATTTAACTAAATAAAGGGAACAGCATTCCATACAGGGAAGAGCCTGTGAAGTAGACCAGAACATAGCATATTGAAAGTTAAGAGAGTCCAATATGGCTGGAGTGAGTGGTAGGAGATGAATCTGAAAAACTGGGAAGTGGTGGGACAGAGAGAGATTATTCAGGGTCTCAGAGGCCAACAAAGCTTTTGATCTTCCCCTTGGGAAGTCGGCAAAGTTTTTTTTTAATAAATAGGAGATTGGCAAGATTAAATTGTATGTTTAAAAGGCTGTATGGTGGTAGAGAGGGGCAAGGAATGGATGCAAGGGGATGAGTGAGTCCTAGCGAGATAATGATTGACAAACTGAAGACACAAGTCATTATGAAAAGAAACTGGGTCAAACTGGGTCAATCATGTGTGGATTTCGAGCTATCCCCCTGGGGTGGAGGTAATATGCATTCATAAGGTTGTTTATGACTTCTGCAAAAGCTGAGGATTCTCATTTCAGATTATAGACACCAAGTAGGTTAGCAAAGATGGTGACAATAATGATGAAGAAGGAGAAGAAAGAGGAGGAGAAAAAGGAGGAGGGGGAGAGAGAAGAGGTGGGAGATGAGGGGAAAGAGGAGAGTGAGAGAAGGAGGGGAAGAAAAGGAAGGGGGAGGAAAGGAATGAAAAAGAAAGAAAAGAAAAGGAGAAAATAAAAAGAAAGAAAAAAGACTAAAAAAAAAAGAAGAAGAAAGCTTCATAGCATTACCTGGAACAAACAGAATTGAAAGAAGTTGGTGGATTCATATTCTTCTAGACTAGTGTTCTCCACCCTATTCTCAACTGTTAACACTTTGGTTCAAATAACTCTTTACTGTGAGGAGATCTGCCCTGTATGTTGTAGGATGTTTAACAGAATCTCTGGACTCTCCACACTATACGTTAGTAGCAACCTCCCTCCCTTCCAAGCTGTGACATCCAAAAATACCACCAAACATAGTCAAATGTGCCCCAGGGGGGAAAAACCACCACCAGCTGAGAACTATTCTACTAGACCTTATAAGTTTTTGGTGCCATTAGAAGGAATATGAATAATTTAGGAAGCCTAAAAACATGATTTCTTTTGTTTTTAACCTCATTTTATGGGTATTAGTTTTTAACCTTTGAAAATACTTGATTTACTTCTCAATTGTTTTGATTAATGATATTTTAGTTCAATCAAGAGGAGCACTTTATTGCAACCTGTCTGCTGTCTGAGCCAAAATGTTTCACGTGTGGAAAATAAGTCAAGTTGAAAAACAAGTTGAGTCAGTAGGTCTCCAGAACTGTGTGTGAGTAAACTTTTATGCAAATTCATTGGTTCTTTGCTGCTGAAAGAGAAACACTGAGATGATAAAAAGGTTGGCACTGATGAAATAAAATTTTTCATTTTTTCTTCATTTTCCACACACCAGAAAGAGTTTACAAGATTTTTCCATGATGCAGAGAAGCAATTTTACTTGCAAATCATCAAGCCACTCATTCTCTTTAAAGAGAATAAATTGGCCATAACTGGAAATTTCTCTCCTTGCAATGTTATATGTCCCCCTCCACTCCATTTTTCAGTGCCTCAACTGAAGGGATATTTTTTTCAAATATGCAAATCCAATCGTGCATTAAAGCTCGCTTGCCATTGCTTTTGGATTAAAGATCACAGTCCTCAGCAAGGCTCCCTAGTCACATCTTAACCCACGTATCCTATGTTATGTGTGTTTTGGCCATACCACTCTTGTCCAAATTCTTTAGATATTCCATGGTTCTGCCCAGCACAGGGCTTTGCACACATTTGGCCCTTTGCCTGGGAAACCCTTCCACAACATCTTCAATCCAGCTAATTTATTCTCACCCTTCAGAGAGCAGCTCAAGCAACACTTCCTAAGAGTAATTTCTTTAACCAACCCCCACCAAACACATAGTAAAGAAACGCCTCTTTGATAGTCTAATAGCTCCATATATCTTTTCTTTATACCTCTAATCACACTTGTCACTTTATGTGTGCTCAGTTGTTTAGTTGTTTCCGACTCTTCGCAACCCTATGGACAGTAGCCCTCCAGGCTCCTCTGTGCATGGGATTTCCCAGGCAAGAAGTTTGGAGTGTGTTGCCATTTCCTTCTCTAGAGGATCTTCCTGACCCAGGGATAGAACCCAGGTCACCTGCATCTTCTTTATTGGCAGGCAGATTAAGCCCACTTTATTTTTTTAAATTGTTTGTTAATTAATTTGTTTTAATTGGAGGCTAATTACTTTACAATATTGTGGTGGTTTTTGTGATACATTGACATAAATCAGCCATGGGTGTACATGTGTCCCAGCATCCTGAACCCCCACTGTCACCTCCCCACCACATACATCCCTCTGGGTGGTCCCAGAGCACCAGCTTTGAGTGCCCTGCTTCATGCATCAAACTTGCCCTGGTCATCTATTTTACATATGGTAATATACATGTTTCAATGCTATTCTTTCATATTGTCCCACCCTCGCCTTCCCACACATAGTCCAAAAGTCTGTTCTTTACATCTGCGTCTCTTTTGCTATTTTGCATATAGGGTCATTGTTACCATCTTTCTAAATTCCATATGTGTGTGTTAATATATTGTATTTGTGTTTCTTTTTCTGGCTTACTTCACTTTGTATAACACGCTCCAGTTTCATCCACCTCATTAGAACTGACTCAAATGCATTTTTTTAATAGCTGAGTAATGTTCCATTGTGTATATGTACACAACTTCCTTATCCATTCATCTGCCAGTGGACATCTGTGTTGCTTCCATGTCCTAGCTATTGTAAACAGTTAAGCCCACTTTCTATTTATACGTGTGCTTATTTGATTAACATCCATCTCCTCCACTTAGCTGTCATCTCTATGGAGCAGGAAATATGTTCGTCTTACCATCGTGTGCCCAGCACCGAACACAGTAGGTCCTCAATAACTATCATTAAATAAATAAATTCATGAACTCATTAGTCAATATTGTAATACTGGCCACCATGTACTTCAGAGACCATCAAACTCTTGCTACTGTCCTGTCAGCTGTTTTTGTAAATAGTGTTTTATCAGAACACACCTATTGGAACACACACCCATTCATTTACTATTTGGGTGGTGCTAGTGGTAAAGAACCCGCCTGGCAATGCTGAAGACATAAGAGACATAGGCTGGATCCATAGGTCAGGACAATCCCCTGGCGGAGGCCATGGCAACCCTCTCCAGTATTCTTGCCTGGAAAATCCCATGGAGAGAGGAGCCTTGTGGGCTACAGTCCATGAGGTCACAAAGAGGCAGACATGACTGAATCAACTTTGCATGCACACAGGCTGATTACCCTACAGAGGCAGCAAGAAGTAGTTGTGACAGAGAGCACATTGCCCACAAAACCTAAAATACTTTCTGGCTCTGTATAGGAAGTTTGCTGACTTCTGATCTAAGTCATTTACTTCTTGTTTGACTTATAAGCCAATGGCCTTACAATCTAATCACAGGAAAATATGAAATAAAATAATGTGATATATATTTTCGCTGCCAAAATATTTAATAGTAACAATCCTTAAATGACTGTGTCCTGTGTGATAGCCAGTGAAATGAGCACATTACTTACATTGTTTCATGAGACCCAACCAGAGCCCCATTTTATTTTAAAAAGAAAGTGCTCAACTCAGTTTCTCAGAATCATGAAGCTGATGCGGAGCCAAGTATGTCAGCATCAGCTTTCTGTTTCTTCAATTTAGTCATTAACTGAATGCTGGGACGCTGGTGCATGGTGGCAATTCACATTTGAAATGTTTCAAGTGCTCGATGCCCTTGGACTGTTCAAAGAGTGGAAGTGAATGGGTTAAAATAGGACAGGATGGTGTAGCAGTAGGATCCCTGGAAGTAGTAAGAACTCATGACAGCTCCTATATTAGGTGGGTTCAAGCATGGCACCACATGGCTGGTTCTTTGGTGGCAAAAGGAAAAATTGACTAGGAAGGACTGGATTGGGCAATTGACAGAGGAAGTGGTGGAGAGGGCATTGAGAAGCTCCATGGGTACCGACTGGTCCCAAGAGTCTAAAGAGGTCAGATGTGGCCGTGAGAAAATGACAGGCCAGGAATGTAAGAAGTCAAGGGGAAGGATCAAAACCCAGGAACAAGAAGCTTGAAAGTAAGGAGGCAGAATCCATATGACATAAGAGCAAGAGAACCCTAGATTAAAACCTGGGCAATCAGACGCTGGGATCAAGGCAAAGGGTCAGAGACTAACTGTGGGGTGCACAAATGAGAACAGAGCTTGCTGGGAATTTGACTTTCTGAGGACAACCCCGCCCAGAGCCAGATTCTCAGAACACAGACACCTAATCTGATGGTGGAGGCAATTTTGTCTACCTAGCTACCTAGAAAAGGGAGAGAAGATAATTCTTGGCAGGAATAAGAAAAGACCAGCTCAATATTTCTTTGAGCCAGCTGGCTTGGCTTGTCCCTTCAGGCCCGTTCTTCCTTCTCTTCTCCATATATCTGACAAATGCTTCCACTTCTGAAAAATGCCTCACCTGACCAAGTTCAGTTTATTGTTTCCTAACTCTCCCTTCAGTAACCCTCAAGCTCAGCCTCCACCGCCAACAAACCAGAATATCATGTGCCTTGCCCCGTGTTTCTCAAATGTCGCCAGTTCCCTATTCTGCTTTCCCTTTTCTCAGTGGCATTGTCTGGGACGGCTTTATCCAGTTATATCACCTAGAAAAACACCTACTCATCTGACAAGTTCCAACCCAAATGTCACATCTTCTTGTAGCTTTTCCAGACCTCCCCACCTCTCAGGAAGAATTAATTCCATCCTCTCTGTAGCCTCAGTGCTTCTTACATAGAACTTTCATAAAGTATTTATACGACTCCTCATTTACACTTAGGATAGGGACAAAACTTCTCTGTATGGCTTTCAGGTTTTCTGGTGGCTCAGTTGGCAAAGAATTTGCCTTCAATGCAAGAGACCCGGGTTTAATCCCTGGGTCAAGAATATTCCCTGGAGAAGGAGATGGCAACCCACTCCAGTAGTCTTGCCTGGGAAATCTCATGAACAGAGGACAGAGGAAACTCGCAGACTACAGTCCATGGGGTTTTAAGAGTTGGACACAACTTGACTAAACCGCCACCAGCAAAGGATTTATGACTCCCCAATTAGCTTAGAATAAGGATAAAACTTCTCTGTATGGCTTTCAAGTTCTTGTATAGGTCCCATCCCCCTCACCAATCTTGTACCCCACTGCCACGCATGGCTCCCTGACCTTGATGAGGCTATTTTTTCTGCTTAGAAGGTTCTTTTCACCTCTCTTTGCCTAGTCAACCCCCAGTATTCTTTTAGATCTTGCTGGGTAGAGCCTTCCCTGACTTCTGACTCAATCAAATGCCCCACAGCAGGTTCTTAGAGCTCCCAGGCCTCACTTTCATTGCCCTGTAACAGAGGCAGTTCTAGAATTGCTTCTGTAATTATTTTGGTCAGTTTCCTCCCCCATGTACCACATATATCAGGACTTGAAGAAATGTATCTGTTGTTGTAGGCCTGTATTTCCTGGTGTCCAGCCCAATGCCTGGCTCAGAGTTACCAGAATGCAAAGTGGTCAGTTAACACACTCATGTCATATTTTTTGGCTTGTGGGTCTTCCCTCTGCAGATACAGAGCTCCTGGGAGTCAGGGCTATAACTCTTAGTCCTTCAGACCCTCACTGTGTGTCATAGTACCTGCCACAGGTAAATGCTCAGTTAATGTGTTCTGTTTTTATATTGTATTCCATTTCAATGTCAAATCTGACCAGAATTGTGGTTCTTTCATCATAAAGGTGGCAAGACAAGAAACCAGCCATGAAGAAAGCATCTTCCCATGGACATGCCTTTATTTATATAAATTTCTTTCAGTCACCCTACAGCCACAGTCCATCCTAAAGGAAATCAACCCTGATATTCATTGGAAGGACTGCTGCTGAAGCTGAAGATCCAATACTTTGGCCACTTGATGTGAAGAGCCAACTCATTGGAAAAGACCCTGATGCTAGGAAAGATTGAGGACAGGAAGGGAAGGGGGCAACAGAGGATGAGATGGTTGGATGGCATCACTGAGTCAATGAACATGAGTTTGAGCCAACTTTGAGAGATAGTGAAGGGCAGGGAAGCCTGGCATGCTGCCATTCATGAGGTCAAAAAGAGTTGGACATGACTGAGCTACTGAGCAACAACAATAGCCTCTATAGCTTTCCCTCACTGACAGCACTCTTCCATTCCTGATGCCCTGGTTATCCATGCAGAACTCTTGGGGCGTGGCTTTTTCTTCTTTTCTTGAACTCCAAATCTTAGACTTTCTTTCCTGGTAATTTTATTATAATCCCATTTCTGTATCTCACACTCTTGCACCCCAGTCTTGTGCTGCACAAGGACCATGATTTGCTTTCTTCATTCTGCCAACTTAACTCTGCTCTCATCCTCCCACACAGATTTTCTTCCAGAAGCAAGGTGACAGTGTGAAGGGAGTACCAAAAAAGTAAAAATAAAGATAGTGTGCCTCCACTCAAAGCAACAGAATTATGAAGGCAGGTGTAGGAGGAATCGTTTTTTTTTGAAAAGAGGAAGGTGGGCAACTTGTGATTTTATTTCTGGTTCTAAAGCAAGAGGAAAGAAATGGGTGCAGTTAAACTTTCTGATACTTAAGTGGTAAAATGCGACATGAATGGTTTGCCTTTTGATCTTGGTGACCTAGTTCTGAATGAAGGAGTGGGCTGAGACCAGGGATCAGCTCAAGGAAAACCAAGGCTGTGGCAGGAGAGGACAGGCTCAGCAGGGGAGTGGGAGGGGCTCCTGGAACACTCTTGGTTTCTCCAGGGACAGAGTTTGAGTGATCTCTGCCCTTTATTCAGTGCTTAACCCAACATTTGGAATGTAGATATTTGGTGAATAAATGACACTGTCTTACAGGTTGGAATTTCTTGTGATACTTTTAAGGACAGAAAAGAATTTCAGAGGTTAAAAAAGAGTGTAAAAATCACTGGATTAAGGGCTTTGTAAAGTTTGCTGTGCTTTAAAGACAATTTCCTCTATGAAAGTTAGTGTCAGCTTTCTGCATGCTGTGTGCTCAGTCATGTCTGACTCTGCGACTCTGGACTGTAGCCTGCCAGGCTCCTCTGTCCATGGGATTCTTCAGGCAAGAATACAGAAGTGGGTTGCCATGCTCTCCTCCAGGGGGATCTTCCTGACCCAGGGAACAAACTTATGCTTTTACATCTCCTGCACTGGAAGCGGATTCTTTACTGCTTGAGCCATCATCAAGGAGGTTGTCAGTTATTTAAAAATAAGCAATATCACAGCCGTAAGGCCAAAATATCCTATCCCATTATGCAAGATACATTTTCTCCATTTGAAAAATCATATTCTATAAAATATTCATAAAAACCCTGAAAGTGTGAAATCACTGGGCACTTAACTTTGATACATAATCCATTGTCCTGCTTTTGCCTTCAATGCCTTTTGACTTGAACCTCTCAAGAGGTTTCAGGAGCCTCATGGACCTCATAGCTGCTCTACCTGAGAAACACTTGCCAGTTCAGCATTTTGTGCTAAATCAACAACATCTTGCTCATGCAACTCTAGAAATCTCTCTTCAGAACTTTCCGTGATGAACCAGTTTAGGTTGCTGAGGTCAGCAATCTAGGTTTTCAGGTTTCTTTTTAAGCACAGTTAAATTACAAAGTTGTTTTAACTTCTGCTATATAGCAAAGTGATTCAAATATATATATATAATGTATATATGTGTATATATATATTCTTTTTCATATTCTTTTCCATTACGGTTTATTACAGAATATTGCATATGTTGCCCTTGCTCAAGGTGTACAGTACACCTTGTTGTTTATACATTTTATATATAATAGTTTGAATCTACTAACCCCAAACTTCCAATCCATCCTTCCCCTACTCCCCTCACCCTTGGCAATCACAAACCTGTTCCCTTTGTGCATGAGTCTGTTTCTCTTTTGTAGATAGGTTCATTTGTTTCATACTTTAGATTCCACTTATAAATGATATCACATGGCATTTGTCTTTTTCTTTCTGACTTGTTTCACTTAATATGATAATCTCTAGTTGCATCCATGTTGGTGCAAATGGCAGTATTTCATTCTTTTTATGTTTGAGTTGTTGTTACTCAGTAGCTCAGTCGTGTCCGACTCTTTGTGACCCCACGACTCTTTGTGACAACATGGACTGCAGCACACCAGGCTTCCCTGTCCTTCATCATCTTCTGGAGCTTGCTCAAACTCATTTCCATTGAGTCTTTGTCCTCTGTTGTCCTCTTCTCCTCCTGCCTTCAATCTTTCCCAGCATCAGGGTCTTTTCTAAGGAGTCAGCTCTTCGCATCAGGTGGCCAAAGTATTGGAGCTTCAGCTTCAGCAACAGTCCTTCCAATGAATAGTCAGCCTTCCAATGACTGGCTAGTACTATTCCATTATATATACAGCATTTCTTCATACATATATATTCCATATATGTAATTCCATTATTTATATATATATATATATATATATATATATATATATATAAATAAAACATTCCATTATATATATATAAGCTTCCCTGGTGGCTCAGATCATAAAGAATCTGCCTGCAATGCAGGAGACCCAAGTTCAATTCCTGGGTTGGAAAGAAAGATCCCCTGCAGAAGGGAATAGCTACCCACACCAGTATTCTTACCTGGAGAATTCCATGGACAGAGAAGCCTGGGGAGCTATAGTCCACGGGGTCACAAAGACTTGGACATGACTGACTTGCTAAACACACACATACACATGTGTGTATATATACACATATATACACATATACCTATACGTCACACATCTTATCCATTCATCTGTCAATCGACAGGTTGCTTCCGTGTCATGCAGGTTTACTGTGAATAGTGCCGCTGTGAACATAGGGGTGCATGCATATTTTGAATTGTAGTTTTGTCTGGATATATGCCCAGGATTGGGGTTACTGGATCATATGACAACTCTTTTTTTAGTTTTTTGAGGAATCCCCATACGTTTTTAAGATTCCAAAGTGCTCCTCTTCAGAAAGAATCTGTGTCTTATGGCTCTTTCAGCTGTTATCCACTGTTGTAATGCTAGCGTGGTAGCAAGATGAAGACAATGGGGTGTATTCCACATTCTTCTAATCAAATCTCAGTCTTTCAGTGAGTTCGTGTCTTGAAATTGTGACTTTCACAAGTGTTTCTGCAGAGTTCTAGTTTTTACTTCTTGGCATCCCCCTTCGTTCCAATCT
>SJXQ01008038.1:220453-270181 GCA_006408695.1 Aepyceros melampus | reverse complement strand
ATACAGGTTTCTCAAGAGGCAGGTCAGGTGGTCTGGTACTCCCATCTCTTTCAGAATTTTCCACAGTTTATTGTGATCCACATAGTCAAAGGCTTTGGCATAGTCAATAAAGCAGAAATAGATGTATTTCTGGAACTCTCTTGATTTTTCGATGACCCAGTGGATGTTGGCAATTTGATCTCTCGTTCCTCTGCTTTTTCTAAAACCAGCTTGAACATCAGGGAGTTCACGGTTCACGTATTGCTGAAGCCTGGCTTAGAGAATTTTGAGCATTACTTTACTAGCATGTGAGATGAGTGCAATTGTGCGGTAGCTTGAGCATTCTTTGGCATTGACTTTCTTTGGGATTGGAATGAAAACTGACCTTTTCCAGTCTTGTGGCCACTGCTGAGTTTTCCAGATTTGCTCGCATATTGAGTGCAGCACTTTCACAGCATCATCTTTCAGGATTTGAAACAGCTCAACTGGAATTCCATCACCTCCACTAGCTTTGTTCGTAGTGATGCTTTCTAAGGCCCACTTGACTTCACATTCCAAGATATCTGGCTCTAGATTAGTCATCACATCATCATGATTATCTGGGTCATGAAGATCTTTTTTGTAGTTCTTCTGTGTATTTTTGCCACTTCTTCTTAATATCTTCTGCTTCTGTTAGGTCCAAACCATTTCTGTCCTTTATTGAGCCCATCTTTGCATGAAATATTCCCTTGGTATCTCTAATTTTGTTGAAGAGATCTCTAGTCTTTCCCATTCTGTTGTTTTCCTCTATTTCTTTGCATTGATTGCTGAAGAAGGCTTTCTTATCTCTTCTTGCTATTCTTTGGAACTCTGCATACAGATGCTTATATCTTTTCTTTTCTCCTTTGCTTTTCACCTCTCTTCTGTATAGTATGATACAAATAAATCCAAATACGTTATGCTACTACATTAGTAACTCAGTATGTGCAAACTGCTGAAACTTGCCTATTTTAATAAAGTACTTAGTTTTTTTAAGGTCTGTTTTATGCAGCTTATAAGTGAAAGTCCCTCAAGTCATGTCCGACTCTGTGCAACCCTATGGACTATATAGTCCGTGGAATTCTCCAAGCCAGAATACTGGAGTGGGTAGCCCCGTAGAGATCAAAGCCAAGTCTCCCGTATTCCAAGTGGATTCTTTACCATCTGAGCCACCAGGGAAGCCCAAGAAGACTGGAGTGGGTAGCCTATCCCTTCTCTAGTGGATCTTCCCAACCCAGGAATCGAACCAGGGTCTCCTGCATTGCAGGTGGATTCTTTACCAGCTGAGCTACCAGGGAAGCCCTTATAAGGCATATATCCAAAACAGAGATACAGAAATACTAGGTTGGTGCAAATGTTAATTGCTGTTTCGGACCATGAATTTTAAATCATTATAACTAGGCTCAGGGATATCTTTATTAACTAAAATAGGAACCATACAATGAGCACATTTTTGCCAATGAGAAATAAGTTTGTATATTCCTGTAGCTAAAAATCCATGCCTCAGGATTCGATGAACTCTTGAAAAGCATTTTTTGTCTCCTGCTAATTGTAGAAGTATATTTTCCCTGCAAAAGTTGTCAAGCTGCTTGAAGAAGTGGTAGTTGGTTGGCAAGAGTTCAGGTGAATATGGTAGGTGAGTTTTAAAACCACAAAGTATTCAGAAGTAAACCCAATAAACATATGCAAGATTTTTGTTAAGAAAATATTAAAATAGATTCATAAGGAAGATCAAAAATAGAGACACAAAAGGCAACTCAGTTTTAGGATTATATACATATATTAAAACTGGGAAAGAATAATATAAGAAAAATATGAACCTCTTTAATCTAAAACACTGTGTCCAATATGATATATCTTAGGATATATTTTATGATATATCTTATATAGTTGAAGTTTTTTAAAAATTAATATAATATTTCACATTAACATTAAAATCTCAACAAATAAGAAAAAGCATAGAAAATTAAAGTCATTCAGAAATTTCTTTAAAATGTTGGCCAAAGTAGGAATAGAAAAGACCTTTCTTAATCTAGTAAAGGATATCTGTCAGAAACCTATAAAAGATACATTTAATGACTAAGCTGTAGGAGAATGCCACTCACTACTTATATTGAGCACCCTAATAGAGATACTAGCCAAAAGACAGGAAAAGAAGAAATAAAATTGTTCTATTTGTAATCAGTATACTTGTCTATATAGCAAATCCGAGAAAATGTATAGTGTTATAACTATTAGGTAGGTTCAATATAGTTGCTAGATAAAACACACACACACACACACACACATATATATATGTATATATCTTTCCTTAAAAAAAATAAGTCTGAAAAATATCAGGGTAAGTTAAAATAAACATCGTATTTTCTGTCATTCACTCCTAACTTCTTTTTCATTCCTCCACTAGATGTCCTCTTCCTCCTCTTTCTAGAATTACCCTTCATAAAATTGAGCTCTTGTAGAATCTACAATACTATTCATAATAGTTTGGAGGTTTTGTGTTTTTATTTTTACCTGGAATAGGGCACAGGATGGAGGAGAGTGGAGATCCTACCTCCTGAGAAAAATCACAGTACCTACTCACTATTTTTCTTCAGGAATCACCAGAACTAGTAGATTATAACCTTTAGAATTGTTTGGTTTATTAATGATTGATGATGGTAAAACTTCTTGGCAATTTGGATTAAATTATTTAATTGTTTTGTGAAAACTGTAATAGTGGATTTTAGGTAATATGAACAATTTACTTTCAGCTTGCAGGATGTGAAAGTAACTACCACTAAGAAGTAATCATGAAAAAATAAATGCTTGGCACCAGTATTCTAAATGTTTATACTTTGTCTGGTTGTAGATATCTATGCTCTTTATCATTCAGGCTAAATTTCATTTTCCAGATCCCAAATCCCCCATATGTTTGTTCATAATACTCATGAGAGGTGTCATAACATGCTAGAATCCCATTACTCATCAGAAAAAAATTAATTTTCTTTCTTACTTGAGAATATTAGGTTTACTCTAGTAAAATTAATAGCTATGTAATTTTGCTTTGAGGCTTTAAAAAAATATGTAATTGTGCAGTGATAAAGTGCTCATAATTTAAGTGCTCAATACCTCCAGTGTTTATGGAGGTAGGTTATTTATTCTTTACCATAGAGAAAGATTATTTATGTTTTACCTTTTTTATTTTCTAAGGAACTGGCATTTGATCCATATGAATCATATGCTCGAGATATTCTACGACCTGGTTTTCACGATCGTTTCCTTAGTCAGTTATCAAAGCCTGGAGCAGCACTCTATTTGCAGGTATAGTAATTTTTAGATCAAGATATAAGATGCCTGGAAAGTAAACTTAAAAATTAAATCACTTTGTTTTCTAGTCAATAGGCGAAGGTTTCAAAGAAGCTGTTCAATATGTTTTACCCAGACTACTTCTAGCCCCTGTTTACCACTGTCTACATTACTTCGAACTTCTGAAGGTAAGAATCTCTTTCTTCTACTTATAAAATATTCAAGTGTGATACAGTTTTTTACCAGTTTATTTGTGAACCATTATGTGAGTGCTCATGAATATGTCTATATTTGTTTTCTTTTTCTAGTTAAGAAGCAAATATATATGAATCTACAAAGCCTATTTTCTCCAGTTTTAATTGTGAATTTTAAAGCTGTCATCAGATTTTTTTTTTTAATTTTTATTTTTACTTTATTTTACTTTACAATACTGTATTGATTTTGCCATATATTGACATGAATCCGTCTCGGATGTACATGAGTTCCCAATCCTGAACCCCACCCCCCCATCAGATATTTGTATCTTGTGCACTTCTTGCTTTCATGGCCAGTTGTTTGGAAACAGTCTTGGATTTGTGCCTCCTAGTCTCCACCTTGGGACCTCAGCAGATTCAGGGACTTAGATAAGGGACCACATAATAATGCCAAAGTAATGGAGAAGATTAATCACCTAATTTTTGTAGCTTAAGTTTGCAACTATGTCTATAAAAACTACTTAGTTTAGATACAGTAAACTATAGTAATCCTAGTAAAATATTTACCATTTGATTATAGTTCAAACTACTCAATTTTAAAAGTACTGATACAAAAGAAAGGATTTTGCTTTTTTCCCCTCTTTTCCTGTTATGCACTGAAATTAACTAGGGAAAACGGGAATGTTAGTCTGTATAAGTTATAATTCAATAGTGTAACTTAGTGATTTACTTTTAAATATCTTATGTAACTAATGATGTCTGCTTTGGATTGGGCTTCCCTGGTGGTTCAGAGGTTAAAGCGTCTGCCTGCAATGCAGGAGACCTCGGTTTGATCCCTGGGTTGGGAAGATTCCCCTGGAGAAGGAAATGACAACCCACTCCAGTATTCTTGCCTGGAGAATCCCATGGACAGGGTAACCTGGTGGGCTACAGTCCACAGGGTTGCAAAGAGTCGGGACATGACTGAGCGACTTATAATTCAATAGTGTAACTTAGTGATTTACTTTAAAATATCTTATGTACTAATGATGTCTGCTTTGGATTTTGGATAATATATCCTAAAAAGCATCAAGTTTTCTCAAAAACTTTAACAAATGAGATAATAAAGATATTTTATTTATCTATAATGAACTAGCCCCATAAAGACAAAATATGATATGCATTAATACTATTATTGGAGAAGGCAGTGGCACCCCACTCCAGTACTCTTGCCTGGAAAATCCCATGGACAGAGGAGCCTGGTAGGCCTCAGTCCATGGGGTGGCTAAGAGTCGGACACAACTGAGCCACTTCACTTTCACTTTTCACTTTTATGCATTGGAGAAGGAAACAGCAACCCACTCCAGTGTTCTTGCCTGGAGAATCCCAGGGACGGGGGAGCCTGGTGGGCTGCCGTCTATGGGGTCGCACAGAGTCGGACACAACTGAAGCGACTTAGCAGCAGCAATACTATTATTATTTCTTTAGCTTTAAAAAAAGTTTCATTAAGGAAAATTGAATTTAATATCATGTTGTTATGGAGCATGTATTATTAGAAATCAGGTGTATAGTTTGCAGGAGTACATGAAGAAATGGGCTCTCTATAATGAATCAGTGAATGAATAGAAAGCCTCTAAATGCAGTAAACTGAAGGAACTCTCATCCTTCCCAGGTCTTTCTACATTGTAGGAACTTGGAGTTCAGTTAGATTTCTTAAGCAGAACTGTTTGAATCAGGAAAGGACTGAGGAAGTTGGTGAACTTAATCAGCAGGCAGAGTTATGGAGCTCTTAGCTCTGTTCTAGGCTGCAAACAGAATACAATTTATGGTCTTCAGTAGTATAGGATGGTTATTTTAAGAGGATAATCAAGAAGAAGCATTTGGTGTATAAAATCATTCTTTGTAAAGAATGACAAACCATAGTCTCAGAATGGGTCATTTGCACACAAGTTTATTATATAGACCTTTTCTTCATAATGATATCTCTAATAATGGGATTTTTTTCCTGAGACTGTAATGAAGTTCTGAAGGATTAAAGACTGTATGAACCTTGAAGCAGTCATTATTAATAAGTAAGAACAAGAAGCTTTGATGACGTTTCAGAAGGCTATTAAAACCTATCTTAATAGTATAAGAGAAATTACTTACTCCCCCAAACATAGGCAATTAAATTAAAAAAAATTTTAAGTTATGGTATTGAAATTTTTATTTTATAATTGCATCTATCAGCAATTTAAAAGATTTCTACTGGTAAACACCTGCATTCCTTGTTCATATTACT
Organism: Aepyceros melampus; assembly: GCA_006408695.1. Classification (NCBI taxonomy): domain Eukaryota; kingdom Metazoa; phylum Chordata; class Mammalia; order Artiodactyla; family Bovidae; genus Aepyceros; species Aepyceros melampus. The sequence continues at coordinate 264,442 of SJXQ01008038.1, read as the reverse complement.
GCATAAATTTCATTGCAAAATTAACAGTATATTGGGCAGGAAATTTTGCCCAATTAATTCCACAAATTGTCATCACTCCTTTTTATTCTGCCTTCTCAGCACTAATGTACTATTTGTATTTAATGTCATTTCTATTTGTTGGTATGTTGCTTATTGTACTGAGCAGTATTTTCAAAGTGTATTCTATGGACTGCTAGTCCCATAAGAAACTCTAAAAAGTCTGGGGGAGGAAATGCCTTGGTGGTCCAATGGTTAGGACTTTATGCTCTCACCGCTGAGGGCCTGGGTTCAGTCCCTGGTCAGTGAACTAAGATTCCATGGGTTCGGTTGTCCAGTATACTTGGGAAAAACTGTATCCTTAATTACACTCTTAGAAATGTTCAGTATATATTAGAATATTAAAGGCTTTGTAAAATTGTGCAATAAAGCAATCTATGTAAAATAATCTGAAGCAGTTAATTCCCAAAGTAATTAGGCCGTTTGTTGTTGTTTAGTCACTAAGACGTGTCCAGCTCTTTGTGACTGCATGGGCTCCTCTGTCTGTGGGATTTCCCAGGCGAGAATACTGGAGTGGATTGCCGTTTCCTTCTCTGGGGGTTTTCCTGACCCAGCAGCCGAACCTGCATCTCCCTCATTGGCAGTCAGACTCTTTACCGCTGAGCCACCAGGGAAACCCAAATAGGCCATGAAACCCTTAAAAAATGGAATGTATTTCTGGCGGTTACTTTGGGAAACTATCACAGAATTCTTCCATCAGAATAACTGACAGACCTTCTAACACTTAATGGTCTTAAAATTTTTTTTCGACAATATGATTCTCACTAACTCTAAATTTTTTTAATCTGGATATTGCCATAACTCCAAGTTCCAACGTGGACTTGGTGATTTTGGACTCAACAATGATTAAATAAAATCAGCAGGGAACAGCAAAATCTTAAGACATCAGTGACAATTGGAATAATTTATCTATGGCATGGAGTGACCTTTGAAGGCTCATTGGACTAGATAGGAGTCTGATGTTTCTTTTCTGATTCTAGACTGGTAGCCAACTAGCTGAGTAACCTGTAACAATCACCTCACCTTTTGAGTCTTGGTTTTCTTATCTGTGAAATGCTTATCTTACTGGGTCGAGTGTATGTAAAGTACTTAACATACGTAAAAATATAAATACTGAGTATTATCATTACTGGAGACTTTCCTTCTTGTCTTGTAGGTTATCTTCAATGTAAACCAACATTTTACTCCCTTTGTCTTTCACCACTTACCTCCCTTTCCTGCTTGCTGGAATTTGTGTTTCATTTCTTTTTGATCAGCTCAGATAGATCCCTTCACCAGAAGCTCCAGTGCCATCTTTGATTCTTCTCTCTCCCTTATTTGCAGAACATCATGGTTTGATTCCAGAAATGAGTCTGAAATCCAGTCTGTTCCCCTGTTGCACTGGCATGGCCTTAGTCCAGACCCTCATCATGTCTTTCCTGGGTTACTGTAGCAGTTTCCTATAAGGTCTTGTATCTCATGGAACTCTCAGTTTGAAAAGTGCATTTAGTGTCCTTGTGAACTGGGACACAAAGTCTAAATTCTTTAGCTTTTCTTCAGCCTCATCTCTCAATACTTGGTGTTACTTACCTCATGCTTTAGCCATAGAAAATTTCCATGTAGCCCTGGAAACGTCAGATCTGTTCAGAATTCCTTATCTTTTTTTCTATTTCCCTGAAATTTCTCTTCTACCTCTACCATCCCCTTTCACCTGAGAAATTCCTGCTTATCAAAGAGTTTGTTCAAATCTTGATTCCCCGCAAGTTTCCCTTCATTCTCTAGGCTGATCCTTGACTAAGCTGCTTAATTTTCTTCCTATCTCTACAGAACATGTCTCATTTTTGTTGTCTACCTTGTCATTAGAATGGAGCTAAACCCTATGTATCTTTGAATTCTCTTGCCTAGTAGTGTTTGGCATTTAGACATTTAATAAATGCTTGTTACAAGATGAATAGCAAAAATAAGGTAAGTTTTCCTTCGAATTTATGTTTGTAGGAATAGTTTACCTGTAAATTGTATATAATTACACTTACTTCAGAAATTTAGAATGCCTTAAACTTTACAAATTCAGAAAATAAAAGTTTAGTTATTGATAGTATGACTTTAATGCCACTGAAACTGGAAAAAAGAAGTAACTCCCTTACCCGCCTCACCCCATCCCCCAACTCAAGTTAGGAGTCAAGTCTTTAAAACCTTTAATTAGTTTTTTCACATTAAAGTTCATTTAAAATCAACAGCAACAACTTCCTGTGTCCTTTTGAAAACCTTATTGCTCCAGTAATGTGATTTTTCTATGTAAAGATTAATTTGCTTTATTAAGCAAATTTAGAGTTGTTTCTTGGGGCTAAGTATTTTGAAGGTTACCAAATCAGCACATTGTTCAATTCAGCAAAAATGGTAACCTTTTCTTTGTTCTTTAAATATATTATTTTATCCTCTTAAGGTAAACTCAGACAAATGTTAGAAAAAATTATCCAGGATGATTTTGAGCAAGTCAGTTCCCTAGAGCTGGATACATATAACCTAGGAGATATAAATTGTCTCCCTTAATTTCAAAAGCAGGTTCAAATCTATATTGCGACTTGTGCATTAGTGTATTAGTTTCCTAGGGCTACTAGAGCAAAGCACCACAGACTGAGTGGCTTAAAAACAACAGAAATTTATTCTTTCACAGTTCTGGGTGTCGGCAGGGCCATACTCTCTCTAAAGGCTCTAGGGAAGAATCCTTCCTGCCTTTTCTTTAGCTTCTGGTATATCCCAGTAACCTTTGGCATGCTTTGGCTTATATATGCCCTCACTTCAGTCTTTGCCTCGTCTTTTTCACATCTTCACGTTCTTGTCTGTTTCCGCTGCATTCAAATCTCTCCTTCCTTTCTCATACAATACCAAGTTAGTGGATATAGGGCCTACCGTAATCCGGTATGACCTCATCTCAGCTTGATTATATCTGCAAAGACCCAATTTTCAAATAACATGTTCACAGGTACCAGGGGTTAGGACTTTGGAGGGAACACAGTTCAACCCATTACATTTAGTTTTTGGTATACTATAAAAAATTATATCCATTTTTGATTTTCTGATTCTCCAGTATATACTGACTTGCTTAAACTCATAAAAATATATTTTTTGCATCGGCCAATTAATCATTGCTACCTGATCTTAGACTTTAAAATTTAATTTCAGTCCAGCAGCAGTTTAGTGAAAAGCCAACAATTGCAGTATTTTTCAAATAGTAAAAATTCACAGGGATACAGAATTACTAACAATCATCTGAGTAAGACTAATGTGTATAACTGAGGTTGGGGTTATCATGTATGGTTTCCCTTAAATGAAAAAATAATATAAAATTTAACATTTAAAACCTCCATTCTTTTCTTAGGTTTCACTGATAATAAAAAGTGCAAGACTAGCAAAATAATTGAGAGAAAACATTTCCAGGTTTAATTTTAACACGTTATAACAACCCTCTGCTTTTAGATAAGATTAAGAACCAATAGAATAGTAAATATTGCAGTGGATGTTAATTCATTAATAATAGTGCAGTGCTTGTCTTGGTCACAAGCTTTACTTTAGAAAATAAGAGACACAAGATTGTAATCTGAATGCTCACATGACTAGATGCTTCCTGTGTTACATGTTAACATTCAATTTCCAAATATTCCTCGATTTTTGTGTACTGACTTGAATAGCTCTTAAATTTTCCCTTTAACATCATAAATATTACCAAAATTATAGTCCAAATGCTTAAATACAGAATTGTGGGAAAGGATTACAGGTAAGAACTTAGATCTGAATGGTGCAGTGAATAGAAAACTTAGGAACTGAGGGATGTTAAAGCAGGAGATACTTTTCCTCCCAAAATAGTTTTTTTTTTTTTTTCCTTTTTCAGGATAATGTAAAACAAATGGAAAAGACAAATATAAATCGTCTACATCATTCACTTTAAACACCCCTTAGCGGCCTTCACATAGTGCTCCAGAAACTCTTTTGTAAAGAAATAAGCTCTGCAGACCCCCTGCTACAGACATCGTGTATGCATTTGTTAGTAGTTTTGGTTTGTTGCTTTTTCATTTGGGGATCGAGAAAGTATCAAACATCTTCTCTAGGTGATTTCTTATGTAGTTTTTTTCAATATTCTTCATCTGGTTGCTGTATGCTTCAGACCATTTTTTTTTATACTGCTCATAAGCCAATGTTTAATACCAGCAATAAGAGGAGATTTAGAAAACATAGCTTTTCTATGAGTATCACAAAAATAAGCCCAGAAGAGGTCTGTCTAGCTTCCATTCCTTTGAACTAGCTTTCTAAATTTAGAAATTCTCTTCCAGAAACCATGGACTCAAAGCACTGAGCTAAATGGTATATCTGACCACAGATGTTGATGACTAAAGTTAAAATAGTATAATTTAGGAACCATTATAAACAGCTGATTAATGTTTTACTCTAGTTTTAAAATTTTAAATCAACTAAATTGCTATGAGGAACATTTATAGTTTTGGTGAGTTTCTCTTTGATAAGAACAGAGCGATGGTTTTGAAAGATATTTTGTTTCATAAATGAGATTATCCTAACATTTTTTAGGGTTAATTTCCTGTTTGAAGTTTCAAAATCCTTTCATGTTTAAGATTTTTAACTTGCTTTTACAGTACTCCTTTTTCTGCCATTTTTCTCATTTCTCTTCTTTCTGGAATGCCAGTTACAATGTGTGTAGAACTACTTTATGTTGTCCTATATATCTCTGAGACTATTCATATTTCTTAAAACATTTTTTTGTTGTTGTTCTTCAAGTGGTAATTTCTATTGCTCTGTCAATAGAATTATTAGTTATTATACTTACTCTAGAATTTCTGTTTGGATCTGTTTTATAGTTTCCAGAGGCTCCCTATCTGAGCACTCAAGAAGACCATGTTTTCCTTTAATTCTTTGAATATGGTCACATAAACTACTTTGAAATCTTTCCTAAACCCAACACCTGGGCCACATGGAGCCAGTTTCTATTAACTGGGTTTTCCCCTCAAATATGGGTCACATTTTCCCGGTATTTTTGCTGGCTAACATCTCTGGATTCTGTTGTGTTGAGGACTGTTGGGGTTCCATTTGTGGGTTTGTGTTTTGCTTTGTTTTGGATTGTTGGGTTTTTACTCTAGTGGGCAGTTAACTTTTCTGATTTGTGTGTGTGCGTGCTAAGTCGTGTCCGACTCTTTACAGCCCCGTGGACGGTAGCCTGCTAGACTCCATTGTCCATGGATTTTTCCTGTCAAGAATACTGGAGTGGGTTGCCATTTCCTACTCCATGGATATTCCCGACCCAGGGATTGAACCCGAATCTCTTTCATTGATAGGTGGGTTCTTTACCACTGTGCCACCTAGGACTCAACTCAAATTTGTCTCTTCTGTGTTGTGCAGCAGCTGATATCTCTGTTCATGTTTTAGGATTTCCATATGCTGCTCTTTTAGCCTAATTCTGTCCCGTCTGCCCTACACATGTATGACTTGACAGACTAAATGTTTGGGCAGAGATAATGTTGAGATTTGGGGGTACAGTCTCTGGTTCCCTTACACCTAAAGATTCCCCCTTAATTTCCATGCACTCTACCAGACTCAGGCTCTGTTTCCTAACACCTTAAACCAGTAAGACTTCAGCTTTCTGCTGTCTGAGCTATGTACATTTGAGAAGTAAACTCAGTTTAAGAAAAGCAGAACTTTATCCATTATAGCACTGTCTTTCAAAAGTAGATTCTCTCTCGTCTCTGCCACATTACTCCACTGGAGTCTTTTCATGCATTCAGAGTTTAGCAGTCAGCCAGATGTTTGAGTAGAATTCTCAGATTTTGTGTCTCAACCTTCTGTAGTTCATTCACTTCCAGATTTCCCCCTTCTTTTCTCTTATATTCTGCTGTCTTTCATCTCTAGCCTGTAACTCTTTCTTTCATTCTTCCTCACTGTCATCATGGGAGGTTGGGGGAAAACCCTAATCCCACAACTGTACACTTTCTAGTTGTAACTTTTTAAGAGCAATAGTACTTCTGGCGTATGCTGTCTTTCAAAATAAAAGAATGTTTTCCAGAGCCTATAAATATCTTTAATTTTTTGTTTAGCTTGAATAATTGTTATCTGCAGATGGTTCTCAAGACTACTGTGCCACCATTGCTGGAAGTTCTTGCATTTTTATAGCTCTGCTGCAGTATTTGCTGTGGCTTTGTTATCTGTGACAATAGGGGATACAGTGAAGGGCTGCAACTCAGATTCCACAGGCAGGCAAGAGAGCCGCTAACATTAGAAAATGTATTCTACTAAATTTAAAGATTAAAATAGCTAAATCCTCTTTAAAATACAATTTGAATATTGAGGGTGTTTAAAAATCGGTTGCATTGGTTATTTGGGGGGCTTCCCTGGTAGCTTAGCTGGTAAAGAATCCGCCTGCAATGTAGGAAGTCCCAGTTTGATTCCTGGATCAAAAGTTTCCCTGGAAAAGGGATAGGCTACCCACTCCAGTATTCTTGGGCTTCCCTGGTGGCTCAGATGGTAAACAATCCACTTGCAATGTGGGAGACCTGGGTTCGATGAGTTGGGAAGATCCCCTGGAGAAAGGCATGGCAACCCACTCCAGTATTCTGGCCTAGAGAGTCCCCATGGACAGAAGAGCCTGGCAGGCTACAGTCCATGGGGTCACAAAGAGTTGGACATGACTGAGCGACTAAGCATAAACACAGTTCTTAAATCATCCTTTATCTTTTTCCTCACTTAGATAACATGCTTGAGCTTAAAATATTCCCATACAAAAACATTACACAAATTTTATCTGATTAACAGGAATTCTAAAAACTTTTTACAGTTACCTAGGATTACTTCCAGAGAAGGCAGTGGTGACCCACTCCAATACTCTTGCCTGGAAAATCCCTGGACAGAGGAGCCTGGTGGGCTGCAGTCCATGGAGTCACTAGGAGTCGGACACGACTGAGTGACTTCACTTTCACTTTTCACTTTCATGCATTGGAGAAGGAAATGGCAACCCACTCTAGTGTTCCTTCCTGGAGGATCCCAGGGACGGGGGAGCCTGGTGGGCTGCCATCTATGGGGTTGCACAGAGTCGGACACGACTGAAGCGACTTAGCAGCAGCAGGATTACTTCAGTCTGAAAGCGTAATAGTAATACTTGGAAACAGCTATCCTTGTTTTTCTTTTTTTGCTGTTGTGTTATGACTTCTTCATCAAGTAAACACTGTATTCAGTTTTATCCCACTTTTTTAGCAGGAAATTCACCAAACTCTCTCCTTTTCTCTGGGCTAAAAATAAAAATAAATTTGGCCTTATTACAAAAAATTGGTTTTAAGTCAGAATGAAAGGAGCTTGGTAACGTTGTATTCACCAGCATTTTGGCCTTTCAGTTATATTTCAGTTTCTTTCGTTTTCTTTTTCTTTTTTTAAGTTGTAAGATCTTTTCTTTCTTTAAGTGCTTCGCTGTTTTAAAAAGTTTTCAGAATTTCTAATACTGTAATATTTAACTGGTAATTATTTTACTAGTAGATAGTAATACTTTTATAATTATCTGTCTCTATCATTCTTTTGTTCAGAAGTACTTAAAAACTTTCTCATAGACAGTTTTAATTCTTATTATATACTTAATGTTTGTATTTATTGTAATTTTCCGTTTTTCTGGACAGCAAAGAAAGACAAAAGGGGATGAATAAAACCATTTTAGCAAAATCTTAAGAACTGCTGTAGATATTTTAATGAATCCATTTACTTTTTTTTTTGGAACCAACACATACCGATGTATAGTCACTTTCATTTTTAAATTTTTTAATTAAAAAATTATTTTTTATATTTTACAGGTTCTTTTAATTACATTTTATTTTTTATTTTAAAATTAATTTTATTGGAGTGTAGTTGCTTTTCAGTGTTGTGTTAGTTTCTGCTGTAAGCAAAGTAAATCAGCTATACATATACTTATATCCCCTCTTTTTTAAATTCCCTTCTCATTTAGGTTACCACAGAGCATTAAGTAGAGTTGCCATTTACTTTTTTAAAACCATAAAATCTTGCCATGTCTTTCTTTGATAACTGCGTGTTTCAGACTGGAAGCTGAACTTACCATCAGTCTGATGGCTAAGACCATTTAAAACCCATTTTAATAGGTATATGGGCTTCCTGGTGGCTCAGACTGTAAAGAATCTGCCTGCATTGGGGGAGATTGGGATTCGATCCCTGCTACACACTAGTATTCTTGCCTGGAGAATTCCATGGACAGAGGAGCCTGGCTGGCTACAGGCTGTGGGGTCACAAAAAGTCAGACACGACTAAGTGACCAACACTTTCACTTTAATAGATATACAGAAAATTGAAGAGCATATAGTTAGCTAAAAGTATTAAATTATTACTTTTTAAAGAAACAGCTTTATTGAGATACAATTAACAAGCCGTACTGTTCTCCATTACAATATGCTTTTTATTTTTTCAGATTATTTCCTTTCCCAAGCACCTGTAGGGAGGACAGTTTTTTCCTCAACCCTTTTAGAGTCTCTGGCTGGGTCTGAAAAGGAAACTGACAAAAAATTAACAGGAGAAAAGCATACAGATTTATTAATGTAAGTTTTACATGACACAGGAACCTTACATATTGAGTATTTTAAACTGAAGGAACTTGAGAAAATAGAACTGGGAAGGTCACTGACCTTCTCTTTCCCTTATGCTATTTTCTCAAACTTCTTCAACTTTTAAAGTATTCAGTACACCAAGGTGCCAGATTGGGGAATAGTATCTCCTGAACCCTGTCACACCCTTCCCCTCCCCAACTCCCATCTCATCATTTACTCATGAAGTTTACGTAGAAAAAGCAGTGACTCCTTTGCTGTCCCATAATAGATGTATCAATCCAAAGGTTACTTTTAGTAGCATGAAGAAAATCAGGAATTTATGCTGATTTCAGTAAGATTAAAGAGATTAATGAAGAGAAGGGTATGAAAGAGGAAATGGGGTAGTGTAGGCTGTTTATTATCCACCTATCTTTTGAACAGCTGTGCTTATTTATTGTGTAAGCAAATCAAATTCACTTTCTTGAAAACTCCTCATCTTTCCCAGCAAAACCACTCTTTCTGTGTTCATTCACTCAGTGAAGTGGTCCCACTATCCATTTGGTTACTCAAAATAGAGACCTGGAAGTCCTCAACTCTTCTCTGTCATTTTCCACATTACATCCACTTGTGTGTGTTAGTTGCTCAGTCGTATCCAGCTCTTTGTGACCCCATGGACTATAGCCCTCCTCTCTCCATAGGATTTTTCCAAGCAAGAATACTGGAGTGGGTTACCATTGCCCACCTCCAGGGGATCTTCAAGATCCGGGGACTGAACCCGTGTCTCCTGTGTGTCCTGCATTGCAGGCCGATTATTCACTTGTTGGGCCATCAGAAAAGCCCCCTACTGACCAAATAAGTCCTTTTCATTCTTGAAAAGGATCTTTTGATTTCGTCTTCTGTTCATTTCTTCTCAGTACTCTGAGAGCCATGATCATCTCATCTGGGTTATCACAAATCTCCATTTAGTCTCATCCCCACCCCATCCCCCAATTTGCTGTTGCCTGGGTAACCAAACCAGAGCCATCTTTCTAAAATGCAGATTTGATAGCATTGTGAAGTGAAGTCACTCAGTCGTGTCTGACTCTTTGTGATCCCCGTGACTGTAGCCTACTTGGCTCCTCCATCTGTGGGATTTTCGAGGCAAGAATGCTGGAGTGGATTGCCATTTGCTTAAAATCCTTAATGGCTCCCCATTGACCCAGGTTAATGTTCAAGTTTCTAATAAGGATTACAAGTCCTGACTTGGTTATTGTTGACTTCTCCAGCATCTTGACCCATCACTTCTATCCACCCCTAACCCCTTCTCACTCACCAAGTTCTACTCTTCAGCCTCATTTCTCTCAACGTTGGCCCTAAATAACTGAATTAACAAGCTATTTCCTCTGCCTAATCATTTTTTTGTACCTCTGTTGCCCCATGGCTAAAACATTCTTATCCTTCAAACCTTATAGTCATTTCTTTCTGGCAGCCTTCTTTGCTGTATTCTTCTGTCCCTTTATTAGGTTAGGGATTCTTGCTGTATATTTCCAGAGTGCCCTATGTTTCCCTATTATATCATTTTGTTGTTCATTTGTCTTCTCTTTAACACTCTAAACTCTAACAGCAGTGACCAGATTTTGCTTGCTCACTATCATATTTTTATTACTTATGAATGATACGGACTTCCCTGGTAGCTCAGCTGGTAAAGAATCCTCCTGCAATGCAGGAGACCCTGGTTCGATTCCTGGGTAGGGAAGATCACCTGGAGAAAGGAAAGACTACCCACTCCAGTATTCCTGCCTGGAGAATCTCCAAGAGGAGCCTGGCAGGCTACAGTCCATGGGGTTGAAAAGAGTCAAACACAACTGAGTGACTTTCACTTTCTTTCATGAATGATAGATGGTTAATTAAATATTTCTTAAATTAATTCTGATTGGAACTTTACTGGAAGTGTTCTGTAGACTGCCCTTTTGAGTCTTTTTCCAGTCAGTTACTGTTAATATTCTAAATAGTCTCTAAAAATGTACAAAAGACCATTTAATTATCTTAATAAGACTTGTAACTTTGCTCAAAAACTTTGAGCATTTTGCTTTTATTTCCTAATTATGAACTGTCATGTTATAATTTATATTTTAAGATTTCCTTTTTATATATTCAACCATTGACTAATTTAATAAAGATACTATTTCATTTAAATTACAATTATTGAAGAATTATACTATTTTACTGTTATACTATTTATTTCATGTAATATATACCATATTGAAAATGGTCATTTCCTCACTTCTCTTGGGGGGGAAATGAGGGTTAAGTAAAAAAGATCAAATTTTGTTAATATCATTAAAATCATATACTGGTTGAAATTTTATGTATTGTAGAATTATCTGCATATATGAAATTACTTTGACTCAGAAAATAACTTTTGGGGGAAAAGAAGGAACTTCCTGTTATGAAATTTACTTCATGATTCCCATCTTTGCTTTTGTTCTCACATTTTGTGATGAAATCTTATATGTATATATAATATTTAAGATAAAGATAAGTCTCTATTTTCCAAATATTAATTATATTAGTATGTATTTTAAAAAAACTATAAAAGTACAGTTGGTTTACAATAGTGTGTAAGTTTCAGGTGCACAGCGCAGCAATTTAGTTATACTACAGTGTTTATTCCTTGATGATATATTTTGTCATCCTTATGCATTGCAATTTACCATTTGAATGGAATAAGTTTTATTTAATGAATATTTTTTAAACAGGTATTTACAGTCTTTTCAGTTCTCTGGATAGTATATTGAAAAGGGCTAAGAGTTGAGACTCCTGGGTTCTGGTCCTGCCTGCCTCCATCATCAAGTAATTGGCAGTTCCTTCATTTTATATTATTACGTGTTGGAGAAAACTAATTTCTAGAAATAAAAGCTTGTAGATTCAAGTTTGTTTTTTTAAAAGAGAAGGCATTATTTGATTGTGAATTGGACAATTTGTTTGTGAGTTGGACTCATAAAATTGTGTCAGGTTCAACACTTTATTTTTTTTATGTATAAACCAATTGTTAATTTTATTCATCTACTGAATACTGTTGTGAATTATCTTTTTCCAGTGTATAGCCTCTTAGTTCAGTTCAGTTCAGTTGTTCAGTCGTGTCCGACTCTTTGCAACCCCATGGACTGCAGCACGCCAGGCTTCCCTGTCCATCACCCACTCCTGGAGTTCACTCAAACTTATGTCCATAGAGTCGGTGATGCCATCCAACCATCTCATTCTCTGTTGTCCCCTTTTCCTCCCACCTTCAATCTTTTCCAGCATCAGAGTCTTTCTCAATGAGTCAATTCTTCGCATCAGGTGGCCAAAGCATTAGAGTTTCAGCTTCAGCATCAGTCCTTCCAATGAATATTCAGGACTGATTTCCTTTAGGATTGACTGGTTTGATCTTGCATCCAAGAGACTCTCAAGATCATCTCCAGCACCACCGTTCAAAAGCATCAATTCTTCAGTGCTCAATTTCTCAGGGTTTCCTTTGGGCACACAATATACCATGTTGACTACTGCTCCTTCTACTTATTTCTAAAGGATTCCTCCCCACCCCAAATCACTGGTGAAAGTGACTCCTTTCTTTTGAAAATGTAAATTTAATCATCTCTATAGATCATTATGAGTTACCATTGTGCTTTAGAATATGATTCTCTGGATAAGGTTAAGTATATTTTCATATATGCCAATATATCATCAGGATTGGTAATTTTTAGTGAACAGCATTTGTAAAATTAAATTGTTGCTGAAAAGCATGGATATCACTTTGGTAACAAGAAGATGCTGTTTTATAAAGTTTCATTTACATACTAATTGCCCTTGCTTTATTTCTGTAGCAACAATAAGCTACCCCTTCAGTGATAGTTAACTTGAATTATTCTTCACCAATGCCCAGTTTAAATGAGCTATCTTAAGTAAAAGAAGCAAAGAATGCTTGTAAGAAAAGTCATTTATTACATTGAAATTTGTTTTGGATGCTTGACTAATGCTATAAAAGTAAACATTACATTTAAAAATTATTTCATCAGTAAAGTTTCATGTTTTTTCAAAGACTTTACATTTGTGCTTTTAAAATAGATTTAAAATATTTTTGATATACCAGTATATTCTGTATGTGAAATACTGTGCTGCGCTTAATAGCTCAGTCATGTCTGACTCTTTGCAACCCGACTGACTGTAGCCTGTCAGGCTCCTCTGTCCATGGGATTCTCCAGGCAAGAATACTTGAGTAGACAGCCATGCCCTCCTCCAGAGGATCTTCCCAACCAGGGATCAAACTCAGGTCTCCTGCATTGCAGGCAGATTCTTTACCCTCTGAGCCAGCAGGAAAGCCCCATGAAATGCTATAGTTAATGGTAGATAACATGACTCAGAAATTTAAAACATTTTTTAGAATAGAAAATCAAATGCATGTCTAAATGGATCCATTACTTTGAAAGTTCTTTTGAGTGTGTTAGAATTGTGTGTCTTATATGACTTCTGGTATTTTTGCCTGAATTAATGATATTAAAAAAAGGATAGAATATAAAGGATTCTAATATTCTGTTGTGTACTAAGTTGCCTCAGTAGTGTCTGACTGAGGCCCTGTGGACTGTAGCCCACCAGGCTCCTCTGTCCATGGGATTCTCCAGGCAAGAATTCTGGAGCGGGTTGCCATTTTCTTCTCCAGGGGATCTTCCCAACCCAGGGATTGAACCCAGGTCTCCTGCATTGCAGGCAGATTCCTTTCCAGCTGAGCCACAAGGGAAGCCCAATAGAGATGGAAGATACTTTGAAAGATTACCCAGAATCCAGCTTTCAGCCTACCCTTAAGTAAAAGCCTAGTTATCGTCATGAAAACTTGGCCATTGGCTTTCTTTAATATAGATATAGCTGACCATAGTGAAGAGGAACACTATGAATAAAAAGTATTTGCATTTTTTAATGTATCTATTTTTAAGTCTCTTATCCTTTAAAAATGTTGAAAATTTTGTGACTAGATTTTTGTTTTATTTAACACAAATGAGACTAAATTTCCAGAGAGGGTGGATTATGCCTCAGTGAATTTTTTAATAATAGATATAAGAAATTTGAATAATAAGACCTGATGTTTTATATTTGTTACTTCTGAAATATTTGAGCATTAAGATATTTTAAGTAAATTATTTTTATAAAAATGGTTTGGAGCATTGAATATGTTTACTTTTCATAGGTCATTAGTAGACACACACATGCGTGTATGTGTAACCTTTATCAGTTGAAACAAAAAAGAATGTATTATTAATCTTTAAGAAATGTCTCTCGAACATAAGGCTCTTAAAGTGTTGAGATGGCAAAAAAGTTTGAGTTTTTCTGTAACATCTTACAAACCCAAATGAACTTTTTGGCCAACCCAATGCTATGGATAATAAAGTTCATTGAAAAGTAAGCCTTTGTAAATTACTTTGAATTTTTTATGGTTTTATTTCTCAAGTCTTTTTCACTTATGATATGAGAGTAAGTGTTCTCAAATGTTGCATGAAAAGTCTGTTAGTATATGTTATTTCTTAACTTTTCCTCTTTGGTAGCCACAGATTTATAAGGTTACTGAATTATTGTCACTTATACCTCAGTTAACTGCTTGCTTGAATTATCACCACCTTGTCATATTTATTATTAGTAATTATTAATGACTCAATCCCTGTTAAGTACAGACTTTCTGTCTGGCACATGTATTATCTTTAGCTAGTATTTGAAAATGTGCTTGAGTTCCACTAACATACATTCCTAGTTTTACTCAAAATCTTCACATGAGAATACTGACAAAGTTCTTCATGATACTAATGTTAATTCTGTAGTTAAATTATAAAGGAAAGCAGTTTACAATAATGTTGTATATTACTATTTTGCAAAGGACTTTGATTTTTTTTAGAGTGCTTTGACTTTTAATAGCAACCCCATAAAATAAGCAAAGTAGGCTTTTTATAACCTCATTTGACAGGAAAAGTGGGACTCAATGAAATAACTTGCCCCAAGTTCACACAGAAAGTAACAAATTTTGATCTTAGGCCTTGTATCTTCAACTGCATTTATACTGTATTGCATCCTTCTCTGTATATTTAAGCATCTTTCTTAAGATGAGAACAGTAATGTGGCAATCAGAACTTTAAGACTAAATTACACAACTTAAAAAAAAAAAAAACTCACCTATGTGTCTACTGCTGTTCCAAGACCTGTGATGGTTAAAAATAGAATTTATATTCCTCATTTCTTTTCAGTAATATTTGTCTGAAAAAATGCACATTGCTGCCTGTCAGAAGATGTGGCATCTTTTAACACTGTTTCTACTTTACTTTTTCTGCTGGCACATGTAGTATCTTTAGCTAGTAATTGAAAATGTGCTTGAGTTCCACTGACATATATTTTACTAGTTTTACTCAAAATCTAAGAAAACTAGGTTCCATATTCATACAGATAGTAATACATATTAGAAGAAAGAGACTTTTAAAAAGAATAATATATTTTATGACACTAAATTTTAATTGCAGCAGAAAGAGTTGAGTCATTGTTATCTTTATCAATAAAATGGGTTTTATTTTTATCCAGAACTGTTCTGTTAATTCAGATTTGTCGTTTTTAACTTTGCAGCAGTTAGAAGAAAAGAGTGAGGATCAAGAAGACAAAGAATGTTTGAAACAAGCAATAACAGCTTTGCTTAATGTTCAGAGTGGTATGGAAAAAATATGTTCTAAAAGTCTTGCAAAACGAAGACTGAGGTGAATATTTTCACTTTTTAAAAAATAGTCCTCCTTTTCACCCTCAATACTGTGGTATAAATTCAGGGATCCCTGGTCCCTCCTCAAGTAAACAATGAAGAAAATACTTTTAGTGACAAGCTTGGTCTTTCAGAGGAAGTGACATCAAAGCCAAGAGAATTTGTTATTGTTTGAAAACCTTTCATATTTGTGCATTTTCCTTGCATACTCCCAGACAAGACCTCCTGAGAGCCAACTGGTAAGCTAAAGGAGAGAGAGCAAATGTATTGGGTAGATTTATGTCAACAGCATTGTTCTGTCAAAGTAAAGTTAGTAGTGGCCTTTATTTTAGGGATTATGTAACTCAAGGCATTAATTCAGATAATACGCTTCCAGTTTCCTAATTATAGTAAGTGCATGGTTTTTAGCTTTTGGTATTGTCTACTTAAGCATTTCTAGATAAATTTTTTAATCTCTCTCTCTTTTTTTTTCACTGTATTGGGCTACTTTGTAATACTTGTCGTTCTAAGTATTTAGTAGCCATGGTAGAAATAATCATTCTGTAGCTAAATATATAGGGTAGATTTTTGTCAATAGTCAGTTGTTCTTTTTAGAGCACTAAAAAAATGTCTCTAATGTGTTGCTTTAGTTTCCAAAATTGTGCAACTTTGTAACACTAATATATTTGGGGAATCAGTGAAAACCTTCACAGTGCAACTTTTAAAAATATACTTTAGCACTGTCGTTTATATTCATGAATTATAGATTCCCTGTCATCTTTGTACTAACAGTGTTTTTTTCTTTATCCCAGTGAATCTGCATGTCGGTTTTATAGTCAGCAAATGAAGGGGAAACAACTAGCAATCAAGAAAATGAACGAGATTCAGAAGAATATTGATGGTTGGGAGGGAAAAGACATTGGACAGTGTTGCAATGAGTTTATAATGGAAGGAACTCTTACACGTGTAGGAGCCAAACATGAGAGACACATATTTCTCTTTGATGGCTTAATGATTTGCTGTAAATCAAATCATGGGCAGCCAAGACTACCTGGTGCTAGCAATGCAGAATATCGTCTTAAAGAAAAGTTTTTTATGAGAAAGGTACAAATTAATGACAAAGATGACACCAGTGAGTACAAGCATGCTTTTGAAATAATTTTAAAAGATGAAAATAGTGTTATATTTTCTGCCAAGTCAGCTGAAGAGAAGAACAATTGGATGGCAGCATTGATATCTTTACAGTACCGGAGTACCCTGGAAAGAATGCTCGATGTGACCATGCTGCAGGAAGAAAAGGAGGAGCAGATGAGGCTCCCTAGTGCTGACGTTTATAGATTTGCAGAGCCTGACTCTGAAGAAAATATCATATTTGAAGAAAACGTGCAGCCCAAAGCTGGAATTCCAATTATCAAGGCAGGAACCGTTATTAAACTTATAGAGAGGCTCACATACCACATGTATGCAGGTAAGAAGTATGAACTTGCCTGTCACTTTTACTCTCCTCCTTCAGGCTGATATTCAGTCTTTGCTGCACAGGTCATTGTGCCCAAAATAGAAAGCAAACTGACAACAAAAGAGCTCCGCATTATCAGAGTTCATTTTCCTTTGACTAAAAATACTGCCACTTTATAATTCTATGAAGTTTTATCATTTTTCTACCACATTTACATATGTTATTTTTAACTTTACAATCAGAGTTATAAATAAAGCTACTGGGCTAAATTTACCCAGTTAGCCAGTGGCAAAAATAAGACTGAAACTAGTGATAAATCAGTCATCATTTGGATCTAAAAATTGTTTTACTCTTTTATGTCTTTTTTTCTCTTTCGTTACTGGGATAATAGAATAAGTAAAAATTCTAAAATGTTATGTATCCATTACCAAAACTGTACCAGTAGTACAAGTATATACAGCATTGCTTTTTCTTAATTTCCATTCCTAAAATTTATTAAATTTAGAAATCCTGGGGTCTTTTAAATTTTCAGGATTTTTTTTACAACTGATATTATTTAGAAAACAATGTACCTTATTACGGCAATTTTTAAGAGATACACATAGGGGTTTGGAGGTTTCCTAGAGTATTGAGACATGTTTGTCTCTAAGTGGGCTGCATTAAATATAATGTTTGGGAGGTAAGGAACAAATGTAATGGTTGATTCTTTAATTTTATTTCTTCTAATGAGGTAACAGATGATATTTCAGTTTTCTTCAGCTTCCCTATATAGTAGGAATTTTGAGGATTATAAAATACTGTGGAAAGAGCACTAAATTTAGATTCACACCCTCACTCTATCACAGTTCCTTAAGGTTTCAGAAGTAGCCTAGTTTTCATCTCAAAAATCAACATCACAACAGCTATCTTAGAATATTGTTGGAAAGAATAAATGAAATACTATAGGTGAAAGCTCTTTATAAACTTATTTTCAAAGAGTGCTTTTATTACAAAGATATATAAAATCAAACATAACTTTTACAAGTGCTGGTCTTAAAATAGTTGAATGTGTAAGTTAACCTCCATCTCCAGACTTTTTGCTTAAATATACTTCTATCTCTAGGATACGTGTGTTTCTGGGGAAATTTCTCCAGCTTTTAAAGTTCTTCAAATGGGCTCTTAGTTCTCTCTGGAAACTATTCTGGCACCAGTTCAATTAAACTTTTAAGAATATCCATTAACTGTAATCCACTGTAATAAAGATGAATGGTATTCAACACTGTTAGTCTGTTTAATTTATTAAATACCTGGTCAGAACTACTCATCTGGCCTGGAAACTATCAGGGCCAGCTTGCAAAAAAGTCGTTATAATTTTGTTTCTGTGATCTCAGAGCATGTTATAAATATGATCCTTTCATTATCTCCACATGTCTGGGATAAATAAGCCCGTGTTTTGTTTTTAGTTTTTATTTGGCCTCAATTTGGTTTTTCTTTTCTAATATTTCCCATTGTAAAGTAATAGTGTTTTTTTTCCCCCATAGGTAATTTTAAAATCAGTTTAGGCTCTTTAAGCATATGCCATTTGGTAGTAAGTAGGCAGCAACTGAAACATGTTGACTACAACAAAAAAAGACTCTGGGATTTTTACTCTTTTTAGTAAAATTGATTTTATTAATTAATTTTACTATTGAGTTTTCACTTAGAAACTGGTGTAGTCATTGTATTCATTTTGCTGACACAAAAATAAAAAATCCAGGCATAGAAAATTTAAATAAGCTGCCTAGGAATTTGCATGAAAAATAAATACATTATTCTGTCATCTTTTTTTTACATGTGAAACTAATTTTGATAGGTGCAATTTCAGTAGTAAATATGACCCATCTATTTAGCTGATCACCATCAACTTCTTTAAGATCTAGAATACAGCTTAAAAACTATTTTATTCAATTACCAGAAATTTATGGTTACAAAACAGTTATTTCTTTGGTCCTTCTTAAGGAATTTTTAAGGATATGAAAGTTCAAATTGTTCTTCTTGCCACATTTTTCTGATTTTTGTATCTTAGAAGATTCGCAGAAATTTTTAGCCTAAACATTCTAAAGTACTCATCATTTTATTTTAAATACCTTTTTTTTGGCTTCTTAGACTATTGAGAGTATAATTAATCCTTAGCTTCTTATCTGTGTTTGTGAGACAGAAGCTCTACTGTTTTTTCTTCTGTAGAGCAGTACAAGTGGCAGGTGCTAAAGAAGATTTACTAGTGTTTCCTATAAAGTCAAGTGGTATTTGATTTAGAAAATATTTTCAAATTTCAAATTTTTTAATATAATTTTTTCCTTAAAGTGCTACTGTTAGTGATAAAAATATTCTTTACTGCTTGCTTTATTTCACAGAACTAACTTATGGTTATTAATAAGTAGTTATAGTGCTACATTAAATATTTCTTTTCTAGAGACCTAGTCTTTTATTTATTTTTTGAATGAGGATACTTTAAAACAAACAAAACTTAACAAGCATAGCTGATAGTTTTTCTTTAGTCTTGGCAATCTTCTCCTTAATATACACAGTGCTCACCAAATCTATAGACATAGTACATTTGCTGTGGTGTTTTATTAGTTATTTTTGATAGTCACCCTCATTTATATTAATCTTTAGCCTTTGAATAGAATAACTTAAATAATTTTACTTCTAATTAATATGCCCTCAGCTTTCTAGATTTATAGAACTTTGTAAAGTTAAGTGTATCCAACTTTAAATTTCCAAGATCTTTTTACTTTTTTAAAATGTTAAAGTTTTTTAAAAATTCCTTTCATTAATTTTCTTGAGGAATAAAAAGCCAGTGTTGGGTTTAAAGTATTATAGCTAAGTTTTTTTTGACATTTTTCTTTTCTATTTTATTTTGAAGATTAATAGAATATTTTAACTTATGTCATAAATATATTACTAGTGTAACTAAAATCCACAAGCAGCTTTCATGAACTGTGATTTACCATATATACCAATAAGTATTAATTACTAGCTTATTTGACTTCTGTAAGGTCTATGATAAATGTATTACTGGCAACATAGAATGTGTTTTTAATAGACCATGTATCAACTTGTAAAACATTCAAGCAGCTATTTTTTAAGACCTTTTCCAGCTTAATTGGACTCTGAGTCCTCACACAGTGATAATGGATTAACCATTTGTTTTAAGAACTGTTGGTCTGCTCTGTTTAATTTTGGTTCGGTAGTTTGATAGGTATTTTTTATCAGAACATACAATGTAAGTTGTGGCTTGCACTGAAACAAAAGCTAAAAGTTAGATTGCATATTTTTATTACGTTGTATAGAATTGTAATAAAAGACATTGGCTGTAATACATGAGAAAAATGCAGTAACTAATAAGCAGTACTTACAGACATTTTTTAGATTATAGCTTGGTCAGACATTGTCATCAAAAAACAGAAAACTTGTTAACCTTCCTTAATTCAGACTTCACTGTGGCTTCAGTCAACTGGATCACTCAGGTGTTTTACAGTAATTTATAACACAGAGCTATAGATCTCAAATCTCAGTCGTTCACTTTATAGACCCAAACCCAAGGCCTTGAAGGTTATGTGACTTGCCAGAAATCATATCAGTTAATTGCAGGAAAGAGTATGTGAAATCAGGTTTCTTGACTCTTTAAATATAGAATTTATTTTCTGCCATGTTACACTGACTCATACAAGATGAATTTTTTTTTTCATTTTTAGATTATAGTATAATTTTTATTATGTATATTGAACAGTAAAAATGGAATTACTTGCTTGGTTTGAATTACCAGGAATATAAATGGCTCTTCACTTCTGGGCAAACACGGGTCTACTATGAAGATATAGTCAGAGTACTGTTTTTTCTTATTGAAATAGGTAATCAATTCTAACTATGGATAACTTCTATTTTAATGCATAGATTTTAGTTTATAGTTAGATGTTGGTCATTATAATTTTAGTTTTTAACAAAATCCAATCAGTTGGTGTTACTTGCTATGTAAATTTAGGTGAATTGGAAAGTGCTTAATTGTTGCTCAAAAGAGTTATGTAGAATTTAATATATAGTGCTGCAGATCCAGTGTTTCTGGGCATAGCAGTAATTTGCTAACTACATCAGAACTTCAGAATTCATCTGAAATGGTGTGGGGGGAAATTGTCTTGTTAGATGTATCATTCTGGATCTGGCAAGAATACGAAGAGACCTTTATTTACAGTAAGAAAACACAAAGCAATATGCATAAAAAGTAGGAGATGAAAGTAGGAATTTCAGTTCTATTCCAGAGTTCCAGGAAATAATTTAGTATAAATTCATTATTGAGACTTTGAAACAACATGTGTAAAGAAATGTTTGGAGATGGTGTGTCTGGTTTTGATAGTCTTTTTTAGAGAAATGAGATGAATTTGAGGTAGGGGGTCTCTATTAGATCTGACATTATATAAAAAGAACTTTTCATTTTAAATGTGGGAAAAAGGGGTTTCTCATGCATGGTGAACTTTGGTTTTAAAGAAAATGGTATTAAAAAAACTTAAGCCAGTTCATATTTTTCTTTAAAATATTTACTGCTATTTTAGGCCCTCATATAGAAAATTTGCAAAAAAAAAAAACTGCATTAGATTTCTTTGAAGTTTGTGTTCTCTATAAGCTCCGTTTGGGTGTTTTAGCTCTTAAAAAAAAACTTTTGAACAATTTTTGATCTATAGGGCAGTGCTGTACTATTTTTAAACTCTGATTTTTTTTTTTTAAGTGTTTGTGCGTCAGCATAGCGTCTGTTTCCTTTTTTAAGGAATTCAAGAGTGATTGTTTATAAATCCTTGTTGAGGAGCTTATTGTTTCTTGTGGCATTTTAAATGGCTATATTAAAGGGAGAATTATCACATGAACAGACATCCTGATTAACAACAGTGTTTCACTATGGTGGTTGGGGGAGGGGTGTTTACATAAATAACTCTGTGTAACAAATATTTCATAAATGTATTGACCTTGCCAATAAAAATGTGTTGAAAAAAAGGATGAAGTTTTTCACCTCAAATGTAATATGCTGTATTCTGAACATTAGTGATTATATTCTGATTTCCTGAGATTTTTCAAGAAATGTACAATAAAATATTATGAAAAAATAGCTTTAGAGTAAGGGAGACAGGCAGCTAAAGACCAGCAGAAAATAGGAGATATCTTATTTGAAATAACCTGGACCTAGACAAGGGACACGATGGTAAACTTGGAAGATAATTTGTGCATACAGAAAGGTTGGGTAGACAGGGAAGGGAAGCAGAACAGGATAGAAATCTTAGTACAGGGCTTTGAGAGTCAAGTAGAAAAGAGTGTTAGCTAAAATGAAGAAAAACCACAGAGGACATTTCTCCCATTGCTCATGTTGAAATACACTAGGATTTATGTTTGAGAAAGAAGTTTGTGGAATTAAATATACTAGCAAGAAACAAAAAGAGGAGAATATCAAAATAGTTGATTTTCATTTTCTCCCAAATATTTGTGCTTATGTGTTAAAACCGAATCAGCATAGCATGGCTGTTGTATTTTTAATGCATTTGCCTTCCATCTGTCTCTGAAACATCACTTTGTAATATAGGGAGATAACTGTTGCTCTACAACCATCAGAGGCAGTGTAAAACTTAGCTTCTGTCATTGTCTGATAAATGTTAAGTAGGTACTTTGTTTTTTTACAAAATTACATAAGCTGTCCTTATTGATGGGTGTTTTTTAAGTGTCTAATTGTCTTGGGCTTTCCTACCATCAGTAAGATAAAGGTGTCCAGTGGTTAGTGTAGCATTCTATGTGTTACTATCACTGAAACAGGGAAATCAATAGAAATAAAAACAGCATCTGGAATGTGATATTTTGTGTTAAAATTTCAAGTATAGATGTTATGTCCTTCCTTAATATAAGTTTTTCATTCATTAGCAGTTTTCTATGGCTTTCGATTAAAAATAGAGCCGGAATTAATTCAAGCCTAGGAATATATGCAGCCTTTAAGATGTTTTTTGAAAGTATTTAAAGTTTTGCCAGATTTTCTTGGTTTATTTTTAGCTTCTGCTGGTTTTTCCTTTTGGCAAGTCTGCTCTAATTTCTAATCAGGCTAAAAACAACTTAAACTTGAGTCACTTCAGAAGTTAATACAACGGTGATGCTTGTGGGAGTGTTTATTTCACCGCCAGCTTGAAAAACTCCTCTTCTGAGTACAGTGTACAGGAAGGTACAGCTGCTCCTTCCTAAAATCTGGAAGAAGGCTTAACAAGAATTACAGAATCACAATTAGACTGCTAATTTTTCAATAACTTCAGTGCCTTTAACCAAGATTAGCAGTTTACAGCTTTATTCTGAATTAATAATTTATGTAAATTTCTATAGTGACTATATAACTTGTGGATTCACTCGTCGATCTCACAGCTTTGGAAACCTTAACAAAATCCTTTAATCCAGGGAGGTTATGTGATATGGGAGAAAAAAGCAATAGATCAGAAAACACACCATCCAGATTCCAATTCATTTCTGTCACTCCACTGTGTGACTTTAGATAACTCTGTCACTTCTCTCCTATGTAGAAAGGGACAAACAGCAGCAAGCCTGCTCACTTAACAGAAATGATACGGAATGAATGATGTGAATGCTCTTTGAATTCATTACATAACAGACATCAGGAATGGATGTGATCCCTTTTGAAGGATGTGGCAGTGGGACACACCGTGACTTTCCCAGCATTTTCATTAGTTAGTAAACTACTAAAATGGCCAGAAGCTTTGGTATAAGCTGAAAAAGCTGTTTTAAAATAGTTTACATTTAAAAATAGCCAACTTTGTTAAAACATACTTTAATTTACTTAGAGCTTCCTTTTTTTGTTTTTCAACTTAAAAGTAGCTTTGATATCCCACAAATTTTTAGCCTGACCTTAGGTGGAATTTGAGAAAAAATGGACCTGGATATTGATTTTAGACTTTTAGACTAAACTTTTGTTTTTAAAAAGGGAGAAAGTGAAAGTGAAGTTGCTCACTCGTGTTGGACTCTTTGCAACCCCATGGACTGTATAGCCTACCAGGCTCCTCTCTCCATGTGATTCTCCAGGCAAGAGTACTGGCGTGGGTTGCCCTAAAGGGAGAGGTCACCCTTAATTTTGACTGCTCAGGGATATTTGGAGCACTCTGTACTAAGGTCTGGCTCAGTATCTCTACAGTGGTCACTACTTTTGCTTCCTAAATACATGATGTTTTGAGTAGCCTCACCTTACACATAGATTTGCAGAACAGGAAGAAGATTCTTGGAAGGGAGGATTGTGATGAAACCGATATAAATCTCTGTTTTAAAATCTTGTACAGCCTTCTGTTTTAAAATCTTTTCTTCTGGTTGAGACATTAGTCTTTAACGTTTGAGGAACTCTGTAACTGAAGACAAACAATAAAATACCAACAGAGAGGAGATTACTAAAGGATTGTATCTGTTTAAATTACTTTTATCAGTAACCCACACTAGCCTCAGAAGGTATGAAGCTAAAGGAGAAGGGGATTTAAAATGATATATTTTATTATGTAAGTTTTTCTTTAACTTAAAGTATTATAATCTTAAATTCAAGGTTGTCTGATATTTAAATTAGTTCACTAGTTCCACATATACCAGTATATTGGAAATAGAGTTTTATGATAAATCCATGAATTTTATTTTGGCAGGTGGGAAATTAACATAGTTATTTTACTTTCTGGCTAAATTTAGGGTGATTCTTAATCAGACAAAAATCAGAATAAATAGAGGTTTTCCATGCAAATAAATTCTGATTCTTGCTACATTCTATGCTAATAAAAGACATAGTACTTCTTATAAAGAACCCATAGTATGTAGCCTAACAAAAATTAATTTAGTTGCTACTCTCAATAAATTTATCATTAAATTAGACCTTACCATTCCATACTGATGTGAAATAGGAAAAGGATACTCCCAATAAAAAACGCAGGTTAATGAATTTTCCCCTCCTCCTCCTTAAAGACTCTCAACACCTAAATGTGGGCCTTGATGAAATTCGAGTTACAATGACTGCTGAGTGGTTTTTCCCCATTATGGGAAGCTGTTCCCCAGCCACCAGGTCTCTTGTGCTGGCGACAGCAGCCTTTCTCCACAGGTGGGGAGAATACGGTCAGAGACTGGAATAGGCAGGTCACACTCAGTCAGCTGCCTACTATACGATGAGTGAAAAGCAGGTCCTTTCATGGACGCATGAATGAAAAGTAGGCCCTTTTTGTGGAAGCAGTTGAAGACTCATGCTCTTATGGTGAAACTCTGATTGTGTCTGTGGGTATGCTCACTCAGTCTTGTCCAACCTTTAGGCACCAGGAAAGCCCCCTCATTGTGTCTATTTGCAGTGCAAGTAATTAAAAGTTGTAAACAGAGCCAAACCAACATATTCTCATACATTTAATAGTTTTAATAACTTACAGGTATTTATTTGTAAGCATCTTTTAGTGGTTTTAATTAAGACCTCTAGCAAACAAAACAATTTAGAAACTGAATTTAACCTAATCAACGACATTATAAGATCTAATCTCCGTTGAATGCTCTGTTGACATGATTTAAAGAAATCTAGATAACTAATTCTAGATAAATTAGTCTGGATGGCAGGAAAAAGTAATGGGTTATTGCTGTGGCCTTTGTGTTTTTTGAGAGAGAGAAACCACCTGGTGATGCTCTGAGATCCAGGTAGCATGTAGAAACTTGCTTCTGTGCTCTGCCTTTCTTCCCTTGGCATTTCTGTGGTCAATAATGAGTTTTAATATCAGCTAGTCAGTGTGTGCAGAGGTCAAGAAACAAGTTGATGTAAAATTTTAGTATCGATGATATTTCCACTAATTTAGGAAGAAACTAAAGCTATCAGTTAATTACAAAGTCCAAAGCACCCTGTGTGGTCAAAACACTTTGGGACTTTAAAAGTTGACTATTTAATCTCTTTTGGAAATGTAAATAATAATTTTAATCATTCTTCATAAAAGATTTTAATAAGATATTTTTCCTTTTTCTTCATAGATCCCAATTTTGTTCGGACATTTCTTACAACATATAGATCCTTTTGTAAACCTCAAGAACTACTGAGTCTTATAATAGAAAGGTCTGTCATTTTAAAATGTTTAAGTTCTTTGTTCTTCTTTTTAATGAGATTGAGCTAAGATATAGAAATATTTTGAATGAGCTTTACATTTTAGTGCAAGAATACTTGAAGAAGAAACTATCTTGGAAGACCATTTGTTTTATATTACTATGTTAGCTTTGATTATTTAAATATAAAAATAGGCATATTTTTACATGGAAACTCAGTATGTGAAATTTCAAATTTACAGAATTAACCAGGTTAAAGAACTATAAAAATGGAGAATTTAGGCTCTGGAAATTGAATTTTTAATGATTTAAATGTTCTAGATAGAATTTTTTTAATATACCACATGTTGAGGAGAATGGAGTGAACAAGTACTATAATCAAGAGAAGTGTTTCTAACCAAAGAGCACTCAACTTTTCAAAACTTACCATTAAAAAGTTTATGTTGGATTATTTAGAGTAATTACACAAGCCCAAAATTATATCATTCCCTTAACTTTGTAATCATACCTAATTTTTAGACATTGCATATATTCTTTATTCCTTATTACATTTCTAGTTAGTTTTATTTATCTTGGCAAGTATTCATTTCTTTTTTAAAAATCAGTCTTTACATTATAGATACCTGACTTGTTTTCACTGTTGTGTATATCCTTAGTAATTTTTACAGTGCTTTCTTAATTGTGCTGACTAGTGAAAAGATTTGTAGTTTTCTCTTGGCATAATTTGATATAATTGATCTTTTCATTACTTTGTTCTATTTTATGTTAGGTTTGAAATTCCAGAGCCTGAGCCAACAGAAGCTGATCGCATCGCTATAGAGAATGGAGATCAACCCTTGAGTGCAGAACTAAAAAGATTTAGAAAAGAATATATACAGCCTGTGCAGCTGCGGTAAGCATTAAAATAAATAAGTAAATAAGTCTTTGTTGAACTTTTGTTTCACAGTTAAAGTAAATAAGATCTTTCCCAAGCAAGGAGGAAATAACATGTAAAATGAGTGAAGTAAAGAGAAATTATCAGAAATTACTATATAAGTGTTAATTTTTTTTAAATATTAAATTCTTTTTAAAATAGAATTTTGAAGGTGGTAAGCCACTTAGAAGATTAAAGTTGACCCTGGCACACCCTGGAGGTTGGGAACACTGACCCTCAGCAGAGTAGGAAATCCAGTTTTACAGTCAGCCCTACATCCACAGATTGAACCGCCTGCCTAAGGTGTAGTACTGTAGTGTAAATTTAGTGGGGAAAAAAAATTATAAATGGAGCCATGCAGTTCAAACCCTGTTATCCAAGGGTCATCTGTATTTAATTTGTTGAGTTACTGTATTTTCATTTAATACCTCTCGTGATAAATGTTTATGTTTGAGTTTCCATATAATTCACTGCTGCTTCTGTGTTACTGCCATAGAGTATTAAATGTATGTCGGCACTGGGTAGAGCACCACTTCTATGATTTTGAAAGAGATGCAGATCTTCTGCAGCGAATGGAGGAATTTATTGAACTGTAAGAGGTATGTTTCTTTTTTTAAGTGCCTTAGTTTTATATGTAATAAAAGTATGGTGACCATCAACTAACAGCACTACTCACGGTAGTTTAGAGGTATTTATAATAATGCCAGCATAAACAACTGGAAAAGTTAAAATTTTTTCATCAAATCTTTTTGACCTACAATTGTTTAATAATGATCCTGTTGATGTAGTGAATTTCGTTTAGTAAATCAACTTACTGATTATTTTGGAATTGGATAGAAAGAGTCTCAATTTATGCTGTTTTTACACATCTGAAAGTATGTGTACCAGAGGACAATTAGGAACTGTTGTAGTAACACCACAATGGAGGTTGACTGGAAAACAGTTAGGTAAACAGTGCGTAATATATCAGAGAATCAGCAGAGGATATTGAACTGAGACTTGAGAAACAAGAGTTCTCTTCTGCACACTGCCACTTGTTAGGTAAATGGCTGGGTGAAATAATTTTGATTCTTCAGACTTCAGTAACATGACGAGCTAGGATTGATGATCTCCAGTTCCCCTTTTAGTTCTAAAGATGTGCTTGACAAACTTGTTTCTATTTTCACTGTACACTTTAAATGAGAATCAAAAAATAAAGGATTAAATAATAGTACTTTCATGCCTAGTACAAAATAAAGCTGCATGAAAAACACACAAAAGGAAGGAATTGGTCCTATGGCACTGTTTGGTTTATAAAATGCAGTTTGTTACATTAACAGCTAACGTTGTATGGTCTATCATTATAAATCTTATTTGTGTAAGATATCATTTTTGGAGAGGATTATAAAATAATATTTTGAACTAAAGTTTAGAACAATAGAAGTGAAAATTTTCTGCAAATAAATTACTTTCTCATTTTATTTAAAAAGGATGTGGAAGAATATATACCACACTATTAACAAATGGTTAGCCACATGAAAAAAATGAGACTGGGATAGGAAACAGGGAAATGGTAAAGGGGAACTTCATTTTTAAATTTTGGTTGTATGAACTTTTTACAACAAAGATATTTCAAGTATCATTTATATGATTTTAAACTATTTTTTAAAATAAAATATTGAGTAAAATATTTAAATGTTACTTTTCATATAATGTTATTTCAGGTAAAGCAATGAAAAAATGGGTTGAATCCATCACTAAAATAATCCAAAGGAAAAAAATTGCAAGAGACAATGGACCAGGTCATAATATTACATTTCAGAGTTCACCTCCTACGGTTGAGTGGCACATAAGCAGACCTGGGCACATCGAGACTTTTGACCTGCTCACCTTACACCCAATAGAAATTGCTCGACAACTCACTTTACTTGAATCAGATCTATATCGGTATGTAATTTGATGTTCAAGCTGAAAAATCCTTTCAAATGAGTTAACTTTCAAAATGAAATCTGATTTCTGGCTTGTAAGATTATTATAAGACATAATGAGATAGTACACCAAGTGTCTTGTAATAAGGCCTTCTGTATAGAAGATGCCTCTTCTTTTACTCCTTGATCGCCTTTGCCCTATCTGGGTTTATAACTTCTCTCTTTATGCAGTCGCCCCTAGTCAGTGAATCTGCTAAATTCATTTGTTGTCGTATCCTCAGGCAACTTTAATCTTCTTGTGTGACTTACTCCTCTGCTGCTTAGTTTCCTCAAGAGTAAATGGAGTTAATGATGGCACCTACTCCTAGAGCTGTTGTGCAAGGTTTAGAATAGTCCATATATTTATAGCATTTAGCTATAAATACATTGCCCCACACAGAGTAAGGGCTCAGTGAGTTAGATAGCACCATTGTCATGAACTTAAGTCATGGCCATTTAACCTTTTTTAGTTTTTATACATTGATATAGCTGCTAATCTCAAAACACATGCCTGTTTCTAGTTTTAAATTTAGACTTTTTAGATTTCAAGCTGTTTATTTTTAAAATAACTAAATGGAAAAGGAAACTAAATGTATAGCTTTCCCATCAAAGATCATCACTATTCCCAAAATCAGTGTTAGAACCTTTTGTTTTTCTTTCCCAAGACTCTTCCTAAGAGAGTTTTTCCCTTCCTTGAAGCTGGGGTGGGGGAGAGGTGAGATTTATGAATTGCAGCAATTACTGTACCTTCAATTATTATATCATTATTTAAAAGAATTATCCCAAACTACTTTCTTACCCTGATTTGTTAGATAATATTTATAAGTGCTGGGAAAGACACTGTGAAGAAATCCCACCCATGCCCAAAGCAAAATACTGCTCTAAAGCAATAAAAAGAGTACACAGGTACATGCATACAAAATTTTTTTAAATCAATAGAAAAAATGCAAAATTATAATGCTTTTGTTTTACCTTGTTTTCATAAACCTTCTATCTCACTTACTTGATGAAACAGTATACTAGAGGGAAAAGTATCACGTAGAATTATGT
The DNA here is from genome assembly GCA_006408695.1 of Aepyceros melampus. Classification (NCBI taxonomy): domain Eukaryota; kingdom Metazoa; phylum Chordata; class Mammalia; order Artiodactyla; family Bovidae; genus Aepyceros; species Aepyceros melampus. The sequence continues at coordinate 234,657 of SJXQ01008038.1, read as the reverse complement.
CTTGATGATTTTAGAGCTGTACAGCCATCAGAATTAGTTGGAAGTGTGTGGACAAAAGAAGACAAAGAAATTAATTCTCCTAATCTTCTGAAAATGATCCGGCATACCACTAATCTCACCCTGTGGTTTGAGAAGTAAGTCTTACTGATCTTCTTAATTCCGTAACAGTCAGTTATGTTACAAATTTCACTGCAGTTCTATTTCCGTGTCTCTTGTGTTTGTTGTTGTTCCTCTGTTCTGCCTTTCTTTGACAGTTAGTGAATATTTTTCTAAAACAACATTTTAAGTGTTTTTTTTTGTTGTTGTTGTTAATGATTGCCTTTTAGGTTCGCCACATGCATCATAACAGAATTAGTTTCAGATTATTCCCAACTTCCAGTGATATATAGAAATGTTACTCCTCTGTAGCTCTGTTCACTACCCCCTTTTGTGGTATTGTAACATTGCATTACATATAATTAACGACGTAGATCTAGCAGTGCCTTGTTATAATTGTCGTTTTTACTACCACTTGGTATTATTTTCTTAGCCCTTCCCAGCTTTGCTCTCTTATGTAACGTATGTTACATTTCTATGTGTTATAGACCCAATAATACATTACATACATATTATTTTATCCATTTGCTTTTTAAAATCAGTTTAAAAAAACAATGAGGAAAAATAGGCATTTACAGCGTTTTTTATAATTAAATAATTACCTTTACCAGTGTTCTTTATGTGGATTCACACTGCTATCTGGGGTTACTTGCTTTTAGCTTGAAGGACTTAAGTTAGCACTTCTTATATGGTGGGTCTGTTAGCAACAGTTCTCTTAGTTTTTGTTTATATGGGAAAATCTTTACTTTGTCTTCATTTTTGAAAAAAATACCTCTATAAGTTTAACTGTTTATTTCTTCTGTCAGTTCAAACTGACTATTGAGTCCCTCTAGTAAAATTTTTATTTTAATTATCATATTTTTCAAATCCAGAGTTTCTGTTTGGTTTCTTCTACAATTCCTGTGTTTTTTTAGGACACTCCTGTTGATGCACACGGTCATCAGCACTCCACCCCCCAACTTTGCTTTTTAAATCATACTTCCCTTTAGTTCTGTGAATAAATTCAGAATGACTACTTTGAAATCTTTTTTTGTTGTTGTTGTTAAATCTGACCTATCAGATCTGTCTTACAGGCAGTTTACCATTCCCTGTTTTTTTTCCCCCAGTGAATCTTGACATTTTAGATGTCAGAGATGAGAGTCCTGTGCTTTGGGCTGTCTAATTGTGTTCCCCCGCCCACCACCTCTGCAAGGTTCTCTGAGGAAGCAGACTCTTGCCTCTCGTACTGAATTGTAAATTTCTTGAATAGATGTTTCTTTACTTGCTGTTTACTCTTAGGGCCATTTCTAGAGACTGTTGGAACTTATATAATTTTTACCAATGTCCCTGAGGAGTAAGGAAGCATAACTTCTTGTCATATCAGAAGTCCAGAATCTCAATACAGTTTTTTAATTGGAACTGGAAATAAGAGTTTTATGTATTGGCCTTTTTTTTTTTAATGATCTTGACCCACGTTTTATAAGGGTGATGTGAAATTTGCACAGATCTTATAGGCTTATCAGAACAAGAGACCAGTGACATAAGGGAATGACTGGAGCTTTAGTGTGGATAAAGACCAGAAAGCAATTCCTAAAGAGAAATAACCCTCTGAAAGTTAGGACTTCCTTTTGTTTATATTATTACTTCTTAGCCTCTAAAAAGTAAAACTTTGGAGTTTGCCCTCTAAGTGTTGCTTCCTGATTTCTTCTTTATCAACTCAAATAACTATACTTCAATTGCAAAGCCTCTTTTCCATCATAATAGTTAAAAGTTATGTCTGTAAAGAGGAAACATAAGACCTACAGACAATTCCCATCTCTGTCCTATTTTTAATAGATTGCTAAGAAGGCAGCCATTTCTTTTCTCTTTTTGTTTTTTTAATTGTGGTAAGATTTTCTTCAATGTATAAATACAATATTGTTATCTATAGGCATAATGTTGTACAGCAGATCTCTAGAACTCTATCTTGTGTAAATAAGTGCTAATCAACATGAAAATGTATACATTGATAAGCAACTCCCCATTTTCCTGGGAACCATCATTTTATTCTTTGCTCATATAAGTTGTTGTTGTTTTTTTTAAGATACCTCATATACGTAGAATCATGCAATAGTTGTCCTTCTGCCACTCGCTTATTTCACATAGCATAGTGTCCTTGGTGTTCATTTTTGGATTTCCTTTTTAAGACTGAATAATACTCCATTGTACATCTATTTCTTGTTTTGTATTTGGCTACTGTGAACAGTGTTGGAATGAACATGGGAGTGCTAATATCTCTCTGAATTATTGATTGCAGTATTTTTGGATAAATACCTAGAAGCAGGGTTGCTGATCATAGGAAAGTTCTATTTTTTAATTTTTTGTTGTTGTTGAGGAACCGCTATACTGTTTTCAATAGCAACTAACATCATTTTGCATTCTCACCGTTAACATTGGTATAAGGGTTCCAGTTTCTGCCTTTTCAGTGGAAGAGGTTCTTGTTCAGTTGCCACAGTGGTTTTGGGCCATACATGTGCATTAGAATTGAAATCGCTTCTCAATAAATCACCCCAGACTTACCTGGTTTTTACAAAAGCTCCACAGGTGATCTCATTTTGTATACCTAGTTAATATCAACTAAAATTGTTTTTAAAAGATGTAAATATATTATTCTTGTATCATACCTTTTAAAATGTCCAGATAACTAGTTAACCAATAGATAATATATTTATAGACATCTAGGAGAAGGCTATGGCACCCCACTCCAGTACTCTTGCCTGGAGAATCCCAGGGACGGGGGAGCCTGGTGGGCTGCTGTCTATGGGGTCGCACAGAGTTAGACATGACTGAAGCGACCTAGCAGCAGCAGCAGCAGCTAATGTTTTAATGGATAAACATGTTTAATTTGATAATAAGGCAAGTTAATTTTGATCATTTTGCAGTGTTTCTTTTTATAGTGTTAGATCAGCCTCATCAGAGAATAGTGTAATCTGCAACTGTACATTTTTGTTAACATTTAATATTGGTTTATATTTATTTTTTCCATGTGTATATTTTATTTTTTCTTAGATTGATTTGTTTAATATTACATTATTGAAAACCTCTGGAGAAGGGAAGGCTATTCACTCCAGTATTCTTGCCTGGAGAACTCCATGGACAGAGGAGCCCAGCAGGCTGTAGTATAGGGGTTGCAAAAAGTCAAACAGGACAGAACAGCCATTGAAAACCAAGTTTAAAATATTATTTTCTTCACTGATAAGTGAGTAGTAGATTAAAAAATTCTCTCAAATACTAGAAATAGAGAATAAATGCTCACTGAGGAATTCTTTTTTTGAGCATAGCTTCTTTTTACTTGGATATATAGACTTTCCAATGATTCTTGGAATATAAGAATCATTCTTGGAATATAAATTTAAATATAAGAGCTTTTGTTTTCATTGACTTCTTTATTCTTTCTGATTTTTAAAATTTTATGCTTAATTGTAAAAGTCAGTTTTTAACATTATAGTGCTTATCTCAAGAGCTGTTCTTAGAAATGTAGCTAATTATTCCTACATATCAAAGAAATTGAGCATTAATCACTATAATCTTACAATTAGATGAAGAATACGAGTCAGAGAATTACAAAATTTGAGAATAAATTTCCCTAGAACACACCCACGTCCTGAAGCCAGCATCCTTTCAACAAAATGATAGACTGATTGTGCCCGTACTCACTCCTGTCTAACTCTTTGCGACCCCGTGGACTGTAGCCTACCAGGCTCCTCTGTCCATGGGATTTTCCTAGCAAGAATACTGTCGTGAGTTGCCATTTCCTACTCCAGGGGATCTTCCCCATTCAGGGATCAAACCCGAGTCTCCCACATCTCCTGTGTTGGGAGGCAGATTCTTTACCTGCTGAGCCACCTAGGAGAACTCCAATGCTGAGAGCGAACACACCAAATATAGTAGGAAAAATGATTGACTGATTTGGTCTGGAAAACAAGAAGAGCAGCATGCCTGACTGAAAGCATTTCCTTCTCTTCTGTTCACCTACTATTTACCTGCCACCCTGAATACATACTCTCTATTGTTACACTACAGCTGCCCTCCACTCCATTTTATTTGGTAAATTCTTTAAATCATACCTTTGTTGGGAAAACTACAAATATTTTAATTCACTTTTTGTCTTTGATTCCCAGATGTATTGTAGAAACTGAAAACTTAGAAGAAAGAGTAGCTGTGGTGAGTCGAATAATTGAGATTCTACAAGTGTTCCAAGAGCTCAACAACTTCAATGGTGTCCTTGAGGTTGTCAGTGCTATGAACTCATCCCCTGTTTACAGACTAGACCACACGTTCGAGGTAGGTTTGCAAAGGTGTTTTTTTTTTTTTTTAATGAATTTCCATTCCCCATTCTAAGGGTCAGGATTTTAACAATTATGATCTTTAATTTTTGAGAGATACATCTATCTTTTCAGTAACAGCCAAAATGATGTAATTATCTAGATTTTTTATTGAATTGGTGTGCTCTTTTTAAATTAGGCAACCTCATTAAAATACATTCAAAAAAAAATAAAAATAAAAATAAAATACATTCACAGGTCCTAGCCTGTTAGAAGAAAAAGATTTCAGCAACTGATTTGTAATATAATATATAATAAAATGCTCAGATAATTGAGGAATGGCAAGATAAATTAGATTTCTCTCACAACACACACTTTTAAGATTTTACTAGAGTCAATGAAGATAGTCTCTTTGAAGCAGTGTTATCATTCTTAGAGTCAAACTGATACTGTTGTGTTTGGGCTTTTTTTACTGTAAGCCTGGCATTTTGGGGCAAAATCTGTGGTTCCTTTTCTAAATTTATATTCCCTAAATATTTTTTTTTTCTTGTAGCAAATACCAAGTCGTCAAAAGAAAATTTTAGAAGAAGCTCATGAACTAAGTGAAGATCACTATAAGAAATATTTGGCAAAACTCAGGTCTATCAATCCACCATGTGTGCCTTTCTTTGGTGAGCATTTCTTCTTAAGTTTTTATCATGTTTCTAAGACAGTTTTTCATTAAGTGACTGAGTATACACATGTCCAATATACCAGCTGAAAATACTTAACAAATATTTAGCACCTGAATCCCCTTAAAATTTTTCTCTATGAGGACTTTAAGATCAAGCAAATATGTACATTCTACTTTTTACTTCCATAATGGGCAACCATTCAGTATTGTATAATGCTTACTTCGGTTTTAATATTCATGAAGTCGTGTCCGACTCTGCGACCCCATGGCCTGTAGCCTACCAGGCTTCTCGGTCCATGGGATTTTCCAGGCAAGAATACTGGAGTGGGTTACCATTTCCTTCTCTAGGAGATCTTCCCGACCCAGGGATTGAACCCAGGTCTCTCGCATTGTAGGCAGATGCTTTACCGTCTGAGCCGCCAGGGAAGTCTTTAATATTCATAGAAGTCTTTTTGTATTGACTTTTAGTAAACCAGACACTCTGCAGAAAAGGCATGGCCATATTTACCCATATTTATAACCATGCTTCTTATGTACAGTTTTTTTAACATGGCTAAAAATCATGTGCCTTAGGGCCCACACGTTCTACACATCAAAATTTTACCTACTCTTTTCCCCTCCCTCTCTTCTGCACAAGAGCAAAGTAGTGCCTTTTCTTTCTGTTAAGACTGAAACCTACCAACCATCTAAATCTTCTCCCTTCTGATAGGTTTCTCATCTTATTCCATCATTTATTTCCTGTATTTTATATCTTCAGTATCTCTTTCACACTGGTTTCTTTTCTGTGCTGGGATGTATGCTCTGATGATTCTTCCTCTAAATACTTAGAAAAATTATGACCTCAATTACATATGTGGTGTTTAATCTTTGTAATATATGGTATATTTTCTTCTAGCCTTTCCCTTATCTCTATTTGTATATTTCCTATATAGTTTTAAGTTATACTGCATGTGACATTGTTATGTCCTGGTATTTTTTCAGTTAACATCTTTGTTCAGGCTTTCTAATAAACATTTTTGTATTTGCTTTTAATCTTTGTCCTATACATATTGTATATAGTTGTAATTGTGTGACATGTATACATGGTTTTCTTTTTTCACTTACCATGTCCCAAATGTATGGTGTTTTATTAGTCTTCATAATTACCATTTCTCATGGCTACATGACGTTCTTTAAAGTTGTTATGACACTTTATTTAACCATTACCCTGACGCGTCCGCATGTGTTGTGTCTTATCTTTTTTGCTTTCCTAAATAATGTTATAATAAATATCTTCATATTTATGCCTATGTTATGGATTTGAGAATATTTTCTTGAGCTGTAAAGCCAATCTAGCTAGATAATTTATATCTAGCTGGATATTTCTTGAGGTAGATGTTTTTACCAATCTGCCTTTTGGTTTTTATTCTTTGAAATACAGTATTTTTTAAATTCTATAGTCTGTTCATTTTCCCCATTATGATTTCTATTGTTTCTAACTTTAGGAAGTTATTCCAGTTTAGAAATTTAATATTCAGTCATATTTTCTCCTAGCTTTATGACTTGACCTATAAAATTATATTTAACTGTTTAATCAAGTTAAAATCTCTTTTAGATATCATGAAATACTCAAATTTATTTCTCCACCAGTTCTTTAGTTGTTGACCCTAGTTTATTGAATAAGTTTTCATTATTCCCATTTACATATTGTAACCCCTTCTTTTAAAAAAATATTCCCCATTAAATTCTTTTTATATTATTTAATTTTATTGAAGTAGAGTTGATTTACAGTGCCATGTTAGTTTCAGGTATACAGTAAAGTGATTCAGTTATATACATACACATATATTCATTCTTTTCTAGATCCTTTTCTCATGTAGGTTTTCACAGAATATTAAGTAGAGTTCCCTGTGCTATACAGTAGGTCCTTGTTGCTTATCTATCATATATAGTAATGTGTACATGTTCATCCCAAGCTCTTGATTTATCCCTCCCTCCAGCATTTCCCCTTTGATAACCCATGTTTGTTTTCAATATCTGTGTGTCAGTAAGTTTTCTGTTTTGTCAGTAAGTTTTCTGTTTTGTCAATAAGTTCATTTGTATCTTTTTAAAAATTAGGTTCCACATATGAATGATACCATATGATACTTGTCATTCTCTGTCCGACTTACTTCTCTTAGTACGATAATCTCTAGGTCCATCCCATTAACTCCTTATCCTTGTGCCCCAGTCTTAATGACTGGCGCTTTATAATCAATGATTCTTAGCCAGGGCAGTTTTTGCCCTCCAAGGAACATTTAGCAGTGTCTAGAGACATTTTTTTTCATTGTTCAATATAGACAGGAATATTGATAACAATCTTCAGTGCACAGGACAGCCCTCCACAACAAAGAAATAGCCAGTTTAAAAGGTCAGTAGTACCAAGGATAAGAAATCCTGCTTTAGGGAATTCCTTGGCAATCCAGTGGTTAGAATTTAGAGCTCTCACTGCCAGGGCCCCAGGGTTCAATCCCTGGGGGAAGAACTAAGATCTCAGAAGCCAAAGTAGCAGGGCCAAAAAACCCCAGAAATTCTGCTTTATATTTTAAAAATTGTCATATGTGATAAAGTTGGCTTCTCTTTGTTTCTTCAGTATTTTCTTTGTCAATTTTGTCTCTTTTTTTTTCCAAATGAACTTGGGAATGAGGGAGTGACTGCCCAAAATACAGCTGGAATGATCTATCAATTAATTTGGAAAGGATGTACATATATGATATTTAGTTTTTTCCTTAAGTATTTTTATTGTGAATGGTATTTATTTTTTAATAGTCAATTTCCCTTAATTCCAGGAATTATTCATTTCAGGGGATTTTCTAAATATTTAATCATATCTAGAATAATAATAGTGGCTCTTCCTTTGATCTTATTTCTGTGTTAAGCCTTACAGCATTAATAACTTCTCAAACAAAAGTTAAATGATAATAAAAATAAGAAGTTCTGTTTTAATCTCCATTTCAGCAGGGATAGGTATAATTTTGCTGTTTCTTTGATTCGATGCTGTTTACTGTGTTTAGAAAATTTCTCTTTATAGTTTTCTACTGTGTTTTTATTGGCAATATACATTTACTGTTTTAAGTAATTTTCTATCTGAGAGCAAATGATTTTTCTTGTTTAACAAATTAAAATTACAAGTTTGCTAATACTGAAACTTTCTGTTTACTAACCTGTTAAATATACAAAAGAATTCTATGCATTATCATTTTATTCAGAATTTTTGCATCCATCTTTGTAAATGAGATTGCTCTGTGGTTTATCTTCTTGTACTATATTTATCAGCTTGTGTTATTATGGTTATATTTACTTTGTAACAAAGGTTTAGTTGCTTTCCATATTATTTTATTCCAGGATGTCATAAAATGATCTAGCCTTTAAATTTTGAAATATTCCAACAGAAAAACCATCTGGGCCTAGAATCTTTTTGTAATTCTATAATAACATTTTCATTTCTTCCCTCATTTTCTTTCTGTTTTAGTTTTGTTTTTGTTTTGCTACACAGTTGTCTCATTTAGGTATTGTAAAGTACTAGCATTCTGTCTTTTAAAATGAAACTTTTGAATTTGCTTCTATTGGCATTATAGTTTTCCATTTCTATTTACTGTTTGTTTTACATACTGAGTTTTTCTTCAAAACAAAGGTGAAACATAATTATTCTCCCTGATTTTATAGTTTTATGTCATTTATGACTTTTTATCATTATTAATTTATTCTGTCTTCTGTGGATTTTTCCCCATAAATTCTTAATAAAATTGTTGAGTTCATTTATTTCTCTTCCTGATAAAACAATGAAGTCTATGCATTTACTTTTAAGTGTGGTAACTGGTGCCAGTTCATAAATAAAGGAACCTGAGAAGGACCTTAGGTCTGATGTTCATTTCATTCAACCTGTCTACAAATGTTTCTTGAGTACCTAAGTATCAGGAACTATGTCAGGTGCTTAGAAAAGAATGAAATATACGTAGTCATTCAGTACACTTGCTGAACTTATAGTCATGCTACTAGTGATATCCTGTGGTCCCTGTTACTAGATTTTTCCCTTCTATTACGAGAGTCAAGGGTAGTATCTACCTGACACTTACTTTCTTTACCATCTTATCAGAATTGTTACTCAGTTTTTTTTGGCTGGCACTGCACTATTTACAGAATGATAAAAATCAGGCAGTTTCTCCTTCCAAGGTTACGCCAGGCTACGGGTCTACATCCCAATTTTTCTCCGTACACTAAAAGTTTCTACTCACGGACAGAATCCATATATACGGGCAGCCTAACATTTCCTCTCAGGTAATAGGATGTGCGGTAAATTCCTACCTCAACCAGGTCTTACCTCTCTAAACAGAACTCCAAGCCCATAGCCTCAGCTCTGCTCTTTGCTCTTACACAGCTTTAATTTTGTGTCCTACCCCTGTTTCTGGGCAGCTTGCTTCATCTCCACTCTTGCTTTCCTGACATTTTAGAATTGACTGTATGTCTCTTGTATCCTGCTCTAGTTTGCAAATGCTTTCATTTCTGTTTTGAAATAATATGCTGCTTTTATTCATTCAGAAACATCAATTGAATGCCTGTATGTGCCAGAACCAGGACTAGGTGTTAAGAATAGAAGGACAAGTAAAATAGAGTCTTATCCTCAATAAGCTCCCTTGAAAGAGCAGGAAAATAAGTTACAGTGCTGTGTGGTAAATATACCACTGTATTGTAGAAACATGTAAGTCAGAGCATCAACAAAGTGTTGTGGGAACCCTGAGCAGGCACTTTTTCCCAGAAACCTCACCTCTCTTCATTATTTGTCATATGCTCTGCTTTTCCTCTCCCTACAACAGCTGACTTCAGAGCAGTTATATAAAATGATGTTTCTTTTAAAAAATTAAGCCTTAACAGTTTATAATATTCAGGTCATATATATATGTGCAGTACATTTTCTATCATATATATGTGTGTGTATGTATATATATATATATATATATAAACACAAACATGCATGCTTAAACATTTTTTACCGATAGTTTATGATCAACAAAATTTGAACACCATGTCTTTAATCATTTGTTCTCCTTTTAACTAGCAATTTATTCGTCATAAAATAATTTCCAAGTTTTATTCTGAACTCTCTCAAAATGCTACTTGTAAGCATATTCACAACTTAATTCAAGTATACTTTTAACACCTACAATATCCCATAACTCCTTATCCACATGTTCTCCAGGTCAGTCATTATACCATCACCCAGTCAGACCCTCAAACACAAAGTTGAGAGTCTTCGTTCTCACTGTGCCAACCTCTGCCCAAACCAGTTAACCAGTTCTTGTGGACTCTACCTCTTAAATATTTATGCGCTCCACTCTATGCCTGAGGACTACTGAGCTTCCTGCTTCTAGTCTTAACTCCTTCTTAACTCCAGAGAAATCATTCTAGAATGTAAAGATGCTATAATCTCCTAATTACCTAGTAGATAAAGTCTAAGCTCTTTAATTTAAAAAAAGGGGGAGCTCTTCCTGACCCACAAACTCTTCACAATTGGGCCATCAATCTGTGGCCCATGTGGAATATGGAAAGTTGATTTTGGCTGTCATTAATCATGTGTACTGTCATGGACGTTTGTCAGACTGAACATTGAGCTAAGTGGATCGTGGAACTTAGTGCAGTGCGTGCTAACTCACTTCAGTCGTGTCCAGCTCTTTGTGACCCCATGGACTGTAGCCCTCCAGGCCCCTCTGTCCATAGGATTCTCCAGGCAAGAATACTGGAGTGACTTAGTGTAAAGGAGAATATAACTGACTGCAAGTAAAGGAGTCAGTGATAGGAGATAGGAAAAATAAAGAACCTGGACTTATTAGAACACATGGTCGTGCTAAGAAGTAACCAGTACACTTAATAACTGAATACTTTGTAGAACCAGACAAGCACTAATATCTATCATATTTCATTATTGCTAACTTGTTCACTATTGGTTTTGAGTCATTTAATCTTTTGAAGAAGACAGCCAAAAATTCTAGTATTTAAAAGTTTTGCTTCAGGAATTCACTGGTGGTCCAGTGGTTAGGACTCTTCTGCCCTCACAGTGAAGGACCTGGGCTCTACCCCTGGTCAGGGAACTAGAATCCCACAAGACATGCAGGTCCTCTACCACAAACTCATTTAGAACCACTAATCTCTGATTAGAAGGAAACTGCCTATTACTTTGTTCATTCTTCTCAGCCAGTACATAACTATAGCTGTGGAGAAGGGATTAGAACTACTAACCTTTTGTCTATGCCTGTCCTCATTTCTGGCCCCTCTTCCTCCACCCCACACACCAAACTCCTAAAGTCTAGCCAATTCTGAGTATGCCAGCTTTACTACAGACCAATGTCTTCAAACATATGGCTGCTTTGCTTAGAACATCCCCCTATCTTACTCTACATATTAAGCTTCTGTTCATTTTTTGAGACTTACTTTAAACATATTTTAATCTGTGATGCCTTTTTCTCTCCCAAAAGCTCAAGGCAGAGTTAGGCACACCTTGTTTGTGCTCATAGCATCTTATACATTAGTACTAATTAATACAGCACTTACCAAATCGTACTGTAGTAGCCCACATTCAAAGCTGTGAACTCCTTGAGGGAGGAACTGTGTATCTTGTTCATCTTTGTATCTGCAGTACCTAAAGCAGTGCTTGACATACAGCAGAGACTCAGTACATGTGTACTGAGTGAATTAACTCATATTCACACACTTTCCCCCCGCCACCATCATAGTCAGTACTTGAGAGGAAAAGGCAGACATAAGAGGATAGGGTAAGAATAGCAACAACAGCATCAACAATCACAACCATAGATAATTAAGCATCTACTTTTGTCGGTCCTGTTCTAAATCTGTAGATAAATTAACTCATAATGTTTCACACAGCAACCCTGTTATCCTCATTTCCCAGATGAGTAAACCAAGGCACACAGAGGTTAAGCAACTTGTACAAGATCACAAAAATAGAAAGCAGCAGAGCTGGCTCCAGAATCTTTATGCTAGAACAGAAAGGAACTAAAAAGCCTGCTTTTCTGTTCATTCTCCTCCTCATCCATTGCACAGCCTGCAGTGATACGGAAACAGGAACTCTACCTGGTTACCTTAATTCTAGAAATACTGAAGACCAGAATATAAATTATATCCAGTCCTATACGTGATAGGATTGCAGATCACTTCACATTTTCACGAGTAAGCCTATCCAAACAGTACCACCTCAGAATTACAAATCCTAATAACCTCTTGAGGGCCCTAAGAGATAATTATGCAGAAAATATGATCCTCTGAATTTAACATTTTTCTCTTTTGCCAAAAATATGTGTCAAATGATGGCCTATTCTTAAAGTTCCATTAACAAAACCATGACATATGTCAAATAACATTATGGTTGGGAGATGGAAAATTGATTATTATTCTTGTAAATCTATTAATTTTCTTAAACTTGGTCTCCCCTTTCTCTTGATATTTACTTAGCCTGTTGTTTTTCAGAGTGGAAATTTGTGCTTTAATTCTTTGGTTATGATGATTGAGATGGTACAGTGTAATATAATTACTGAAAAGAAAAAAACTAGCCTTTTCCATTTTTATCCTTGAAAAAATTTCATTATATCTTCCAGGAATTTATCTTACTAATATCTTGAAAACAGAAGAAGGCAACCCTGAGGTCCTAAAACGGCATGGAAAAGAGCTTATAAATTTTAGCAAAAGGAGGAAAGTAGCAGAAATAACAGGCGAGATCCAGCAGTACCAAAATCAGCCTTACTGTTTACGAGTAGAGTCAGATATCAAAGTAAGTTGAATTCTTTGAGGATACATATTTCTGATTAAGTTTGTAACCACCTGATAAGAGTCAGGTTTATTTATAGAAGAGAAAAAGGAAAATAAAACTTTAAATAATTCCACTTTTCTTGTGTTAAAATGTTTTAAATTATTTTCATGACTTTTAAACTGAATTTAAATTATTTAACATTAATAATAATTCTTTGCATTTATTTTAGAGGTTTTTTGAAAACTTGAATCCAATGGGAAATAGCATGGAAAAAGAATTTACAGATTATCTTTTCAACAAATCCCTTGAAATAGAACCACGAAACCCTAAGCCTCTTCCAAGATTTGTAAGCATTCATATTATTTCCTTTAAATTTAAATTTTTTTTGCATCTGCTACCTACATCTATCTGGTGGTTTATAGTTTTCTATAAAGGCATTCAGGGATAAAGTGCATGTGTAATGGATAAAAATAATGAATAAGTCCCTAATAAATACACTCAGGATTAGTCCACTTAGTTCCAAGTAAATGAACACTAACATTAATGTGAATAAAATCCTAATACAATAGATGAAGAAGTTGGGCAAACGTACAAGTTTTTGTTTTGTCTTGACAAAGAAAAATGTTATTCATTATTTATTTTAAGGGCAGGAAATTTGACTGATTTATATCGATTCACTTATAGTAAATATATGTACTTACAACGTTTTTGAAAGTAATGACATGAGAGTTTTAACTATAAACATTAGCTGTAAAAATGACAGGTTTAGCAAAAGATACTTTCTGGAGGGGGAAACAAAATTCCCATTCTTTCCTATTACTTGTAAGTGTCTGACCAAATTTATGTCCAGTATCATTTCACTGTTCTGAATATAATCTCTCTTATTCATAAGAAAGTCAGGAATCAAGAAGTAAACATAAATGGCTTCTAACTAACCAAGATAAATCTCATAATGTCTGTGAACTAAAGCTTAATGAAGTTACTCTATAAGAAAATTTCTCAAGGCCTAAAACAATTTCAAAAGACAGATTAAAAACAGAAAATTGAAAAAAGCTATATAGTCTACTCCAGTGAAATACAGTGACATCATTGAGAAACAATCACTCTGTAAGGAAAAAATGTCATAAAACTGGCATAAACAGGTGAGAACTCAAGCAATTTAATGCATTTATAAATAGCATTTACAAAATGCATTTGTAAATAATCCTGATGGCATCACTGTATTACCACATAGTAAGGTATCTGAATGCAGAGTTCCAAAGAATAGCAAGAAGAGATAAGAAAGCCTTCCTCAGTGATCAGTGCAAAGAAATAGAGGGAAACAACAGAATGGGAAAGACTAGAGATCTCTTCAACAAAATTAGAGATACCAAGG
>SJXQ01008038.1:45249-220116 GCA_006408695.1 Aepyceros melampus | reverse complement strand
AAGAATTGATGCTTTTGAACTGTGATGTTGGAGAAGACTCTTGAGAGTCCATCCTAAAGGAGATCAGTCCTGGGTATTCATATGAAGGAGTGATGCTAAAGCTGAAACTCCAGTACTTTGGCCACTTCATGTGAAGAGTTAACTCATTGGAAAAGACTCTGATGCTGGGAGGGATTGGGGGCAGGAGGAGAAGGGGATGACAGAGGATGAGATGGCTGGATGGCATCACCGACTCGATGGATGTGAATCTGAGTGAACTCCAGGAGTTGGTGATGGACACAGAGGCCTGGCGTGCTGCGATTCATGGGGTCGAAAAGAGTCAGACATGACTGAGCGACTGAACTGAAGGTATCATAGTTCAAAACAATGGTCTTGGCTTTCCTCCCAAGATTAAATTAGTTTCGCACAGTCCATTTTAAAAGCCAGAGAAATGTTCACTGTATCTTAGAAAGATTTCCATCAGAAATATTGAAATAACAAATACTCTGGTATTTATAAGATTAAAATTCAGTTATTTAAAGAAATTCATTCCCTACTAATTTAGATAGCCATGGCTTTATGGAAATGGGGTGTTAACTCTTTAACTTGGATACTTTGATTTGAATCAGTATTAGCGGTTTATGGTTTTCCTGGATATTAATCCAATTCTACCAGGCATTTATAGAAAAACCTTCTTTTCCATTAACGGTGTTGTAAGTATTGTGTTTCTTTTGATATATCTACAGCCAAAAAAATACAACTATCCCCTAAAATCTCCTGGTGTTCGTCCATCAAACCCAAGACCAGGTACTATGAGACATCCCACTCCTCTGCAGCAAGAGCCAAGGAAAATTAGTTATAGCAGGATCCCAGAAAGTGAAACAGAAAGTACAGCATCTGCACCAAATTCTCCAAGAACACCGTTAACGCCTCCTCCTGCTTCCGGTGCTTCTAGTACCACAGATGTTTGCAGCGTATTTGATTCTGATCATTCAAGCCCTTTTCACTCAAGTAGGTGTTCAAGTTTTAAGTGCTTTAAGTAACTGTTTGTGTTATTTGTACTACAGGTAAAAAAGAATCTGTGTGTGTGTATATATATATATATATATTTTTTTTTTTTGGTAAATTTGTAGATAAACCACATATCATTTCCAAATATATTATTATAAAAGTATAAAATAAATTAGAACAGCCCTCTTTAAATGTATTAGACTTTACTGATAGGCCTGGTGATTAAACTGGTATTGAAATTTCATTTGAGCATTTGTTTTCAATTGGCGAATTTTAAAATGCCTCTCTGACTTCTAGAGGAAAGGAAGATAACTGCTAAAACTGCATGGACTAATCAATCTGATGCTTTAAATGTCTCCTCCAAAATTATATTTGAAACTGCTCACTACTTGATTTCTTTCTCACCAAATCCTGTAGTTTCTAATTTTACAATGTATCAAATTCACACTCCTATTAACCCTTGTTCAGTCAACAGCATCCTATATAGTGCCTACTAATAAACTCCTGTGCTTTCAAGCCCAGCCATACAACTCTCACATTGCACACTGTCGCTCATTCTTTCCTATTTATAAATCAGTGCTGTCCAATAGAAATATTTTTAATATGAGCCCCATATGTGACTTTTAAATGTTCTTTCTACATTTTTAAAATGCAAAAATTAAGTGAAATTAATTTCGATAATATATTTTATCTAACCCAATGTATACAAAATGTTGTCATTTAAACATGAAATCAGTATAAAAATTTACTGAGATATTTCACAATCTCAGTTTTTGTCCTAAATCTTCAAAATGCAATATGTATTTTATACTTAACACAGATCTCAATTTGAACTAGCCACATTCAAGCACTTAATAACCACATGTGGCTAATGGGTACCAAACTGTACAGCCCAGCCTAGCCCTTTGAGAGGCTACCTTCACTGTTGCCATTAATTTTTAAAATCAATTTCATTTAAGCTTTAAAGCTCTAAAGCTCTACTAAGATCTCAGAACCTTTTTTCATTTATTCATTATTAAATCAGAATTTGAATGCAGTTGCTTTTAACCCTTTCACAACCACTTCCACATGCTCTTTCCACTGGCTGTCTTACCTCATTGTATAGTTCAAGTTCTCCCCTAATATTAGACATAATAGAATCCAATATTGAGAGGCATCCTGACATTGTTGGGGAGGTAGTTAAGCACTGACATAGAATTCCTAACTCCTAGTTGTCATCTCAATCTGCTAGTGAGCCTTCTGATTTTAGATAAACAGTTTTTTGGTGCCTTCTGTGGATTAAACTAGATTTTTAAGATTTTTTCCAACTCAGAAAATCTGTTTAAAAAAAAAAATTACTCTATGGAGTTCTATTATTTTGAGATTTGGTCCAGAATACTACTTAGTTATTCTTGTATTGAATATATATTTGTAGTTATCCATCAATTTGTCTTATCTTTTCTACCACATAAACTGTGTTTGTTTTAAGAATTACTACATCTTGGCTTTATTTGGCTAGTGAAGATTACGAAGTGATGTTATGTTACTAGTAGGCTATCAGATATTTTTTATAAGTTCAAGTAAAACCAGGTAAAATGTTACCATTTCCCCAACTTGCCAACCTCCTAAATAAAGTAATAAAATAAAACCAGCACTTTTTACAGTATACCTGACTTAAAATTATTATTTATTATGACCCATTTAACTGTTTGAAGAGGTTTTTTCCTCGAGCAGATGGCTATGATCTGTGTTACAAAGATTTCCACATGAGTGAATTATTGAAATCACATGAAAGCCATAGACTGCAAATTCTGTTTTTCTTATTTAAGTAAGTAAGTAAAGTCACTCAGTCGTGTCCGACTCTTTGTGACCCCATGGACTGCAGCCCTGGAGAAGGCAATGGCACCCCACTCCAGTACTCTTGCCTGGAAAATCCCATGGACGGAGGAGCCTGGTAGGCTGCAGTCCATGGGGTCACTGAGAGTTGGACACGACTCAGTGACTTCACTTTCACTTTTCACTTTGATGCACTGGAGAAGGCAATGGCAACCCACTACAGTGTTCTTGCCTGGAGAATCCCAGAGACGGGGAGCCTGGTGGGCTGCCGTCTATGGGGTCGCACAGAGTCGGACACGACTGAAGCGACTTAGTAGTAGCAGCAGCAGCAGGACTGCAGCCCATCAGGCTCCTCAGTCCATGAGATTCTCCAAGCAAGAATACTGGAGTGGGTTGCCATTTCCTTCTCCAGGGGATCTTCCCGACCCAGGGATCGAACCCAGGTCTCCCACATTGGAGGCGGCGCTTTAACCTCTGAGCCACCAGGGAAGTAGCTAAAAATGAAAGATGTGGAGAAACAGGAGATACATATTTCATTCCCTACTAGTGCTGAATCTTTAAATGATTAGTCAAACAGGGGGAAAGAGTCATTTTGGAATGCAATGCTCTGGATCATTGTTTCCTCATATGTGGCAGTGGAATAATATTAACTTAAAATAGCTGGACAAGCAAAGAAGCCACTGTAGCAGGAATTAGGCTTCGTAATCTTATCCCTGAGGATTTTTTCAGTTTCTCTTTCTTTGTGATAAAAGGAAGCCCCTGTTACTCTTCCTTTTGTCCTTGGTAAAAATTGAAAATAACAAATTTTGAAATTAAAAAAGCCAGTAGTTAATCCCCTCCTTAAAGCTCATCTATGGATATTGAAGGTCCTTATCTGCTTTTGACCCCACACTGCTTAACAGACCTGCTAGTGTTAACGGGGGGAGGGCCCAGGGGTCGCCAGCGCATCCAGCTTGGTGCTCATTGTGTTGCCATTACAGCAAATGCCTACTTCCTTGCTGTCCTCGGGGCCTGGCAGGAAAGAGCTGCTTTACCTACATTTTTAAGTCATCTGGACATACTCCACTCAGTACGAAGAGGCAGAAAGGCACTGCAAAGCAAAGACATTGCTTAAGGTTTTCAAAAGGTGAAATTTGACTAGAATTTTTTGATCAGTTATACTAGTTGTTTTGCCTTTTTTTTAGTTTTTTTTCCCCGAAATAATTTACTTTAAAAACAAAGATTAATTTCTTCAGCCCATATCTGTCATTATCTCATTTCTTGCTGAATAAGCTTGGACACACCTTTTCTGGTAAGGCTTGCAATCTTACTGAGAGATTTAAAAAATAATCATAGTAAAAGAAACTCATAGTTAACTGCTTAGCCAGGATTAAATGCTTTGATTCTGTTTGTACTATGATTTTTTTTCATCCGTCAGTAAGATTGCAGAGACGATGTATAGGTTTTAGTTTACTGACAAAATGCTAAATGAATGAAGATATAATGCAATAGAAGTTCACACGAAGATGACCACAGAATGGGCAGGAATGGTCCCAGAAAACTTTGTGGTGAAGACAGAGAGGGAAGGAAACTGGCCACCTACCTAGTGCTGCTATACATATCCTCACATTCAGAGCCCTGCTCCACACCTTGCCCTTACCAGGTCCATCTCTCAGTTGATGATGACAGTGGCCGGAAAAAGGGAAAGACCACCAGCTTTGGCTCTAGCATGGAGAAAGGAGGATGAAGTGCTCTTGATACATTGCTGTTGAAGGTTGCCTGATGATAAAAGGGAACCATGGGTCTGGCCTGATCTGTGTGCTAGAGATGAGCTCTACCCCATCCCTTAAGTAGGGAAAGCTTTAACAGGAAAAGTTATATTTTAAGCTGGAATACAAAGCTTTTCTTTGTAGCAGATTGTTGTAGGTAACTAGTTTCTGATCTCATACATTTGCATTTAACAGGCTTTTGTGAATTTAAGAAATTATCCATGATTTATATAATTTTTTTCTATAGGAAAATGCTTATTTTTATTCTTAGAATGACTCAATTATAAATTGGAGGTTATCATCCAACAGTGGTTTCAACCCTGACTGAAAGTTATAATCCCCTGGAGAGCTTTAAAAAAATACCTATACGCTCAGTCCATGCATGTATTAGACCAGCACTGGTATGTGGGCATCAGTATTTTTAAAAACCTTCCAGCAGGGCCTAACATGCAGCCACAATGGAGAAACCACAGATCTGTTATCTGATTATTTTTATTCTTAGAATGACTCAATTATAAATTGGAGGTTATCGTCCAACAGTGGTTTCAACCCTGACTGAAAGTTATAATCCCCTGGAGAGCTTTAAAAAAATACCTATACGCTCAGTCCATGCATGTATTAGACCAGCACTGGTATGTGGGCATCAGTATTTTTAAAAACCTTCCAGCAGGGCCTAACATGCAGCCACAATGGAGAAACCACAGATCTGTTATCTGGGATTTGTCCTTAACCAGCTGATGCTACTTTTTGATTAACTGGATTTCAGCCCTAAGTCACTGTCAGTAAATTTGTTCAGTACCCAGCTGACAAGAATTCCTAGTATATATTTCTTGAGATATATAATGTATAATTCTCAAATAATTTTTTATAGCATTTCCCAGGCAGACTAAGCAATTAGTTTGAAGTGACAAATCAGAAAAGTGCCCCAAGTTTACACATAAATCTAAGCCTTTGCTTAGACCAAAGCCCAGCCTACAACTGTGTGCACAAGTATGTATATGGAGGTGTAATCATTCTTTCTAAAAGCCTGCAGTTGGTAGCTGTCATTAGCTTACGTTTTGATTTACTCCTATATTGTACTAAGTATACAACCATGTTCTCAACACTCATCTCCAAAAAGCATACTTACTTCCTTCCCAAAAAAGTGGAAAATACATAAGTAGTAGGGAGGGAGCAGATACTCCCTTTAAGCCCCTGTTATGTTAGTGAAGAGAATCTCATTTGTAATGACACAGCAGCAGCATTATTTAATGTCAAAAGTATAAAAGTGAATTTTAATCTTTTGAGAGCTAACTTATTAGAATTCGCTGGATTGCTACCCTCAGTAACCATAGCCTCCAAATAAACATCAGTAGATATGGAAAGGAGGTAGTAGGCTATGTTATTTGAAACCAGGACTGTCTGGGAAACAAAAACACTATATCTGTATAAACAGTCAAATTAATGGTTCTGCCAACTAAACCTAGGACGTAAAATTATGCTTGTTCTGACCAAAGAAGCTAGAAAAAGCAACAGCCCTAATAGTTTGAGTGATTGTGTGTTGTGCAAAATGAGAGAGAGAAACCAATTAATCAGCTCAGTCTCATGCTCGAGTTATGGCTTTAGCCTCTTAGATATGATCTGTTCAGTATGTTGGTGATATGAGGCAGTGTAACCTAAACGACTGTATTGATTCAGAACCAGTATAGATCCTCTAGCTTTTGTCTCAGTTTTTCTACTTTAATGGTCTCAGGGCTTTGCATTTTAAAAGAATTAGTATTGTTGAAATTAGATATTCAAAAATTATCAGTTTCCTGTATAAATAATGTGTCTAAGCACCAAGAATGTTTAATATTTTAAGTGTTTAAAAATATAGAAGGAAAAAAGCTATATCACTTTCAGCTTGTTGTAATATCCAAAGCTATAGTTATTTTGTGATGAACACATGCCCTAAGAACATTTTCTAAGGTATATATATACTACTACTAATAATAATGGTATTTTTATAACATAAATTCATTATTTACTACTTATTTTCACAAGTTTGGGTTTTCAAAATAATCCTTAGTGAATGACGTATTTCTGTATGTCCAACTGAATTCTTTGCTCAAATTGGGTTTATACATTTTTTGGAAGTCTTCCACTAAAATAGAAGGAAATTGTAGTTTTCTCATGAATGCTTTTTCATTTAATTATTTTGATATCAAATAGTGAATCTAAAACGAATCTTCAAAATTCCCAGTGATATTAATGCAATTTAATTCTTTTTCTCAAAAGTAAGTAGTAATGAGCTTTTGCTAAACTGTTCTATCATTCTTTAAAACTAGAATGACAGAAATAACATTTCTATTATAAATAAATTTTTACAGATGAGTTAAATATATTTCTGAAAGAAAAAAAATCTACTTTTTCTTGTTTCCTTTCACAGGCAGCGATACCGTCTTTATCCAAGTTACACTGCCCCATGGCCCAAGTTAGTATATTTGGTTTAAGACTCATAATTTTTGCTTTGGCTTTAAAAATTAAACCAAATGTAACCTTTCCTGCTAAAACTTGTCTTGGGTCTGGCAGCATTGGTGCCTTGCTTTGAGCATCTTAGAAGTGAGGCCTTCACTTGTACTATCTTTTGATCATAAATGATTTGCTTAAACTTATATAATTCTCATGCTTTTTGTAAAACCTTTCTTCTCTTTTGAAAGAACATTATTATATGGGTGGCTTCCACATTTAACCATCTCTCATTTCCAACTCTGGAGTTCTAACGCCCAACTTAAAAAAAAAAGGCAAGAGCATGCATGCGCATATGAGAATGTTGGCAGCTACACGCCGTGTCTAAGTCACAAAATACACTTAGGCTGGGGACAGCACAGGCTGTAGGCAAATGACTTATTTAACTTTGGAACAGCTATCCTGTCACTGTGACTATCTGTATTATATAACCTAAATATTCACCACTGACAAGCAAAATAAAGTTCCAGTGTAGGTATTTGTTTTTAAAGTACTAACAATTCACCAACTATCCCATAAATTTTAAACCAATAGATTGTTTTTTGCTGTCCTTCATACAAGTGATTTCAGAATGTATGCAATGGAAAATAGCGTTATAAGCTAACCTAAAAAGTCTCATAAAGAAGAAAGGTAGGTGATCAGAATGTTGCTTATTTAAATAATATCAATACACAAAGTACTCTAAGTTCTATCTTGTCATAACATTTAATTGACAAAATTAAAACTGTCAGGGTTTAAAGGAAAGAAAACCTGCCAAATACAATTTTGAATGATCATTTAAGTGTTTTCACATCTTTTTCATTGTGCTGATGTACAGGTTAACTTACATTAATGTTTTTCGAAGTGTAGTTATTTATATGCCTATATTAAGCCCTTATCATAAGTGTTTGTAAGATAGGTTACAATTAGAGGCTTTTACTTACCTTTTTAATGCCAGTTCATCAGTTTACTCCTAAATCAGGTTCACTAGATTCTAGTGTCATTTCTGTTTTTATTATCAGCATAGCCTCAATCATTTTAAATGCGTTCATCGCAATGAACAATTTTGGATTAGAATGGGATGAACCTGACTTTGCTTCCCCACCAAGGAGAGGTGATACCTAGCAAACTGAAGAGATCCCTCCCCAGGACAGGATGGCAGGGAGAGACACTGGAGAATGTAGTTAAGACCAGAAAGTATTCCCAAAGACTATCCAAAATAAGCCCATCATAAAAGGTTAACAAAAATTACCATTCCAAAGGTTTTTAATAGTTTGCTCTCTCCCAGAAAATTCCAGTAATAGATTAACAATGGAAATGTTATTTTCTTCAAGAAGTGTAACAACAGAATAACTTAGACAGCTTTTTCTCTGAAAACTCTGCTGAGAAATTCCTGCATGCTTTTATAGCAGTTTGCTTTAATAAAGGAAGTACTGTTGGGTGTTGCTTTATTGAACTGCTTTTGATACTTCTGTATATTTCTTTTAATAAATATAAGCAGGATTGATGATATAAAATTCCTGTGAACTTTTCAAAATTGTACCATCCTACAGGATCTGCTTCCGTATCATCTATAAGTTTAACCAAGAGCACTGATGAAGTGCCTGTCCCCCCTCCTGTTCCTCCACGAAGACGGCCAGAGTCTGCCCCAGCAGAATCTTCACCATCTAAGGTAAAGTAGAACATCTGGTTATCTGGAGACTGGAATCATTGCAGTTCCATTATAATCAAGTGCTCATCTCTCATTGAGTTCTAACGGAATGAGGTTAATACTCAGGGTATTGGGGCTTAATAGAGTTTAAACCAGAATTAAGTATGGGTTTACCATTCAGTAATGTTTATTTCCTTTCTTCTGAAAGCAGTTTTCTGGTAGATTTTCAAAATACTTATAAATCTAAATATGAGTACTGTAAAAAAAAAAAAAAAACCCACAAGTTTAACCTATAATTTAAGAGTAATGTAGTCTCAAGCAGTTCTTTAAAAAGACAGAAAGAAATCTGAAGCTGTATATGAAGGCACGTTTTAAATGAAACTACAAGATACAGGATGCTTGGGGCTGGTGCACGAGGATGATCCAGAGAGATGATAGGGGGTGGGAGGTGGGAGGGGGGTTCAGGACTGGGAACTCATGTACACCCGTGGCGGATTCATGTCAACGTATGGCAAAACCAATAGAGTATTGTAAAGTAAAATAAAGTAAAAATAAAAATTAAAAAAAAAAACTGGAAAAAAAGTGTATAGGCCATGAGATATTTTAAGAAAATAAATATATGGAGAGAAAATAAATAAAAATAATAATAAATAAATGAAACTATATCTCAGTGCTAAATGTTACATATCTAAGCCTGTAACAGGTGAATCTGACAGGCTTTTAAGTGGGATTTTCATGAAAATTCCAGGGCAGAAGAGACCTTAACAGCTCATAATAGCTATTTTTTTTCCTACCTGTTTAAATTTCTTTCTTTGCCAACTGTTAACATGATTCAGTGGTCTCAAAGTGTCCAGAGAGCAGAGCACCTAGACAAGGGAAAACTCTTTGCAGAATGCCATGAAATGCTATTATAGTAAATTTAACATTATAAATAAAATGGATAGGTAACATGCTAAATTGAAATGATCTTAGATTGAGTGATAGGTAAGCAGCAGCAAACAAAGTTTTGAGAAGAATAAAAAGTTAACACTGAAGGAAAAATACTTTTTTTAATGAATGAACTGCCATAACCTCCGATTTAAAGCGTATGGCAAAACTCCCTGATCCACACCTAGAGTTCTTCCAATAACGTATTTGAAAACCCAGCTTAATTCTTAGTGTATTCATGGTGCTACATATGTTGTTAATAAATGTCTTTTTTTTCCCATTTATGTTAGATGATGTCTAAGCATTTGGACAGCCCCCCAGCAATTCCTCCTAGGCAACCCACATCCAAAGCCTATTCACCACGGTATTCAGTATCAGACCGGACCTCTATATCAGACCCTCCTGAGAGCCCTCCCTTGTTACCTCCACGAGAACCCGTGAGGACACCTGATGTTTTCTCAAGTTCACCACTACATCTGCAACCTCCCCCTTTGGGCAAAAAAAGTGACCATTGTAATGCCTTCTTCCCAAACAGCCCCTCCCCCTTTACACCACCTCCTCCTCAAACACCTTCTCCTCATGGAACAAGAAGGCATCTGCCGTCACCACCATTGACACAAGAAGTGGACCTCCATTCCATTGCTGGGCCGCCTGTTCCGCCACGACAAAGCACTTCTCAGCATATCCCTAACTCCCTCCAAAAACTTACAAAAGGGAGCACACCCACCCGTCCATGCACAGAGATGGACCACCACTGTTGGAGAATGCCCATTCTTCCTGAGTTCTCTGGACCAGGATGTACGTTTTCCTAGCCCCAGATCCATTGCTGGCGATGGATGCACTGAACGTGCCAGCACTGAGGAGTTAAAATGAGAACTCCAAACACTAACGACTCTACTTCAAGATGCAGTCATAAGACAATGAATTTTAACACGGACATAATTATAAAGTGAATATGGAAAGGTTGATCTAGAGGAGGTGGACAACTGATTTCACCGGAAAATCAAGTAAAGGAACCTTTTGCCAGCCAGTAAGCAGGAGTCCTCTTTTTGTGAAGTGATCTTTATCATTAAAGGGATGGAAAACAGTCTAGTGTCCAGCAGGCCCACATGATGACAGTTTTTGTAATTCAAAATATTATGCACTTTTTAAAAAGAAATCTTAAACAGGGATCTTCAAATCCTCCTTTGTTTTCCTTTGCTTTTACTCGTCCTACTTTAGAATATTTTCTTAGAAATCATTCAGAGGACTGTGAGGAAAGGCTGTGGTACCTGCCCTTGTTGGAATCAAGGCCCAGCACCATACTGCAGTCCTGTTTACAGATTATTACAGTGAATTGAATGGGTACCGAGGCTTCACCAAAGAGGTACTTTTTTTTTTTTTTAAGAATAATTATGCCAATTTTAAGAGCATCGCCCTACCCACCCTCCCTACACAAACAGAATGTGGTGGTGTTGCCTTCAAACGAAGTTCTGTGTCATTAACAATGACAGAACTCTTCTAAAAATGTAACTGTCAAGCATATGATTTACACTTAGGAGACTGTTAATCTATGCTAGATTGTCGTTTCCCCCCTTTTCCCACAGAAGTTCACTGGTAATCCATGTCATGGCTTGTAGCTGTCCCTCTAACCATGCTGTGGAAATGCAGCCACCCAGTGGGAAAGGAGCACTTCTGGGCGTCGCTGACACCGGTCGTGTTTGACTAATAGTTAGTGGTCAGCATATCTAGAATTACCTTGCATTGCCTAAATCATGTGTATATAGTGAATGTTATATAATATACCTGGCAGGTCTGTTTTAATTTAATTGAATAAAGATACAAATACTTTGTTTGGCTGGCATATATTAAATTATTATATGGAGAAAATGGTTGATTCTTGTTTCTTTCAGCTGAAACACACACACAACACTAAGCGTAAAAGCACGTATTGTGGTACGCCTTGGTTTCTAGTTCTGGATGTATGCATTCCTCTTAAAAGAATGATCTAAAGTTGCAGTTCAGCATGTAGGAAAATATTTGGTTAGAATAGGATGGGTATCTTTTAAGCAGAGCTTTGTAAGGTTTTTAATTTCCTAGGTAACATGTATTACAGTTTGTTAAAGTTTATATTAAACATTCTACCTTGCCTGAGATCTTTGCTCTGTCAGAACTATTCGTAATAGAACATCTACCTACATCATTAATAGCATAATATGGATTATTCATTAAACCTATGTACTGACCTTCTGAGTCTAACAAATACTGTGACTGAAATGCATGCAACTTGTTGAAGAGAAAAAATGTTATTAATCTCCACTATAATATCTGTGAAGTGTGCAGTATTCCATCCTTAGGGAGTCATCAGTTCATCTGTATCTGCATGTGTCCTCTGAATAATGAAGTAATATTTCAGCGGTTCTGTTAGCCATGCCAGTAGAGGCATTTTTAGAAGTGCTGCATCATGGTGGAAACCTAGTACTTTAATAATTTTCTGTGATATTTATTACAGCATTAAATGTACATCACAATAGTACAATATATAGTCCTTTAAGACCAGAATGTTGGTTGCATCATCATTAAGCAATCCATCCTGTCATATCCTTTCTTATTTATTTGTTCGAGTTGAACCTTTTGTTTTTAATATTTGTACCATTCCTATTAGGGTAGCCACTTTTATGAAACGTCTCCTTTCAAAAGTCTCCCCCCAAATTTATTTCAAATCCACTCTTGTTTGCAGAGCGTCCATAAGACCATCATTCAACAAGTATTTATCTATGCCTACTTACTAGGGCTGCTACAATTAACCATAACACACATTCCAGAATTTCCATGGCTTTTTATTAGACCAGCCTCATTGTCCCTAGGATTTCCCTTTATGTGTCTTATGCACACTTCTCTTTAATTACCCCAACCCTAACTCCAAATGAGAACCTGGGAAAAGTCACATTGGAGCCTATTCAGTATCCCTCTGGCCAGTGTGTTAGCCTTCTAATAAGGTTATGACCTCTTTTCAAACTTCCTGATTGCATAAAGAAGAAAAACTCAGATTTGAAGTTCTAATCGCACTTGTTCCAAAGGGAAGTATTCTTTTACCCTGTTGGTTCTAGGTGACCACTTCACTGTGCATCAGCTGTATATGCATTATGGATAGAGGCTATTTGTACTCTGAAGTGTAAAAGAGGGGTCAAAATATTTTCTGCAGTGGTAACTGATTAGAAAAATTTCAATTGGATGCCCTTAAACAGTGATGAGAAAACTGTACCCTTGCTTTTTTCACATGTGAAGCATTAACTCACTGGCAGATTTACTCTTTGTAGTCACTGAAATCTACTTAATCCAGGGACAAGAAGTGGCTGAGAAGATAAATGCATCACTACAAAATTCTGCTTTTGAATTCAGGACATTACAAGACAGTCAGTGCAGCATGACTTTCCTAAACCACATCCCAAAACGTGGAACATTTCTTTTAGAAATGGAAATGCTCTTAGTTGTTTCATTATCTTTGGATCAACAAAATGAAAATATTTCAAGGCTGAATTTACCTACATGGGCCAATAACCAATATAATTGAAAGGGAGGCTTTTCACATCTAAGTACTTTTAAAAACAGGAACAAATAAAGTATATGTTTCTAAATTTATTGAAAGACAGGTTATTTACTCTTTCCACATCTCCAAATGTATTTTAAGACTATGAATGATCAGGAAATGTATAAACATCAAAAGTTTGCTTAATTAAAGGTTGTTGGATATCAGATTATGTGTTCAGTAGGTTACACACTCTAACAATTCAAGAATGTTTTAATGATTCTAAAGTTAGCAAAGAGCATGCCACCCTAATTATACTATAGTTAACAGGACAGTGTAGTGAACTGTACTTTTTCAATTGGAGGCTACATTGTGGTTCCAAATTCCTTAATGTGTTTTTCTCTACATTAAAAATTAAACCAAAAATTAGTTGGTATCTATGATCACTATCTTGTCTTAATTCTCAAATTTAGCTCACTGTAATCATGTACCTCATCATTTGTCTTTTAACGACAGCTTAAATTGAGAGTTTTAAGTGGCTCAGCGAAACATAATGCAAATGGAGGGGGGATAATTCCAATTTATTAGTGTTACACATATTGAGGAAAACCTATGTTTTTTTCCCTCCAGATTCAGAAAGAAAAACCATTCTGCTGCTATAGGTAGGTTCACTTATCTTTTAACCTATATTGTATGACTGTTGTACAAGTGTAGGTCCTATGGAGTTGCACATTAATCTTTACCAGTAAAATAAGCATCACAGGGTTAAAACCAGTTTGGCTGAAAGAATTATGCAGTAAAATTATTTATAAGGGAAAGTGGTGACTTAGTTTATTTATTCAGTACTTTTCTTTTGAAGCATCTCATTACTTTTAAAATCATTTCATAATCCTTTATACATGAGCCAATGAAATATTTTGAGCTCTAGTTAAAGAAAAGCATGAAGTCTATATGATAAATCTGAACAAAAGCACTTGTAACTTGTTTTGTAAATTTCATGCCTTATTTTCCATTTTTGACACCGTAAAGTGCATTTTCTGTCAACTGTGAGCAAATTTCCCTTTTGCCTTTAATGAAAATAGTGCATTAAGTAGCCAATTGCTGCAGAATTACAGAGCAAGTTAGCTAAAGGTGGATCACAGTGGACTACCACTCAAAGAAACAAGATGCATAGCAGATGGAAGTCACACGTGTGGCTTTAGGGAGAGCGCACCTGTGCCAGATGCATGCCACTTTTCAGTAGCTGCCAAATGTGCCTTTAATTAAGAACACTCTAATTTTTTTCTTCAGATCAAGTCAGCATTTGGGGGCGGGAACAGGGCAGGGGACTCTGGGGTGCAAATATCTGGTGAAACCCACCAGAGAAGAAGCCTTCGTTTGTCAAAGTGACACGAATAACTTTAGTTGAAACATGTTTGTGTATATATATGTGTATTTGCCTTTGTTTAGTAGCACGGTTATTTGCTAAAATAATTGTCAACAAAATTGCTCTGTCAGTCTTACTTTGATGTAAAAACAAAGTGCAGTCTACACATCTAATACGGCCTTTGTACCTAACCACGTTCGTAGGTAATCTTTGTACTCTGTGTGCAGCAGTATTTGGTTTGCATTTAAAGTGAAAATAATGGCTGTTATTTTTCTGGCATTACTAAGATAAACCGAAAAATAATAAAGAAAAATGCCTTACGTAGCCCACACGTGTATTATTTTTGCATGTGTTTATTTTAGAGAGCAACATTTTAATGTCATCAGTGACTCTCATTTTAGCTCATACTCTGTGGAAATAGTTTGCTCTTAATCAGGCTTTTGCTTTGAGGTGCTTTTTTCTGTATCACAGTATTATAAAAGCAGTTGAATACTTCCTCCTTTTGCACGCTCTATGAGTAGAGTGAGTGGGAGGACATTGGCATGAAAATTAGTGCTTTAGTGGCCTTGGGTGTTACTTGGATAAGTTGCAGAGGGAGGACTGAGGCATTTGTATTCCCTAAAAGAAGTTTTAAGATACCACAGTTCCTCGAAAGGCAGGTTTTGCTGAGACCTGCTGGAACAAGGCAGACTGACATTCAGCAATTCTTTGTAGGCTTGGCAGGAAAAGATACAGCTTACAGCTGCACACTGCAAAGAATTCTGCAAATGTGAGGTCATTCACGGTGAACTATAGAATGTGATCCTGAGAGATGTAATGCCCTTATTTAAAAATTAAAGCAACTGATTCCTGGTATTCGGAGGACTGCTTTCTGGAACAGTTAAAATTCACTGGGGTTTTTTCTGTTTGTTTTTAACCCCTGGCTTAAGACCCAAAATCATTAATTTGTACAAATTCCATTTGTAGTCCACTGTGAAATCCAAATATGTATTATTGGGTATATTCTAGGTAATCAACTTAAAAGCTATAGTAAGATAACATTAATATTGATTAGTCAGACCTGATTTCAAATTTGCTTTTGAAACACCACTTCTTTTGAATTTTAACCAGGTGGTTTGCCTTTTTACTTAGTCACTAGCTCATCACAGATTGAGGGCACTTGAGCCTCTAGGGTTCAGCAGAGACTACATTTTTGCAGATAGATGCAGATGGCAGGGAGGACTTTGCCTTATAGCCCTTCTACTATTTTAGGACGCTTGACTGTCATTGGAGACAAGAAAGAAAGCTACAGCCCATTTTTAGAAGGTGGTTTCTCTACTATCATGACTCATCTAGAAAAGGAAAAATCACTGTTGGTGGAGTACAGGCAGGTGCTTTGGAGTCAGATTTCTGTGTTCACCTTCTGGTTCCATGACCCATTAGATGTGTGATTTTGGAGGAGGTATATTTAATCTGAGTCTCTTGTTTCTCAGTACACAAGGTTAATAGATCTATCTGGGACTCTTGTGAGCTTTAAAGGTAAGATGTATAAAACCCAAAGCCTTTCACAGAGTGAGTGTTTAATAGTAACTAAGTTATGAGGGCGGAGAAGGCGATGGCACCCCACTCCAGTACTCTTGCCTGGCAAACCCCATGGACGGAGGAGCCTGGTAGGCTGCGGTCCATGGGGTCGCGAAGAGTCGGACACGACTGAGCGACTTCCCTTTCACTTTTCACTTTCATGCATTGGAGAAGGAAATGGCAACCCACTCCAGAGTTCTTGCCTGGAGAATCCCAGGGACGGGAGCCTGGTGAGCTGCCCTCTATGGGGTCACACAGAGTCGGACACGACTGAAGTGACTTAGCAGCAGCAAGTTATGAGGGATATATCCTCAGAGTTTGCCTGTTTTCAGATATTTGTTAAAGGGTTTGCTTTCATCCTGAAGTTTCCATAATTTGATTACGTACCAACAGCTTCTTTGATGTTCACTGTCATTTAAATTGGTTTTGAGTGACCTTAGTTATAAACATTTGATAAGGGCCCATCTGACTATTCAACATTCAACAAATATTTATTGTATCTGGTACAGTTTTGATGTTAGGAATATAGCAATGAACAAAACAGACAAAAATCCTTATCATCATGGGACTAGTAATCTAGTGAGAAAACGTAGACAAGTAGTAAGAACAGATATATGTAAGAATATTGTAACTGTTATCAACAAAGGCCAGACAAGATGACAAGCAGAGGCAGGGGAAGTGAAAGTTGACCAGTGTGGGGAGAGTCAGCCTCGTGCAGGAGGGGACACTGAGTAAAGCCTTGAAGGAGGTACAGGAATGAGACATGCAAGTATCTAGGAAAAGAATACGCCAAGTCACAGGGAACAGCCGATTCAAAAGTGTGGAGACAGGAGCATGCTTAATATATCTGAGGAATGGCGAGGCTACTTGTGTCTGGAGAAGATGAGTATGACTGAACAGGAGATGCCATCAGAGGTTTAAGGGGCTCCAGACCCCTTGTAATGGCTTTCGATTCTGTTTGAGAGAAATAGAGCCCTTAAAGGGCTCGATGTGATCAGATTTACATGTTAACATCAGCCTGGCTGTCATTCTGGCTGCAGTGTTGAGAACAGTTCGAGGCTGCGTGGGAATAGGGCAGCTAGCCCAGCAGATTGGCCAGGGTGATGGCAGAGGAGGCGGTGAGAGGCCGGAGCCCTAATGTATGGCTGACAACAGCTGAATTGCTGATAGGCTTGATGCTGGGTTTAAGAAACAGAATTGTCAAGGAAGACTTCCAGATTTGGGGCCTGAGCAGTTGAAAGGACAAAGTTATCAATAACTGAAGTGGGGAAGATTCAGCTGAAACAGGCTTGGGCTTCAGTAAATACAGAAGACATCTGAGAAGTGCCCAGGAGACAGGTGGAAATGAGTCTGGAGTCAGAGTTCACTGTTGAAGATACAGAATTGGGAGTCACTCTCATAAACGTTATATTCAAAGGCAACAAACCAGATAGGATCACCAAAGAAGAGAGTACAGACTGGAAAAAGGAGAGATTTAAGCAAAGAGCCCTTGGGCATTGTAACATTAAAGGAGAGCGGAGGAACCAACACAGAGACCAGGAAGGAACGCAGATGAAAATGGGGAGCCTCTTGTGTCCCTGAGGCCTAGTACGGAAATGATTTCTGAAGAAGGAAGTGATCAGCATGCCCAGTGCTATTTGATACGGGGAGTAAAATGACAGAATTCATTTGGCAAGGGTGAAAATCACCAGCGCCCCTGACAGAAGCAGTCGGGAGTGCTGTGGAATGGGAGGAAAGGAAGAGTACTCTTTTCAGGTTTTACATCAAAGGAAGCCGAGAACTGAGACAGAGCTAGAGCAGTCAGGTTTCTTTTGCTTAAAATGGGAGGGAAAAAGCGTGTTTGTATGCTAAAGGGTTTTCCCCATTTGTAAAGGCAAATATGATAATGAGAAGAGGGGATGTGCTCTTGTGCTAAGTGGAAACAGTCCACTTAGAAACACAGATGGGACCCACACCAGCCCTTTACAGTAGATACCATGATCTTTAGATGAACAGGTTTATATACGTGAGGAAGAAACACTTACACATTCAGTCTTCCTGCTAAGGATTAGGAGCACTGAATGCTACTCTCTCTGAAAGGAATGAAACAAGAAGAAGGAATAAAAATACCTCTACAAAGATAGTTAACACATTTGATAACTTATTAAAGATTCTGCACTGAGCTCTTTGAAAGCAACAATAAATTTTGGGAAGCAAGTTATTTGGCTTAAGTACAAAAATACTATTTCAAATGTCTGATGATTTCCCAAAACAGTATTTTCAGCACTGCTTACAGCACATTCTTACATTCTTATGTGTGTAAAATTTAGTGTCACACATCAATTTCTAAGCTTTTTCCCTAAAATATAGAAGTGTCTCTCCCATCAGTTTTCTCAACCTTCTTTTAATCTCTTTCCTTTTTGAAAAACTGTCTCACCCTTTTTTCCCTCAACCCTCCCTACCATATGAGACTCCCTGGCCTCTGCACAGATATCAAGATGCTCCCAGGCTGAGCGGGGAATGTAAAAGAGTCAAATTAGCTCCCAGGTTATGAGAATCCCCAGTTTTCCCAGAGCATCCCTGTTTTAGCCTCAGGAAAGAAGTTTAGTATGATGATATTTCAAGAGAAAATCTAGTCTGAAAACTAGACTTAATTTCACTATACAACTGAATGTAAGACATTCATTTTATCATGTTTCTAAGTGCATGCAATTGATTATTCAGAATATACAGTCAATTTTACCAGTTTCTTATAAAGAACACTGATCATGTATATATTTTTCATCAAATGATAGTAGAGGACACAGATGGCAAGTTAAATAATTCAAAAATATTCATTTGGGTTTCCATGAACTATCAGTTTTCTGTAACTCAAGGTAAGTAATAATCCTTTATTCTGTCCTAAAAGTCAATCTGTGTTTAGAAACTGAGTTTTGTGGTTTATATACTGACTCATTCAACTTACTGAATTGAGGTAGTGGCTCTCAAATTTCAGTGGGCCAAAGAATCACCTGAGTGCATTTAAAATGCAGACTCATGGGCCATACTCTGAAATATACAATAGAGTGGAACTGAAATGTTACCCAGGAATCTTCAATTTTCTAAGTGCCCTCATAGGGAAGATAATATATTTGTACAGACTTGAAGGAGGTGAGTGATTATGACAGGAAGTGCTATAGAAACACTTTTCGAAGGGTTTTCCTTGAGCAAGCAAGAGACAGTAATTTCAAGAAGTTTATGATGAAATAACCCACCACATGGATCCCCAGAAAGTTGGTCCATAAACTCCTGGTTCTATGAGGTTCCAGTTCTGGAAACAGAAAAGCAGGACAATCCTTGCCTGGGGTTCTGTACAGACCTCACAAGAATGCAGAAGGAACCAGCAGCAACTCCCAGCCTGGGCAGAAATAGCCACTTCATTTTTGGTGGAGTACTTTCTGCTAATCCACTCAAACACACTTCCAGAAGCTGGCAGTGTCTTTGTAAACCATGCTTCTCCAGAGGACTGGAAGCAACAAGTTTTAGCAGTTCCCAAGTCTTGCACACCCTGACCTCATCCCTAGTGTGACATCAGTTAAATATCATTAATCAATACCATTAACGGAGAAGGCAATGGCAACCCACTCCAGTACTCTTGCCTGAAAAATCCCATGGATGGAGGAGCCTGGTAGGCTGCAGTCCATGGGGTTGCTAAGAGTCAGACATGACTGAGCGACTTCACTTTCACTTTCCACTTTCATGCACTGGAGAAGGAGATGGCAACCCACTCCAGTGTTCTTGCCTGGAGAATCCCAGGGACGGGGGAGCCTGGTGGGCTGCCGTCTATGGGGTCACACAGAGTCAGACACGACTGAAGCGACTTAGCAGCAGCAGCAGCAATACCATTAAAGATCCTGTCTCCTCCCTCAGTTTACAGTGCTACCTATAAAGATTTTGAAATCAGCCGGTACCGCCTGGAAGAGGAGCAAACTGTTCTCTTGAATGGAGAGAGGTTCTCCAGTGCAGATGCTGTGAAAGTGGCAGTGGTGCCTTTACCCGCTTCTGATGGCAACTGTATTGTATTTCCTTTGCGATTGATATTTTTCTTTTAAAAAAAGACAGGAAAGTGACAATCCTTTACTTTTGACAAAAGTAGTGTGAAGTGAAGTCACGCAGTTGTGTCCGACTCTTTGCGACCCCGTGGACTGTAGCCCACCAGGCTCCTCCGTCCATGGGATTCTCCAGGCAAGAATACTGGAGTAGGTTGCCATTTCCTTGACAAAAGTAACTAAACCCTAAACTCTTTGACAAATTCTGAGAAGAAATTAATTTCTGTGGTCTCTATCTTTTAGAGCACCCCCATTAATGTTGATATCAGCCATTTACTGAACACCTACTATTCTAGAGGTGGAAAGAATTTCAAAAGCTCTGGTATGGTTCCTGCCCTTGCAGAGTCTTACATTCTTGTTGGGAACACAAGACACATCCATCAAAAGATAGACAAATTACACCATAAGAGCCACAGAAAGATGAGGCTTGGATTTGGGTCTTAGCAGAGAAGAAGGCCAGAGTAAAGACATGAAGCAGGAGTGAAACTGAGCAAGGTGCATGGTTTGCCAGGAAATAATAAGAGCCCAGCTTTGCTGAGGCACAGTAGTTCACCTGGACTGCAAATAGGGAGAGAGGAGCCAGAGGAAAAACTGGAGCTGAACTGGAGGGAGAGAGACTGAATGTCAAGTCAAGGAGTTTGGAATTTGTAGATAAGAACAGTCAAAGAGTTTCACACAGGCAATATTTGGGAATGAGATGTTAAGAGACCTGTAGGATTGATGGGAGCAGGAGGAAAGCTAGCAGGAAAAAATCCAGATATCCGGTGATTGAGACCCAGAGAGCAGAAACATTACGATTAGTTTTTATAGGTTACGTTCCTAAAATACAACTAAATGGAGTTGTGCTACAAATGTAGCATTAAGATTTTCCAAAGGATGTTAGTAAAATGAAAGTTTGGGAGGTGTGTGATATTTTTGAAACCTTCCCAGTAATTGATCATTTCTATAATAATATGAAGGGGAAAGAAATTTTGTTTTTAATATTTTATTTATGAGCTTATGTCTCCTGTTTCACTTTTCGTGTCCAGTCGATTTCACACTTTGCTTCTAAGCACTGACCCCCAAAACATCTGTGGCCCTATGATAGAAATCTAATTTCAAAGGAGTTCATTAATTTCAGAAAAATGAAAAGCTTGGCTTCAAATTAAATATCAGAAACTCCAAAAAGCTGGCAGTTATCCTGTGACTGTTCCAGACTTTTTGTTCAAGATGCTGATAGATGGGCTTCCAATTAGTCATCAGGCAAGGAGAAGAAAACTTGTAAGACTTACAAGTGAAACTTCCCCTATTTTATCAAACAGTACGTCACTACAGGAACAGCTCTCTGGAGAAGTCAGCTGCAGTACCAAGATTCTCAATGAACAGTAGTAACCTATGCCCCAAATTACAGAGAACTGCCTAGAAATAGAGACGGATTGTTTAAACC
The DNA here is from genome assembly GCA_006408695.1 of Aepyceros melampus. Taxonomy (NCBI): domain Eukaryota; kingdom Metazoa; phylum Chordata; class Mammalia; order Artiodactyla; family Bovidae; genus Aepyceros; species Aepyceros melampus. The sequence goes on along the minus strand of SJXQ01008038.1, from coordinate 198,592 downwards.
TAATTGTTTCTATTATGATTCCGAAGTCTAGGCATGTTAAGACATGGACCATCTGGGCCATATCTGTGTGGAAACAGAGCACATTTTATTTCCCCATAGCCAGGCAAGCCTCATTGCAATAATTTTTCTGCCTGTACTGTAAGAACTTTCTTTTCAACTTACTTCTGAAAAACAGAATAAGGTAATGCTAGCCCTAAGCTTTCATTCTGACTTGGTGTTTGTAGCAACCACTGTGTGTGAGCCAGTAAAGTATAGATGTTGTTGCTACCTTCTTTACAGACTGAAGTACGTCTTTTAAGACAATGTGGCCAAGAGAATGCTTTCTTCTCAGTCCACTGTGAGTGACACTCAGGATCATTGATGGATCTTTGAATCCTGAGTATTTAATAAAACATAGACTCTGGACTTTTTCCCATCCGCAGCACAACCCACAGCTCACATGAAGGAAAATGTTTCTTTGACCTCCCAGTTTCTAGAGGAATTACTATTCCCTGCGCTGGTTTTCGTAACCATAGAACAAGAGGAAAACTACTCTTAAGGTTCTTTTCCTATTTGCATATCAACATGTCTTTAAGCTTTGAACCTTCTGTGTCATGGTTTAAGCACAAGTTTTCCACAACTCATATTTGCAACACGTAATACAATTGTGTTAACTGATGCTTTGCCTTAAGGGATGTTAGGTGTTGCCTTGGGGTTTTTGGAAGATATATGGCATGACAGAACTGGCCCCTAGCATGGTGTATACTAGTCTAAGATGAAATGAATAAGCTAAATACCTCCAAAGCATAAATTTCACATCCATGTTAAATATGAACATGCTCAATATTATACTGGGGGAATGACTTCAAGGTGGAAGTTTTCTTACAAGCATTTATTTTCCTCCAAATTTATTGTGTTTTTGTAATGCTGTGAAAAGTCTTCATTTCCCTTGTCCCAAGTGTTGTTCAAAGAGCCAGCTCTCAACCACAGACTAATCTTCATCTCTTCAATGTCTGGTATGTTGATTTAGTTTCATATGTAAGTATTTAATTAGTTTTCCTCAGGGATTTATACATCAATATATATATATATATTCCTACACAGATATATACAAGCTTTTTATCCTCATCTTACCACTTGACAATACAACTTTAAGTATGTTTTACACAGCTGTTCCTTGGTCAAGCTCATTTGCAAGAGCAAGTCGGTTTCTGAAGAAATCTTGTTTGGTGGGTGAAGGATCCATTGAGGGATTCTCATTAGTTTTTTCCCTGTATTCTGATCCACTGGACCTAAAATCTCAGCACACAGATAAAGTACAGGTTGATTTGGTTTTAATTGTTTTCAAATATTTTATCTAACCAAATTGTTTTGCATTTGTAAAACAGTTGCCTCCTAGATCCGGAATAATTTTTACTTCCCTTGAATTTCATGACATGTGTAGCTAATAGTTGCAGTGCACATAAAAAGAGTTTACCTTTCTAGTGCTTTATTGGGGACACTTATGACAATTGTGTATGACAGTGTAAGAAATCATGTAATAGCATTGTCAATGGGGGAGAAAGGATTAGAAAATTCAATAAATCCTATTTTCAATTCAATCAAGGAACTACTACACAAATTAAGAAGGCCCTTAGATTTTAAGGGATAGAATTCATTGCTCTCAACCAAGGTTATCAAGGACCTTTACTTAATCTGGGCATTACATTACAAACTCTTGCTTTTGCTTGTTTTCATTTTTAAATGAAAAATTTATTGAAGCCAACCACACATATATGCTACATTTGGCAGAATGCAGAAATCAGTACAGTAATCAGATTAAGGAGATTCTATTATCTCAACCACCACATAGGAGACCAAGCCCAATAAGAAGCAACAACTCAAAACAGTCCAATTGAGTCCCCAGTCGAGGGTGTATTCTTCCTTTCTCTTGGTTAAGCCAGTTGGGTAATCCATTCCAGCTCTGCACCTTCTCCAGTTTGTTCATGTCAGAAGTCCCTAGAGGGAGGAGGCTTTCTGGAAATAACCTCTGATAAGCTAGGCTGGGGCCCTTTGGCTAGCTTCAGCTCTGGCTAGAATGGGTAAAAACTAGCCCAGTGACTAAGAAGCAATATCAAAAGACCTCATGCAAGGTGTATGACAGTGACGTTAGACATGAAGTTCTTTGTCCAAAGCTCCTACACAACTGAGCAAGTTCTCCATATGCCGAGGCAGAGTCAGGCATGCTTCCACTATCCACAAAAGAAGGATACATTCTTTCACTATCGTAGATATACTGTGAATGTCCTCACTGTTGCTATTAGATAATAATGACTCTATCATTTACTGAAATCATTGGGCAGAATACAAACATTCCTTTACTTTATATAAGGAAAGAATCTAGATCCAGGCAAAGACTAAAATTCTGATGTCTTGAAACCTGATAATTGACTGGATTTTTTATTTTTAACTCTGACCTTGTTATTTGGTTTCACAGATGAAGGCCTTAGCTGTCTACCACACTTCTTCCATCTGGTCAGTAAGGAGCCTTTTCCACTATATCCCAGTACCTAGAGGAAGAACTTTCTCTCCTCAACCCCAGGAAATCTGGGTGTTCATTAAGTAAGATGATGGCTGGCTGGGCTGAAAATCTCTTTCCTTTTCAGAAGCCGCCTGCAATTCTCCCCTGAAACCACCTCCTCAGGCCCCACCCTAAAGCTCCAGGCTTTCTCTCAGAACTCCCCGCTACCTCCAGTTCAAATCATCCCTGGTTGGTGCACTTGTGCCCCAACTATTAGGAAGATAGATTTTTGACCATGTCATTCTTTCCCCATATCTTCTGTTATCTAGAAGACTAAGAACGCCTAAAGCATTGCAGGGCAAGGGGGCAGGAAGTAGGAAGCAAGACTTGAGTCTGGCTACTGTTTCTTCTAAATTGTTTCCCCACAGGATAGTTTCTCATCAGAAAACATTCATCAAAACTTAATATCTTTGCCTTCCATTTCCCCTCTTAGCTACATCTGATCTCTCCAAAACCCACCATGTCATACTTTGATGGTTCCAACATGCAACTGTTTCATGTTTACCTGGAAATGGGAAAGCTCTGATGTCACCCCAGCCCCAAGGACCACAGAAATCTTCACCAGTTGAGTTCCCATTTCTGAAACAAATGCCAAAATCGCCCTGTCTAGTTTCCAAAGTCCACAAACTCAGCTTAGTATTTTTCTTTTTTAACTGCTCTTCTCACAAACCACCTTTCTGTCTGCAGGTGTATGAATGGCTCCTCATTTCTTGATATTAACTAACAATCAACTAAATGGTAACTTGCTAATGATTTTCAAGATCTAGTATTCTACTGTAGACATGACTAGAAGCTAATTTTCACCCTTTTAAAGATATTTTTAGCTGATTTCTTTCTAATGCTTACATAGTATATGAACACCTCAACTTTTGGACACTTGTGAATGGTTGTCAGGTTCTAGAGTAATGCATACCTAAATTACTGAAAAATAACCTGTGGAGTCTAGGTGAAAAGCTAGTGGATTTGCTTTTTATCCCCTTTCTCTGTAATACAGAAATGGCTTTTGAGTTGCTGGGGCCATTCTGGCTGACTGCAAAGGAACACACACAAGGGCCAGGCAAGCAAACACTTGCTGGGCAAGATTAGGATGGCTGCCAGTACATTCTGACACAGCCATCTAAATGTTTGATGAGAGGGGAACACACCTGTCCCTAACTTCCCTTCCACTCAACTGACAGACAAAAAAATCACAAGTTGGGTAGGTCATGCAAGTATCAATTTGCTACAGTAAGCCGTAAAGTTTATTTGGAGCTGTGGAAAACAGGAGGGCTGGAATCAGTGGTGCAGGAGCCTCTGACCTAAGAAGGGTTGCTTTTCTGACCGGAAAGACTATCTGCCTTGAAAGCTTCAGGAACATACAGATGGAGAAGAAAGGGAGCAGCGGAGCACCCGTCCTGTCGGCCACGTCAGTGGGTCCTGACGATCAACAGGGCGACAAAGGCGCACTCAGTGTAGAGTTGTAAAGGCGTTACTGTGTTCTAGGCACTAAACCTTGCAGCCGGGTCACTCTTACATTTGGATCTTAAGCTTCTGCTGACAGAACCTGGAACACTGAGACCCTCAACTTAGTGACTGATCTCAAATGACCCTCTGAGTAACATCTATGATCAGGTTTAAGTAAATGTTTTCTCTTCAGCCATCTCCTTCCATTTTCAACTTATATAGGGAATTAAAATGGGAAATGGGAGAGAATCCCAAAGTGGGTAAGGAGGAGGGGGAGCTTGAGACAGGCTCTAAGGCGGCGGAGAAGAACATGAGGGTGCAGGTATCAGTGGATTCTTTAGTAGCTGTGCTTTCTATGACACGGTCTGCTCCACAGTCCAGGCTGGGCAGATGGCAAAGGCAGGACATCATAAAAGCGGACTCGCTGACACTCAGTCATATGGGACTCTGTGGAAGTGCTCTCTCTGCAGTGTGTGATTAAAGAAAGAAGAGATTTCCGTGGGACTGGTAGAGGGAGGGTGCTGACTGGGAAAGAGACCCTCTGAGGCATGTAAATTACAAAGTGCTAAAGAGGAAGAAAGGGGTGAGGAAGTAGAATTAATCATTTGGATGCCATATGCTTTGCCTTCCACTACCACGAGAGTTGAGGATAAAAAGAGCATGTACATCCCTGCCCCTAAGCTGTCTTACTGAACCCTCTTCCCCTATGCACACCCCCAACCAAGGCTATGTATTGGCCTAAGTGTAAGATTCACACATAGGGATGAAGGAGCATCGGTCTCGGACTTCAGGACAGTCTAGATTTAAGTTTTTGAAAGCTTCCAGGTCAATGCTTGTACAATGGGATGGTCTACCTTCCATCCTGCTCAAAGGCAGGGGGACAAGGATTCAGTCCAGCATCAACCTATCACATGAGGTCTGTTCTGTTCCTGGCTTCTAAGAATCCTCATTTAAAATTTTTAAAAATCACTTAACATTTTCCAACTTTAAGATATGTCGTCTTTATTTTGACCAATTCTGGGCAGCTCTCAAGGACATGTGACCTGGTATCTACCCAGGACGAATGTGCCTGAGATAGAAACGGTCAGAGCATCATCCTCTCCCCAGAGAGCTTGGGCATTTTTCATGACTTTTTTTTATGATGTCAACTTGACTCTCCCTTTTGAATCCTTGTGGGTATGAGCATTCGGCCCTCCCAGCCTCAGAGGGAAGAGAACCCTTTCTCAGGTTTTCTGTTGCATCTGGCTCCATGCCTAGCTTCATCCCGAAGCAGCATTCTGGGTGTGTGGGGCCACCAGCCAAACAAGCCCCTATGGATACAAAAAGTGTGTCAGTGTAGACAGGAACGAGCCTCCAGAGGGCTGTGGGGAGGCAGGCAGTGAGCCCCGGGTGTGACACAGGCAGCTATTCTGGCTCTGATCCTTTTTGGACCTCTGAGGCCAGCCTCTAGCCTGACTTCAGTACCCAGGATGAACCATGTCTTGAAGTCACAGGGCTTGCTGCCAGCCTGACCTCCCAACATACAGGAGGAGGATGGGCAGAGTGTCTCTTTCTGGTTCCTCCCTATACCTGTCCATATGCCTGGCTTCAGTCTGCGAGTTCCTTCATAACAGCTGGGACCAACCAAGTCACTCATGATTCCTAGACAAGCATCTCACACGGCGCATGTGTATGACAAAGAATGCTTCATTCACAAGAAGAGTCAAGAGTTGAGAGCCGCCGACCTTTCTGTGCTATGCTGGGGCCTCCCTGCCCTTTGTCTCTACTTTAGCAAAATGGAACAAACTTTCCAAGGTTCTAGGATGAAAATACTCAGGAGAAGCTACTCAAGCTGCTTCTTTACCCCAAGCCAAGTCTCCAGAGGGCCCACCACAGCACCCCGGATACAAGGTGACAAGCAAGTATCACACAGCAGCGCTCACAGTCCTACACAAGATGTAAAAAGCCAGAAAAGCCGACCAGAGGGAGCAACAACTGTATGGCACCAACTTTACTTCCCTCCGTGTAACACTTCAGATTTTAAATACAAAGGCAGTGCCAGAAGTGGTGGCAGCAATTGGATTGAGGCAGGAGGGACTTGTCTATGATAAAAGTAGGAGAGGACTAAGGGGATCCATTTGACCCTCCAGAAAGGATCCCCCAAATCTGCCAGAGAGTGAAAGTAATTATCCAACATGAAAATTTGGACAGTCCACAGCAAGTCCTTGGCACTGAACCAAGGGCTATGGGAAGCTATAGAAAGATAAAATCTGGCCTTCTATTTGGGCATTAAAACGATGGGCCCCAGGCCACACTGATTTCTTGTTTCAAGCATTAAAAAGATGTGATCTCCCAGACTGATCTACAACAAAGTCAAAATACAGATAAAGCAAATCTCAAGCTAGAAAGCACTCGGGTGGCAGTGATCTCCCACCCGCTGTGGGTGTCCCTTTCACAGCCTCCCTGACCAGGGTCATCCAAATCCTCCTTAGGAGAATGCACTGCCTCATGGGGCAGCCAGCCCCAGTTCCAGGCAGCTGCGTTTTTAAGAAAGTTTCTCTCTTATCCACTGTTCCTGGTCCTGGAATGGGAATGTGCAAAGGACCAGTGACAGATCCATGACTGGGTGCTTTCCAACAGGCAGCACACAGTCATTATAAATGGCAAAAAGTGGTTGTTTTCTTGGGAAACACTGTGGTTTAAAAATAAGTAAAAATAAAAGGCTCAAGCAGTGGTCTTAGGAGTCTGGAGTTCTTAGCAGGATTCAGAAGCCTGCATTCCAAAGTCAGGCTGGAGAACTGTCTGTCTCCAGGTCTCTCCACTGTCACACTTGACAGGAGGTGCTGGGTCAGGAAAGATCTAAATCTACGGTCCTAGAAAGGGATTCAATTCTCAGCTCATTACCCCCAAATCAAGGGGCTCCAGCAGTCATGCGTGCCCAGGCGACTCTAGCAAAACTGAACGGGCTGGAATAGGAACAGGGCTATCTCTGCAGGATTGCTGCTCCCCTTGCCTCTTCTTCCAGTAACAATGGGTGGGACCAATGATCAGCGAGACCTTCTACTCTCAGTACTACCCTCTCTCTAGGAGAGGAATTAGACAAACCGACCACAAAAGTCCTCAGTCCAGGCTGCCCCAATTCTTCCATCAAGACCACTATCTACACTGGGAGAAAGTGATTTCCCTGTGTTTCCTCACAAGGAACTCCAAACTCTATGAAGTCAGCAACAGTGCCTTTAACTTTTCCATCCACTAAAATAGGAACATTTGCTGTTTAAGGCTCACTGTGAGAACCTCCTCTAACAAGGGAAACGAAGCACCAGGCAACAACTCTCTCTAAGGGGGAGACAACAGGCCTGAGGACGGGTGGGGAGAGAGACAGCAGTCTGCCCTGCGGATGATGGCTGGACTGGAAATCACCCCACTGCCAAATGCTAACACTCAGTGCTTTCATCTTAGGTTTCATGCTGGCCTTTGGCCAGCGCCTCCCAGTATGTGAAACAGTGCTTGTAAGTGCTGACCAAAATAACAGGCGGGTGATACAACACAGCAAGGACTGAGAATCTTAGAAGGACCACAGGAAAGAAATGCCTTGCTTTTGCCTCCTATGGAGTATGGAGACTCCATTAAAGTGATTTTTTAAGTAGGACCCAAGCCAAATCCATCCAATCATTTCTCCTAGGGAAAACATAGGCAGATAACCCCCAGATATGCACTAGTAACCAGGATAACTACAGGTCCCTATAGGCGGAAGAGCTGTGATGCCTGAGAAAACCTTCCACAGGCGGGGAGGTTCTGATGGTGCACCCAGTACACCCAACCCCACTCCTCGCGCCCATGGGGATTTCCCAGGAGACCTCCTCTGCCCACTCCTCCCAGGACACAGGACTTTGGGAACAAGGAGGAAGGGCTAAAAGACAGAGGAGGCAGAGGACAGAGCCGAGTGTGCTTTTACTCTAGGAGATCACAATGAGAAACATCTTCACCTGGCAGGAATTGTGGCTAGTGGGTACAGGCACTGAGCTTGAAGCAGTTGTGTAAAACCAGGCTACTTGTTACTGTTAAAACCTCAAGACTTAGCCCACAGGGAAATGAGTTACAATGCTGTCTTGTCTAAGGGCTACTCACTTCTTTTTAAAGAGCTTGCGGAAGGAGCTGCGAAAGCCCCCTTTCTGGTCTTGCCTGGGGTTTTGATCGCTGAAAGATGTTTGTTCGCTTTCTTTTCTTCCTTTGGACAGAATCTGGTGGCATCTTCTAAATGCATCTCCTGAAAACACAAAAGAGGGGTGTATTTTTACTCTTTTCCAAACTTAACATTGATCCTGACTATGGGACAATTTTTTTAACCTCTCACTTTCCTCTCCCACCCCAAAAGACTAATGACGGGCAACTATTCCAACTAAAGCAAACCTGGGCTAATTAAGAAACTAGATCTAGGGATTCTTTGGGATTCTACTAAGATTCATAACTAAATAATGGAGATCAACATTTTGATGGCTGAGTGTAGCATTTTTGAAAGTGTGGTCCTAGGGCTACAGGATCAACTGCGGCTTTCATTTAAGCATAGGCTCCTGAGCCCTAAGCCAGACTATCTGAATCAGAATCTCTGAAATTAGGCCTAGCTAATCTTTTTGCACACAGATTAGGAAAACAGCAGTTTAAGGTATGTTCTTGCCCACCTGCACTTAATGTTTATATGAATCACCTTGGAATCTTGCTAAAATGCAGATTTTGATTCAGTTGGTCACAGGTGGAGCCCAAATTCTGCATCTATAACAAGCTCCCAGGTAAAGCATTTACTACTCATGCAAGGACCATATCTTGAGAAGTGGGGGGACTTTTTAGGAACTAAATCTACTAATAGCTGAAGGAAAATCTTTCCGTGGAATCATGATCTTGATAAGATCTTGCATTTGTGTAGCATTTCACACTTTACAAAGCATATTCACAAACTTTATCTTATTTGGCCTTATCCTCACAACAACCCTGTGAGGTAGGTAAGGTATGGATTGTCTTATTTCATAGATGAGAAAACTGGAGGCAGAGAAGCCAAATGAATTGTCCAGAAGCACACAGCTATTTGGCAGCAGAGTCAGGATTAGAACACGGATCTCCTGACTCCCAGACAGGTGCTCTTGCCACTAAAGCATATTGTCTTCTTTTTTGACTCTTAGAGACAGAACACTAAAGACTAGGGTTTGGCTGGCTCTGAGGGCCAGGATCTTGCCTGAAGAATCCCATGGCAGAGGAGCCTGGTGGGCTGCAGTCCATGGGGGTCGCTAAGAGTCGGACACGACTGAGCGACTTCACTTTCACGTTCCACTTTCATGCATTGGAGAAGGAAATGGTAACCCACTCCAGTATTCTTGCCTGGAGAATCCCAGGGACTGGGGAGTCTGGTGGGCTGCCGTCTATGGGGTCGCACAGAGTCGGACACGACTGAAGCGACTTAGCAGCGGTAGCAGAGGGCAAGGATGGCAGATACCCAATACATCTGAGGAGATGGAACCCTAGGAGCTTTGCACACCTCATCAGGAAAGAGCTGATATCTTTTCAGATGGGGCTTTTGAAGGGCTCATCTTTTGCAGCTAAAACCCCATCTCACTCTGATTAATGGTTTTTGCCTGGCAAAACCATTTGTTGAGCTTCCAATTTTTCACACATCAAGTAGGGGAAGACAGACATTTGTATATGAAATAAAAGCATTCTTTACAGTTTATACTATAGGAGTTAAAAGATTTTGTATCTATATCTCTGTCCATTCCAAGTCACTTTGAGTTGGCACTATTATTTTCTACTTCCCTTGTTAATGAACTTAAAATATATATATCTTTCATTTTTGCATCCACTTTTTTTTTGTTTGGCCACGCTGTGCAACATGTGAGATCCTAGTTTCCTGACCAGGGATCAATCTCATCAAATTCATGCCGCTACCACCCTTCCCCTGCATTGGAAGCACGGAGTCTCTACGACTGCCAGGCAAATCCTTATACTTTTAAACTTTGACACAGGCCTAACTTTGATTTATCTAAGAAATTTTACCTAATAGAACTGTATAAAGTTCAGAGTTGAAAATCAGAGGCAGAAGGAAATCTAAGAATGCTGGGGCCCTTCAGCAACCTTAGCTGGGCACACTAAGGTATTTCTGCCTTTCAGGAGCCAGACACAGACTTTGATTTCTGGAGTCCAGATGGGCTGGAAGCTCCAAGGTTCTTCATGTTACTCTGGCCTAATGTTCACCACTCCCATCTGGGGAAGTATTCAAAGAAGACTCACTCCTGCCTTTTTTTTTTTTTAAGGCCCATGAGCTTTCTTTTTTATATTTTCCTACACCATTCTTCACTTAGACAATGGCTAATCAGCTTTTAAAATTGAATTCAGACATTCAAACTATCTAAGACTTCTCTGAGGGTTTAAATAGAGACCCTTCCATGTGCTTTCATTGTTTATAATTCTGTTTATGTGTCTCCTTCAGGGCTAAGCCAGTGGCCTTGGAGGGCAGAGACTGGATGTCATTTATTTCTGAACCCTCAATGTTTAGCACAGAGCCTGGGGTGAGGCAGGCGGTCAGGGTTTGCTGAAAAATGAATGAAGGGAGTCAGTGATCTTCAATCTCTTCCCACTCCTTTAGAAATAGGAACAGGTGGAACACAGGGCCCTCACTCCTGTGGAAAATCGTTTCTCCAGGAGGCCAAGGATCCCTAGTGCTGGATGTAAGGGACACTTAGTGAAGGACAGTCCTGGACTGTCACTTTCAAGGTGTTTCAATCAATACAGTGCTGCCCTGTAAATCCTAACCCTGCTTCTAAAATGTTAAACAGGAAGAATGGGGGCACAGCTCAGAGCCACTCTGTTACTCTCTACTTAATCAGAAATTGCCTTTGTTCCAATCACTTGCGGAGACATTGTTTATTCAGGAACTATTAGTCCTTTTACGAATATGTATTTTCCCAAGGCTTGCAGATGTCAAGATCAAACATCAAAATACTAAACATCCATATAGAGGCCAAAGAAGGTGTTTGTGAGTCAATGCTTTCTGGACAGTTTGGTGCTGTCTTCGTCCAACCGGAGTCTGCAAAGTATCATGACCCCCTTTTCCAGGCAAAAGGAAAGCAAGTGGAAATGAACTTTTTTCAAGAGTGCTCAGGGAGAGAGGGCAACTTGCCTCCTCCCTAGCTATAAACAAGGGTGCAGGTCAGGAAGTACAGTGCTAGCACCTAGGGTTTGATATTTTGAACAATAAGGGGCGCGTTTAATAGGCAAGTAAGACACAGCCCCTGGGACTTCGTGAAGTGTTTTTCATTTGACCTGCATCTGGGAGGTGCCACAGCTTAAGCAGGAAAGCAGAGAACACCTGTAACTCTTTAACTTGATGGTGGTGGGCGGGGGGTATTTTAAGCAGGTCTAATAGGAGTCCTAGTCTTTTTGTCATCATACACATACATAGGCATGGCATGCTCCTGCGTCCTGGCCCTGAAAAATGAGAGCTAACACTTTCCTCCGAGGACCACTGACGGACAAGCCTGCAAGTAACACGGACTCTCAGCATCTTCTGCTGCCCCCGCCTGGCCAGCCTGCGTTCCCCTCCACGCTAGGTGAGCCCAGGCTGCACCCCTGGAGATCTAGGCCCGGGGTTGCCAGCGCTGTGGGTTTGGGGTTGGTTTTACTTTACCCTCCTTACTTCCAAATAGGTCTGCTTTTCGCTTTGGGACCTCTGTTGGGGAAAGAAGGTCCGGGGCGCGCCGCGAGCGGAGGCGGCTGGGCCGTGCGCCTGCGCGGCGCGCTCGGCCTTGAGCGGCGCGCGGCCGCCGCTGCTGCTGCGCGTGCTGTAGAGGCGCGGGGCCACGCCCTCGGGCGGCGGCGCGCGCGGGAACTCCTTGAGCGAGCGGCTCAGCGGCTTGGCTTTGTGCGCCTGCGCGGCTGCCTCCAGCTTGTAGGCGCCGCTGCTGCCCGCCGGCGACGTAGCGCTCTTGGGCAGCGGCTGCAGCGGGTGCTCGGGCCGCTCGGCTTCCATGGCGAAGCTGACGGGCCGCAGGAAGCAGATGTCCAGACTGGACTCGGAAGAGGCGGGCGAGCAGTTCTCGAAGAGGGCCGGAGCCTGGTAGGGCTCCTCGTCGTAGGGTGCGGGCAGCGCGAAGATCTCGCCGCCATACTCAAACTCCTCGTAGGCCGCGGGCACGTAGCTGCGGGCGTCGGGCAGGAGCTCGGCCGGGGCGCGCAGGGAGCGCTCCACGTTGCCCAGCGGCTCCGCCGGCGACGGCTCGAAGTCCATCTCCGGGATGGCCTGCAGGGGCCCGGCGAGCGCCTTCCGTCCTGCTCAGCGGCACAGAACTGCGCCGGCGCCAGGAGGCTCTCGGGCCTCTCGTGCTTTCTGCCCTCCATCTCCCAGTCACTGGGCTTCCCGGGCTGCATGCTCTCCATCAAGCTTTGCTGCTGTTGGCTTTTCTTCACTGGGGGCATCAAATGTCTTTAAAGGGGAGACAATACAAAAGAAGTGTGCTTACGGTGTATTAGTGCGCGCCTGTCCCCGAGCAGCGCGAGGCTGGGATCCACACAGTGCCTACCAGATACCGCTTAGACGCAAACTGTCTGCTCCCTCTTCTCCGGCCCTCCCAGGCGCCTCTCTGTGTTACCTACCAAGCGCCACAGGCTTGTCAAATTAAGGAGCCCCCAGGAGCCCTGGTCCCCCAAGAGGGAGAGTGAAATAACCGTTTGTGAAGAGGATCCCGGAAGTACCCGTCTGAGCCCAGAGGCACTGTGTAGAGATGGCTGGTAGGCCAAGGATGCTCAGCGCTGACCCTCTCCACCATGTGTCAAGGCCCCAAGGCACATCTTTTTCTCTCTTCTCTCCCTTTTTTGTCCTAGCAGAGTCATAGAAAATTATGGAAACAACTTTTGTTCAACTCAAGGATCTTCCTGCTTAAGAACAATTCCCAGATGAAGTAAACAGTAAAAGAAAAATCTGGATGAAGTAAAAAAACATCTGGATGATGGTATGCGGGGTTCACTGTACATTTTGCTTTTGTATGTATTTGACATTTTCATAATAAACTAAAAAATTCCCTGTGGCTATAAAGCATGCTATATAAGTCGTCTCAAACTTCCATCCACAAGAACATTACCAAAATGAAAAGTCTGTCTCTCTGAATATGCCCGATTTCATGGAGAGTTGTTTTGTTTCATCTTGGATAAAGAATAATTCACACTGGATACTTGGATAGCATACGCATCAGATTGGATGTGACTTGCCAGTTCGGCTGGAATTTAATTGCCAGACAGATGAGAGTGGACTACTACACACTGCCCCAAACTAGTTATTGTGTTAGTTTATTATTCATACTAAATTTTGCCACCAAAAAAATGCATAAAGAATGCAGAAGGAAACACTATTTTATCTGATGGTCTTAAGATAAAAATTAGGTGTCACATTTACAAAGGTGAAAATATAGTAAAATGGATGTTGACTTGAATTCTCTTTTAACTTGGAAGACGGGTTTCTTTTCTGGTTATTTTCCCAACACAGTGCGATGGCAGCCATGTTCTTCCTCTGGGTATAATCTCTGCTGCTGCTGCTGCTAAGTCGCTTCAGTCGTGTCCGACCCTGTGCGACCCCATAGACGGTAGCCCACCAGGCTCCCCCGTCCCTGAGATTCTCCAGGCAAGAACACTGGAGTGGGTTGCCATTTCCTTCTCCAATGCATGAAAGTGAGAAGTAAAAGTGAAGTCACTCAGTCATGTCTGACTCTTAGCGACCCCATGGACTGCAGCCTAGCAGGCTCCTCCACCCATGGGATTTTCCAGGCAAGAGTACTGGAGTGGGGTGCCATTGCCTTCTCCAGGGTATAATCTCTAGGGATTTCATTTTTGGGCAGTATAAGTCTTAACTTGAAGATAGTTTTATCATTGTCTTACTTAAAGCGAAAAAAAAAAAACCTGAAGTGACCCACAAAAATATTCCATCTCCTGTCTCTCTCCCCTCCCAGGAAAGGTATTTTTTTCTGTGTGGTATACTCTCCCTACAGGTATTCTAGGATTTTCTCTATAGTAGGAAAATCATCCTGGACTTTATGTATAGAAAGAATGTCTCAGATTTTCAGAATGATTATGAAACTTCACCATCCTGACCGCACACTTGCACTTCTGTCTCTCACTAATGTGCTATGCTGTGCCAGGCCGCTTCAGTTGTATCCAACTCTTTGCAACCACATGGACTGTAGCCTACCAGGCTCCTCTGTCCATGGGATTCTCCAGGCAGGAATACTGGTGTGGGTTGCCATTTCCTTCTCCACCATCTCTTACTGCTAAGTGTTCTCAGTTTAAGACATGAAGGCAAAAAGCAAACAGGATTTGAGTAGTGATCAGTTGCTCATTCCATGATTGTAATTTGCATTCTAAAATCTAGTGATTAAAAATTGAAATAAGCTCAACTGCTCACGTCATTATATTAGAAAAGTAGCTTTTTGCATTATTTCTAATTTTCCCTTATTAAAATCCAAAGCAGAAATTATAGTCTGAGGAATTAGTTTGGGGAGAATTGTCTACATTTGGTAAAGTGGGGATTTGAAATTTTGAGTTTTGGTTTTCCTGATCCTTCCAGAAGTCCCTAGTTTCAGAGGTGGCCCCAGTCCACTTATCCTTCAGAGGTAAAATGATTTCCAGATATGTGGCCTAATCCTTACTCTAAAGATCATCGAGAAGTTTGCTAAATGAAAAAATCAGTTTAGTGTTTGAAAAGGTTGTGTGCAGAGACTTTAACAATGATCACATCCATTCACAACCCGGAACAGCTTTCAGAGAAACTAAAGAACAGAGGTCATGAAGTCTATTTCTGAAGAAGCTTCACGGAGAATTGGGAGATGCTAATCAACATTCTGCATCATCTCAGACCAATGTCTCATCCTCAGAGCCCAGACTTCTCTGACCCCTGACTGGGATAGGTTTTTTCCCCCACTGTATCTCTTAGAGACATTAAAGCCCCACTCTTCTGAGAGCTATAAAATGCCTTCCTGTCATCTTATGGCACTCTCTTCCACTCTGTCATTGTCCAAACCCTGAGAGACTCATGCTGTAGGTGGGGGATGGTTATGTGTGGTAACCTTGTTGGGAGTAACCTCCAGCCTCCTGGCCTGCTCCTTAACATGAGTGCCTTCCTCTGGGATCCAGACATTGGGTCAGCTGTTTGCCTGCCACATATGGACCTGATGGGAGAGGGAGGAAGGAGCCCTGGAAGTCATACTCCTAATCCAAGCTGGTTTGCTAACCCACACAGACTGGCCTGCTACCCTATACAGACCACCTGGGACACGAGTACATTGTCATTAATCTTTCCACAGCAACAGGTGCTTACGTGACAGCAGGTCCAGAACTGGGAGCAGAGGGTAGGGTTGCAGCATCTCTTCTGAGTGGATCCCACTGTCACGGACAGCCTCGGGGCCTGCAGTGGGAGAAGCGTCTTGCCCGGCGTTTGCACACTGGGAAGCCAGCCCTTTGTACAGCTTCGCCATGGATGACCTAATAGAATGGAGGTAAAAATTCTCAGTGGAAAATCAACTCTCTGAATATATAGATTATACCAAGAAAAGCAGCATTTCTCAGATGAATCTCAGCTGTGAGGTTCTCGCTCTCCCCAGGCTCTCTACAAACTAGGTTGCTGATATATTAGAGTGCAAGCTGACTGCTGGTTGGGAGTGGGGATGCTGATCAATTGGCTGAACAGAGTTTGGGGGTAGGGGGAGTATGGGGAGATGTCATCCATCAGAGGAGCCCTGACTTGGGGGATAGCATCTTCTTCTAATGTGAAGCATCCATAGAAATGATTCTGTTTTCCTCATTGGATTGGGATGAGGTTGGAAAAAAATCCAGGTTGTTAGCAAGCTTTGTTATGAGTTGCTTCTGTTTCCTTTGAAGACCAGATTTTCCTTAGTCCTCCCTATTTCTTCTTAGTGTGAAATCTGTTCAACCACCACCCTCTCCCTTATTTGTTTTATTTTTATCCATAGCACTTAAAACCATCTATCTTATTTATTACCTGGCTATCCAGGTCTAAAAAGTAAGCTCCATGTGCCAAAAATTTTTGACTGTTTTGTTCTTTGCAGTGTATTCAGTTTGCAGAACAGCACTTGGTATACCATAGGTGCTTAATAAATACTTCTTAAGTTAATGAAAGAAATCAGATTTTGGCCTTTAAACTGCAATTTTAAACCAGGCAAGTTTAGTGAAATAACTATTTTTGAGGTGGTTAGCAACATGAGATAATAGAAGGTCCCCATAAACATTACAGCAAACTTGCTTATTTTTCTAAAATAATTACCTCCCTCCCGTAGCCAGCCTGGCCACCTCTCTTCCATTCCCTTCTCTCTTCTCTTCTGCCTCCACCACTGCATTTCAGCTACTTTACTACAATGTGGTTACTTGCAACAGACACTCACATTGACCATGCATATCCCTGTTCTCAGAAACCTTTGGTCAACCCTCTAAACTTCACCATCAGAACCTTACTTCTTGAGCTTTTTCCGTTTCTGAATAAGCAAATCCTCATTGCACTGAAAAAGCAGGGTGTAGTGTGAGATAAATACTCGCAGGCGCTGAACACACACCAGAAGTAGGTAATAGTCAGGGTGTTCCTGCTCTGTGAACTTCAGGACATTCTGGATGGAAGAAAAAAAGGAAGCAGCATTGCAGAGTTAGAATGAAAAGCTGGTTTGTCTCTTCTGTACCTTGCCTTGATATGCCGTGAGAGTTTGGTAGCCACTTACTCAAAACAATACTAACGGCCAATTTAATTACAAACTGAAAAGTCAAACTTGTTCCTTTGTCCATTGCACCTCAGGAAAATAACAGTCATGTTTGCTCCTGTTTGAGTTGAATTTGAACATGTGGAAGATTAGAAGGATCTACTAATTAGATCTCTGAAGGAATGGAGCCATTCTAACAATTACTGTCTCTAACCAACGGTGGGGATGTCAGGCATCAAGGCTGGAAGCAGGGGGATTACAATGCCTGCTGTGCTGTAGTGGAACATGCATGCTGGTTGGGTTTGGGAAAGCTAACAGTTACTGAAGAACTATACAAAAATGATCTTCATGACCCAGATAATCACAATGGTATGATTACTCACCTAGAGCCAGACATCCTGGAATGCAAAGTCAAGTGGGGCTTAGGAAGCATCACTACTAACAAAGCTAGTGGAGGTGATGGAATTCCAGTTGAGCTATTTCAAATCCTAAAAGATGATGCTGTGAAAGTGCTGCACTCAATATGCCAGCAAATCTGGAAAACTCAGCAGTGGCCACAGGACTAGAAAAGGTCAGTTTTCATTCCAATCCCAAAGAAATGCAATGGCAAAGAATGCTCAGACTACCGCACAATTGCACTCATCTCACATGCTAGTAAACTAATTCCCAAAGTTCTCCAAGCCAGGCTTCAACAGTACATGAACCGTGAACTTCCAGATGTTCAAGCTGGTTTTAGAAAAGGCAGAGGAACCAGAGGTCAAATTGCCAACATCCGCTGGATCATCGAAAAAGCAAGAGAGTTCCAGAAAAACATCTATTTCTGCTTTCTTGACTATGCCAAAGCCTTTGACTGTGTGGATCACAATCAACTGTGGAAAATTCTGAAAGAGATGGGAATACCAGACCACCTGACCTGTCTCTTGAGAAACCTATATGTAGGTCAGGAGGCAACAGTTAGAACTGGACATGGAACAACAGACTGGTTCCAAATAGGAAAAGGAGTACGTCAAGGCTGTATATTGTCACCCTGCTTATTTAACTTCTATGCAGAGTACATCATGAGAAACACTGGACTGGAAGAAACACAAGCTGGAATCAAGATTGCCAATATGTAGGTCAGGAGGCAACAGTTAGAACTGGACATGGAACAACAGACTGGTTCCAAATAGGAAAAGGAGTACGTCAAGGCTGTATATTGTCACCCTGCTTATTTAACTTCTATGCAGAGTACATCATGAGAAACACTGGACTGGAAGAAACACAAGCTGGAATCAAGATTGCCAGGAGGAATATCAATAACCACAGATATGCAGATGACACAACCCTTATGGCAGAAAGTGAAGAAGAACTAAAGAGCCTCTTGAATGAAAGTGAAAGAGGAGAGTGAAAAAGTTGGCTTAAAGCTCAACATTCAGAAAACTAAGGTCATGGCATCCGGTCCCATCACTTTATGGGAAAAGATGGGGAAACACTGACAGACTTTTTACTTTAGGGGGCTCCCAAATCACTGCAGATGGTGACTGCAGCCATGAAATAAAAAGACATTTACTCCTTAGAAGAAAAGTTATGACCAGCTTAGCATATTAAAAAGCAGAGACATTACTTTGCCAGCAAAGGTCCGTCTAGTCAACTCTATGGTTTTTCCAATAGTCATGTGTGGATTTGAAAGTTGGACTATAAAGATGAGCACCGAAGAACTGATGCCTCTGAACTGTGGTGTTGGAGAAGACTCTTGAGAGTCCCTTGGACTGCAAGGAGATCAATCCTTAGTGTTCATTGGAAGAACTGATGCTGAAGCTGAAACTCCAATACTTTGGCCACCTGATGCAAAGAACTGACTCATTTGAAAAGACTCTGATGCTGGGAAAGATTGAAAGGAGGAGAAAGGGATGAGAGAGGATGAGATGGTTGGACCACATCACCGACTCAATGGACATGAGTTTGAGTGAACTCCAGGAGTTGGTGATGGACAGGGAGGCCTGGCGTGCTACAGTCCATGCGGTCGCAAAGAGTTGGACATGACTGAGCAGCTGAACTGAATTGAACTGAACAGTTACTGAGTGCTTCCCATTGCCAAGCACTAAGTCTTTTACATTATTTTCTCATTTAACTTTTACCACAACCCAGTTAGATAGGTACCATTCTTACCTCCATTTAACAAAGAAGGAAATCAAGGCACAGTGAAGTTAAATAATCTTCACTGGTCACACATCTAATGAAGATCAAAGCCAGGATTTGAACTCAAGCCAGAGAGTAGACTCTAGCTTCTTGTTTGCTTACTTATACACTGCTTGCAGGACCTGGGTCAAGCCTATATTTTTTCCACCGACCAAATATCTTAACTTGGGCAAATTACTTCTTTGTCTCTCCATTATCTAAAGTGTTAATAATGATACCTATTTCGTGGGATAGTTGAAGATTAAATTAGATAATTATTATAAAAGAATGATTTCAAGATATAAAGCCACATACAATTGAAAGTCTTTTTAATATTAATACTAGGCTACTTCTACCTGGCACAAATTCCAAGCAGTTCTGAGATACTTTCATTGAATTCCTTAGAAAAATCAGTCATCAATTAAACCAGAACAGGTGGGTAGTGGGAAGAAGAGGGACTGGTAGGGGTGTTGATGAGTCTCTCTCAACTCAACTCCCTCTAAGAAGCTATAAGCCTATAGGAAAATGGTGTGAAAATGTCAGCTCATCAGCTTCTCGATGCTTCTTTCGTGACACAAGACATAAGCAAGGTATTGTAGATCCTTGGACACAAGTCAAAAGAAAGTAGTTAGAATAGCAGGTAAGTGGGGAGCTTGTATAGATATATTTTAGATACCCAAGGAGTAGGGCTGGGAATGGAGGTGAATTTAGATGGCTGTGGAACCAAGATGGAAGGAACTGAATCGGTTCCTGGGATCTGGCAGGAGCTGCCCTAGAAAGATCCTGGATCAGCATAGGTGTGGATTGCTGGTAAATAAAGATAGAATTTCCTTTTTGGCATCATGAGCCAAAAACTTTGGAGAAGGCAATGGCATCCCACTCCAGTACTCTTGCTTGGAAAATCCCATGGACAGAGGAACCTGGTGGGCTGCAGTCCACGGGGTCACGAAGAGTCGGATACGACAGCGACTTCACTTTCACTTTTCACTTTCCTGCATTGGAGAAGGAAATGGCAACCCACTCCAGTGCTCTTGCCTGGAGAATCCCAGGGACGGGGGAGCCTGGTGGGCTGCCATCTATGGGGTCGCATAGAGTCGGTCACGACTGAAGCAACTTAGCAGCAGCAGCCAAAAACTTTTGAGGATGAGATTTTAGCTCATACCACAAGGTGAGATAGACTAATCATAAAAATCTAAATCATTCAAACACTTTTTAGAAATATTAATGATTCCTTGACCCTTTATAGTATGTTTTCATTGGAAGCCCAAAACAACTGTTTAGCATGAAAATCAGCTTGGTGGCTTGAACAGCCATGCCTACCTGTAGATGTATCAGATATTCAGGGATGCGCTGGACTATATGAAAAAACAATGTGTAGATGTCAGACTTAATCTCCTCATCACCCTGAATGAAAGAAAGTTGGAGTCAGTCTTCACTGTGCCCCTAGTTCAGGCTGCAAAACTGAGGTCAGTTCCACTAGAGTAGCAAGGGTTTACTAGAGCATTTTCTTCATCGAGAGTGTCATGAAACATAGATCTGTCATTGGAGAGGCTACTTATTCAGGGACATGCTCAAGAAGACACCTCTTTGCTAACAAGGAGTGTGTCATATTCTTCTTTAGAATCTACCCAAGTGTCCAAACCACCCCTTCCTCCTCCCCACCCTCCAACACCATCTTAGCAAAGTGAACACTCAATAAATTAGACTTGAGTTGACTAAATTGTTAAGGTTCTTCAGCAGGTAATCTGTACAATGTTTTTACCAACAGGCACTAAAGGTGCTTTGAACCTCATGAGAATGAAGAAGGGAGAAACCGGCTGGCAACAGGAAACATGCTGGACTTTCTTCAAGTCCCTTCCCTTCCTTTCTCCTTTCTCAAATATTAGGTTGGTCAAAAAGTTCATTTGGGCTTTTCTGTAACATCTTAGGGGGAAATCCCCATGAACTTTTAGGCTGACTCAATATTTGCTGAGTCGAGTACTTTGGCCACCTCATGAGAAGAGTTGACTCATTGGAAAAGACCCTGATGCTGGGAGGGATTTGGGGCAGGAGGAGAAGGGGACGACCGAGGATGAGATGGCTGGATGGCATCACTGACTCGATGGACGTGAGTCTGAGTGAACTCTGGGAGTTGGTGATGGATAAGGAGGCCTGGCGTGCTGCAATTCATGGGGTTGCAAAGAGTCGGACACACTGAGCGACTGAACTGAACTGAACTGAATATATGGTAGGTATTATATTGGGTTGAGAACAGTCAGAGGTTGAAGTAGAAAGTTAAGAGAGCCTCTGACTTCTTGTGAAACTTAATTAACTCTTAGCTTTAGAGCTTCTGATATAGCTATTTTCTATTGACCTAAAATAACCAGAATTGCTTTATATGTATATGTGCTTATTGAGCATCTAATATATCACTGCAGTAGCAATACTTAAAGCAACATGACTAGAGCCATTTTATAATCTTGTAAAATGACAGACACACTATGACGTGAATTTAATATTCAGATTAATATGTCTAAGTCTATAAAGCCCAAAACCCGTTAAGGTTGCAAACTGCAGCCTGAGGATCTCTGGTTAGAATATTTGTTTACTTTGTCTGTATTTCCAGTGGAATGGAACAGAAGTTCAGAAAGGAAGGGCGAAGACCAAAGCAATGGCACTGATCCTTGAGTGGCTCCTTGAACCCCAGGGAGGAGAGTCAGTAGCTTTGTTCAAGCCACTCCCCAGCCTAGAGAACAAGCTCAGAGTGCATGTGTAGTGTTTTCTGGAAAGGTGAGCAACATAATGTAGTCATACATGTAACCAAAGGAGAATGCAAACATAGAGTTAACTTACCTCCTTCAGAACAACCACATGAACCAAAGAGATGCATTCGGGCAAGTCCCTCAGGTAAGCAACATAATAATCCAAAAAATTATTCTTGAAAACAAACAGAAAAGGTCATGGTAAAACTTAGAGACAGGAATGATAATTAATATGTGTGCTTGTGTGTGCTCAGTTGCTCAGTCATGTTCAGTTTTTTGGGACCCCATGCACTATAGACCACCAGGCTCCTCTGTCCGTGGGATTTCCCAGGCAAGAATATTGGAGTGGGTTGCCATTTCCTACATCAGGCGATCTTCCTGTCCCAGGGATCAAACTCACATCTCTTGCATCTCCTGAATTGGCAGGCGGGCTCATGCATATCTAAAGGAGTACTTTGCAGAGATCATTTTAACATTCATTAAATGTGTTTAGTAATATTTGCTTTGTTTTTTTATTCACCTTTAAAAAAATCTTTTTGGTTTTAAGGAAAATAGTCCTATGGACTTGGAAACCAAAACTCAGTATCCCTGCTTTAATGAAAGTGAAATGATAAGAGAAGGAAATGGCAGCCCACTCCAGTATTCTTGCCTGGAGAATCCCATGGACTGAGGAGCCTACTGGGTTACAGTCCACAGGATTGCACAGAGTCAGACACGACTGAGTGACTTCACTTTCACTTTGACATGGAGAGAAAGTGAAGAGGAACTAAAAAGCCTCTTGATGAAATTCAAAGAGGAGAGTGAAAAAGCTGGCTTAAAACTCAGCATTCAGAAAACTAATATCATGGCATCTGGTCTCATCACTTCATGGAAAATAGATGAGGAAACAGTAGAAACAGTGTCAGACTATTTTGGGGGGCTTCAAAATCACCACAGATTGTGACTGCAGCCATGAAATTAAAAGATGCTTACTCCTTGGAAGAAAAGTTATGACCAACCTAGACAGCATATTGAAAAGCAGAGACACTACTTTGCCAACAAAGGTCCGTCTAGTCAAGGCTATGGTTTTTCCAGTGGTCATGTGTGGATGTGAGAGTTGGACTGTGAAGAAAGCTGAGTCCTGAAGAATTGATGCTTTTGAACTACGGTGTTGGAGAATATTCTTGAGAGTACCTTGGACTGCAAGGAGGTCCAACCAGTCTATCCTAAAGGAGATCAGTCCTGGGTGTTCATTGGAAAGACTGATGCTAAAGCTGAAACTCCAGTACTTTGGCCACCTCATGTGAAGAGTTGACTGATTGGAAAAGACTCTGATGCTGGGAGGGATTGGGGGCAGGAGGAGAAGGGGATGACAGATGAGATGGCTGGATGGCATCACTCGATGGACATGAGTTTGAGTGAACTCCAGGAGTTGGTGATAGACAGGGAGGCCTGCCGTGCTGCGATTCATGGGTTGCAAAGAGTCAGACACGACTGAGTGACTGAAATGAACTGACTGAACTTTGATATGGACTGCCTTTTGGCCTTATGGCCTCTATTGCTCTTTGTTTCCCTGGTAACTTGTAAAGTCTGGTCTTTTGATCTTTATCTAAAGAAGCTGCCTTGTAATACAGTATATATACTCACACAGAATTCAATAAAGCACCCTTGTTCTACCAGGAAAAAAAAAGAAAGTGAAATTTTAAACCAAAGCAGAAAGAAGGTGCCATGTAAGTTGAAAAAAATATTTTGAACAGTTAAATGATAGAAATGCAAATTTTGTTTTTTAATTACTCTCTGCTTCAATCATCTACATCCAAATGAGGAACTTTTTCCAACTCACCTCAGAGAGTCTAGATCTGGAATTCTCTACTTTTTCCACTAATTTCTTATTCACCTACGGAATATCCCCTCAGGAAAACACTTTTCACCTCTCAAAGTTATTTTCCCATAGGTATAACAATTCTCAGGTAAAGAAAGCACACTGAATACAAATGAGTAAAAGTGAGTTTAGAGGGATGGCATTACATCCACTCTATACAAGTAAATAATTTGTAAACTTGTGTTATGAATCATTCACATACAGAAGTCAACTGAAGGTAAAATCTGACTTGCAGACCAATTTCAATTAACCCACGCAATATTTTATTTAATTTATTTATTTTAATGGGAGGCTAATTACTTCTCAATATTGTATTGGTTTTGCCATACATCAACATGAATCCGCCACAGGTATACACATGTTCCCCATCCTGAACCCCCCTCCCCGCTTCCTCCTCATCCCATCCCTCTGGGTCATCCCAGTGCACCAGCCCCAAGCATCCTGCATCCTGCATCGAACCTAGACTGGCGATTCATTTCTTATATTATACACGTTTCAATGCCATTCTCCCAAATCATCCCACCCTCTCCCTCTCCCACAGAGTCCAAAAGACTGTTCTATACATCTGTGTCTCTTTTGCTGTCTCGCATACAGGGTTGTCATTATCATCTTTCCAAATCCCATATATATGCGTTAGTATACTGTATTGGTATTTTCTTTCATGCAATATTTTAAAAATAATATCTCACACAAAATTTTGGACTTTCCACTTCTCTTAAAATACCAGATCTGGAAACTCTAGTCCTTTTTTCCTGCATAATAATTGGATAAAGCTGAGCAGCTATTCCTTATAGAAAAGCATATGTGCTCCACTTAAGCTAAGTTCCCAGTAGTATTCCCACATTGTATTATATTCAGCTCATTTCTATTTACTAATGTCATCTGCTGGCCCTGTAGGCATTTGAGTTTGCAGCTTGTGACCTAAATCATATATTTTTTTTTTTTGAAGAACATTAGAGTTTAAATTAGCATCCTTTCTCCAAGAAAGTGAAAACAAAAAACATTACAGACAAATAGCTACCCATCACATTTTTAAAAATCTTTAAGAAATGAAATTGTGTGTGAAAGCATATGTATCTATACAAATGCTCATATATGTATTTTATATGGATGGATGGATATATATGTGACGTATATGTATATACACACACATACACATCATATCAATGGGGGCAGTTATAGTTCAGCAGAAAAATAGTGAATGGAAGTTAAAAGACTTGGATTCTAGCCACAGATCTACAAATATCCAGATAGCTGAGTAATTTCAACCATGATTTTTTTCCCTGAACTTTATTTCATCATCTGTAGAACAAGGACGTTAAACTAGATCTCCTCGGACTCTGAAATCCCAATTCTAGATTCTCCATGAAGAGAAATGGACATGGAAGACATAGATGCATGTAATTCACGTTTATAAAGGATTAACAAAAAACTTACCTCATCATTTGTTAACTTAAGGAATAAATCTCCAAGGACTCCTTGGCGTGGCCACTTCAAGACCCTTTCCTGCAGAGCATGAAGCAAATCCAGGTGCTGCTGGACAATGTACCGTAAAGAGCCAGGGAAGAGGCTTGAAACAGAATAGAGACAGGATCACACAAACCAGGTGTAGAGAAGAAAAGGCTCCTCAAGAACATACAGAACAAGCCCAATTTTCCCAGTCATTCAAAACACTCTGGTCACAGGTCTGCCTTTAGTATTCAAAAAAAAAGTTTGTCACTGTCAGCCTCACAGCAGGTAACCTCAGACCACAGGAAGACCCCTTTACTGATGACCCCTGTTCAAATGTGTATTGAACTAGTTAAGAGCACTTCGCTTGAGTGGCCTTTTCAAAACAAAATGGTACACTCTCATTTTGGTGACAGTAAAATTTTAAGGGAGATCTTTTTCAATGTTTTAAAGTTCTTCCCACTTGATGTGCAAATCATGTACTCTAATTAATGCTGCAGAGGGCAGCGCTAAGCTGGCACTTGGTCATTCGTAGCTACCAACTGTACTTAGAGGAGGAGGAAGTTTCATTTAAAGCTGGCAACTGAATGTTCAGGGGATGAGGGCATAAAAGTGTTACTTTCCCCCTTTCCTTCAGTTTCTAAGAGGAATCTGGGAATGGATGGAGTCTTGCCAGAGGAGGCTACAGCGTAGGTCTGGCCTGCTAGTCCCAGTTTTGCTGAGCCCTCCTCCTGCTCTCCCACCCTCTGCCCTCTATCTCAATATGTCTCATTTATTTCAGAGGAAATGAAGGAAAGAAGAGAGAAGTCAGAGGAGGGTGGGATGGAGAGGAAAGTCAGAAAGAGAATCTTGGGAGGAAGGAGAGGTGAATTGGATGGGGAAGCGGGCTGAGCAGAGGCCTGAAGGAGTGAGGAAGAAAGAAACAGGAGTAGAGCCTTGCTGGATGACAGCAAGGATGTCAGCTCCAGCTTGGAAATTTGGGGGAACTGAAAGTAAGTTCCCCTGTGCTTCCAAGACCACAAGGTTTTTCATGTTAGTTTGGTTGGTTTTCTTGATTCTTTTGTTTTAGGTAAAAAGTAGATTTATTAATATCCTTTGTGAAGAGGTGGCAGGAAAATGAGGCAGGAGAGGATGGTCATGTCCCAGGTCTCAGGCAGGTTCCTGGGACAGGCTACCAAGAAAGAGTTCTTGCCTTTATGCAGAAAAGAACTCAAGGGTGAGCCGTAGTAAAGTAAAAGCAGAGAACACATTCATAGGCAGAATGTGGGTCTGTCTCAAAAGGCGAGAGCAGCCAGGACTACAAGTTTAACAGAGAGGAAAGTGTTGGTCCGCTTGTCGCTTGCTGAGAGTCTGACTTATTTGGATATTTCCCCAAGGGTCTACCAAGAGTACATGAGTTGGGGTACTTTGGACAGTTGGGGTACTTTGCCACCCCCAAACAAGCAGACCTCTGTTGAGAACAGTAGGAAGAACACCAGTTTGGAAGGAGGTGTTTTCAGCTCATTTCCAAGCAAAGAAAATTCCCCTGTGGTTGCAGCTCAGAGTAGACACACAAATGTCAGCCTCCCATGAAAAGGGTCAAGGATTCCTTCTACTCCAGTCTGCCAACCCCTCCAGTCCCTGTGCCTTGAGTCTCCATGTATGTGAAGCCCACTGATCCCTAAGCACAGGAGGAGAGGCCTCCTGGGCTGATATAATAGGCTCAGAAGACCTAAGGCTAAGTAATCCCTGTCCACATCAGAGGGAATTTGGAGGCATGGCTAGGAGACAGTCCAACTGGAAGAAACCATAAAGCCGATGGAGGAAAGGAGACCTGATCACACTGAAAGAGTGAAACGCTGCACCCGCAAAAGACCTAGACAGGAAAGACTTCTCCCCCCCAGAGGCTGACAGTGCCTGCAGGTAATAATCCTGGTGTGGCACTGTTAGCGCACAGTGGCGAGATCTGAGATTTTGACAGGTGGTCAGTGTAGGTTGTATAAAATGTCTTGATTTATCTCTTCTTTTTCTCTCCTTCCTTCCTGTCATTTTTTCCTTCCCTTCCTGTCCTATCTTGTACTTTCTTTTCCTTTCTTTCAAGAAAGCTGCCTTTTGTTACACTGTGACCAGTGTACTTGCAGAGTTGGACAGCTGGTAACTCGATTGGAGTCCAGGTACCTTGTGGATAGTCCACTGGAGTGACAGTGGAAGGTTTTAGGATGGGGATCACAAAAGACTAATACTCTCATTAAGTTTCACGGAAGCATGTAAGTTACATGAAGAGCGATGATTTAGGTGGATTCTGTGCCAAATGGCTTCCCTGATAGCTCAGTTGATAGAGAATCCGCCTGCAATGCAGGAGACCCTAGTTGGATTCCTGGGTTGGGAAGATCTGCTGGAGAAGGGAAAGGCTACCACCCACTCTAGTATTCTGGCCTGGAGAATTCCGTGGACTATACAGTCCATGGGATCACAAAGAGTTGGGCATGACTGAGTGACTTTCACTTTCACTTTTCACTTTCTGTGAAACATTTCACAGAAATATTTTCAAATATTGAAAACAGGCTTTAAATTTGTTTTTAATTTAATAAGGATAATATTTGAAATTAGGGTAGAGTGTAGAGGAGGTGAGCCAGGAAATGAGCAGAGGGAGAAAGAAGTGAGAAGTATAGACACACTTAACCTATTTCACTATTTTGCCTGGAGCCTGACCTGACTCCCAGAAGCAACTTTTTCATTAGGACAAAAATGTTAAGTGCTCAACTTATTTTCTGTTCCTTACCAGGGGTGAGATTATGGCACCATGAGAAGTTGATTCTTTCTAAAGTCTTCAAAGTAATTTCAACTCTGGCAGGACAGTGCTTAAGCAACAAGGGAAATAAACTAAAAGCAATCAATGAACATCCAGTTATAAATTAGTAACTTAGGTCAAAACAACTCCAGAGCTTCAGCTGCAAGATGAGGCATCGAATAAAAACATGTGCCACCTAGTGGTGATCTGAAGCATACAGTTCGTTGAGCTCTTGGAGGATGTGGCCCTGGGGTTCAGTTTTTAAGGCTAACTCACAAATCCTGTGGGGCTGACTTTGCCCTTCCTGACAAGGATTCATACAGGACTATTCAAGCCTGAGGTAGTGGCTCTGTGTGGGTGAAACATAGCAGAAGAAACCAAGAACTCCAACATCTGAGATCCTCCTACCAGTGGAGAGCAGCCCGCACTTTCCCCTCTGGCTTCCACTGGCAGCCTTTGCTCCTGCAGCTTCTGGCAATTTCAGCCAGGGGCAGGGCCGGCTGGAAGTAGCCGGCAGAGACTTCTAGCAGTTCATGTTTTTCTAGGGAAAACCTGAAGTTTTATTTTATAGGTTTGAGAAGACGTGGCAGGTTTGAGCATTGTACTTGTGGGTGTTGTTTTCACCCTCAGGTGACTTTTCAATGAGGGCAGAAAATGCAGAAGACTTGTGGTTTATGATGGGAAAGGTAAATGTTTAAGGTAATTTTCATCTTTGCATGGGAGGAAAAACGCCAATAGAGAAGAGGAATAATCTCATTCTGTTCTGTATTTCATTCTGCTGATCTATTTAACTAAAGAGGCTACACATGGAGCCTTCAGAAAGCTTAGGAAAAAAGAAACCGTGAATTAAGGAGCAGAATGACGCTCTAACCTCAGGTAGGAAAAGAGTAGGGCTTCCCTGGTGGCTTAGTGGTAAAGAATCCATCTGCCAATGCAGAAGACACAAGAGACTTGGCTTTGATCCCTAGATCTGGAAGAGCCCCTAAAGAAGGAAATGGCAACCAGTATTCTTGCCTGGGAAATCCCATGGACAGAGGAGCCTGGCGGGCTACAGTCCATGGTGTTGCAGAGTCAGACATGACTTAGCAACTCAACAACAATAGGAAAAGGGTGACATTGCAAGCTCAGAGGGGCTTCCCTGGTGGCTCAGGCGGTAAAGAATCACCTGCAGTGCAGGAGACCTGGGTTCGATCCCTGGGTGGGGGAAGAGCCCCTGGAGGAGGGCTTGGCAACCCACTCCAGCGTTCTTGCCTGGAGAATCCCCATGAACCGAGGAGCCTGGCAGGCTACGGTCCATGGAGTTGCAAAGAATAGTGACTAAGCACAGCAAAGCTCAGAACCAGAGATTTCATATTAGCACTAAGAATACTGAGTTGAAGCTTTTCTCTTGGGCAATGAAAACAGAAAAGAGGATTAGCTTAGCAGATAACTAACATAAATAGCATCATCATGGATATGAGAAATAACCATTATTTTACTTTCTTGGGGAAGGTATGATAGTTTTAATTATTTTTAATCTTAGGAGTTGAGGGAAGGCCCACCTCTTCTTAGGAGAGAAGTAGAAAAGAGCTTCTGTGAACTAAAAACTTTCCCCTATTTGACGGGTCACCTGAGATCTGGAGTAAGGACAAATGGTCACCTAAGGAAGAAGTCTGATTTATGAAACAGGAAGAGACAAAGTCCACTTCTGGTTGAGGCAGCTGGCATATCACGGTCAGTCAAGGTGGTATCTTAAGAAATCACATGGTCCTTAGAGAAGCAGTGCCATGCTGAAAGGGCATGAGACAGGCCTGGGTGTGAGCTCTGGCTTCAGCTGGTTATGTGACTTCAAACCTCACTGGACCTGAATTTCTTCATCTATCAGGTAGGATTCACAGGTTCTTGTGAAGATTTCGCGAAGCAAATGAAGTACCCCAGCATGGAGCCTGATTACTGTATGCTGGAGCAAACAATCCTCTCTTTCACCCTCCTTACCCCATCCCCACATTTTCAGAGTCTAGGAAGAGATGCTGCTGGCTTAGACTGATAGAGGTGGAGGCAAAGCCACATCTAAAGGTAGACTTGGTTTTAGTTGGGTTTTAATGTGAGCTGAGCAAGTCTTCCGGCACCAGCAAGATGGCAAGAGGCCAGAGAGACTTCACGGAGGGCTCAGGGGGTAATCTGGGAGGTTCAGACAAGCTGGATGGGGTGAAGAAGGGGGAATCAAGTGGACAGAAGGGGGAGGAGGAGCCAGCAAGGATCTAGATGGCCACAGAAAGTAAACCCAGTCCAGAGCTTCTGCTGTTCACAGCTTTCAGTGTCATGTTGCCCTTTTCTGCTTCTCACAGCTTTCTGTTTTATCTCAGTTTCGCAGTGAAATAATTCTTGCAAATAGTGAAGCAATTGTGGGTTTGTCATGGAACGTTTTCTCACATCAGTTGCTTCGATGGAGGTACGTTGTGTTTTGGTGATTGGGTTTATTGCTGGCAGCTGCAAAGCCAAGTAAAATTGGGGGGTGGCAGTGACAAGGATCTGGAAAATATGGTTCAGGCTTCCCACAGCTTCATGAACCACCAGTGCATATTACCTGTAGAATACTTAAAGTGGTAATGCTGTGTTTGTCTCTAGTCACCCATCATCCAGACTTCTCATTTATTTGGCTTGGTCTTTTCCTCAGTTGATCTGGATTATTACATCTTTAAGTCAGTAGTCTTTCCCCACCAAATCGTGTTTCTCCTTCCTGCTTTCTCTCAGTAGAGAGGGAAGCAGAGAAAATCTGAAGTTTTGGAACAGATATAGAAGGAGGGGTGTGGTAACCTGGGGACTAGCAAGTTGCTATAACACATCAGAGACCTGATGGAAGCTCTGCCCCCACAGCATGACTACACTCACATGCGGCTCATACCTTAACCAGGATTTCCTGAACAAATAATAAGAAAGGTCCAAGTTCACAGCTATGTATGCCCTGTATCATTTATCTAATGGCCACTTCAGATCTGCATTTCCATCCATTCCCTGTGCTTCCATGAGAAGTGCTTCCAGGGGTTCTTCCAGGATTTCCAGTGGACTATGCAGATGGCAACAGACAGGAATACTTCCCTCACTGTTGCACTTTTTCCCTTTAGGCTCTTAACAGACATGCCAGGGCCACTGAAAGCCCCAGAGACTCCACTCATTTTCTTATCTGCTGAAAGTCAAAAGTTGAGACTTGCCAGGGATTACCTGCGGTCACTGACTATTCTCTTTTCCAAGTCTATGTCTGGAGCTCTTGATAAGTACCAGAATTCCCAAAGTGGAAACAATAAACAACTTACCTTAAATTTTAATCAATCTGAAAAGCAAAGGCAATGAATGCATGGGTACCTTCTCTCTTTAGAATTCCTCTTTCCATCTGACCCCTGGAATGTTGCCTTGATCTTCAGGATCAGAGAGATGTTAATGACATATTTTCTTTCTGATTCAAGCAGTTCTAGAGCCACAGTCTGTCTTTTAGCTTTAAAAACAAACCAAGGAGGGAATTTTTGTTAACCACTGTTCCCTGAGACCCTGTTAAATGATAGAAAGCAATAAAAAGGTATTAAAAGCAATAGAGACACCAGCAAGTTTCTGGAAATGGAAAACAGAGTGGAGGCATGGTCATTAATTCAGCAGAGCAAAGGGCACCAAACCATTTACTTCGGTGTTTTCATCTGTGGATGGGAAATTGGCTGAGAAGCAGAAAGACTCAAGGATTGGAGAGACCAAGGCATCACAGACAGCACAAGTAAGAGGCAATGCTGTAAACAGGAGAAACAGTCTATACGAAGCTGAACCTTCAGTTCCCCATACCCATGCGGGATGACTTCCTCAATTCCACTCCAGGGAAAATGAGAAAAGCCAGAGAAGCCCGGATCTCTGGTATCTGAACTAACAACATCAGACATAGCAGAGAGCAGAGTTGAAATGCTAAAATGAAAACAAAGGGACTCAAAGAAGGCTCACATATGAAACAGTGAGACTCCTCTCAGCCTTATTGCCTTCAGGTCCCAGAGTGCCAGCGGCCAGACTTATACTGTCCAGACTGGAGACCAGAGGATCTTCCACTGGAGGAATGAGCTGCCCAAGTGAAAAAATCTATAAACACTGACATACAAAGGTCACCTATCAAAATGGAAATTTGCCACGTGATTAGCAGATAAGAAGCCCATTTATTGATCAGCTTGACCAACACAGGATTTTTAGGTTTCTTTTTATTTAGGGCCTTTTTCCTGGATATGAATAATTAGCTAAGAATCCTCAGATACTTGAATCAATCTTACATCATAAAAGAAAGAGAAGAAAAAAAGTATAAAAATCTTTTAATTAATATCCTCAAAGAGTTACCAAAAATGTTCTGCCCATTTAATAATTACAGGATCCTATTTTTAAAAAACAATCCAGGAAAAAAGAAACTTTTTAGCTTTTTTAAAAGAGCAGAAGACAAAGTCAAGGAAATCTGTACACCTGCCTCCATTTCCCTCCCCACCAAGAAAGGTAGTAATAGAAAAAATTAGCCCAGGAGATCCAATATCAAACTAATAGAAGTTTCAGAGAAAAGAAAGAAAATGAATGAGAAGATATTATCAAATTAATAATACAAAAAATACCAGGACATGATTTCCAGAGGAAAGGGCCCATTTGCATTCAGTATAATTAATGAAAAAAACTCACATCACTGTAAAATATACCACATCACTGTGAAAATTTAGCATACCAAAGGTAAAGAGAAGATCCTAAAAGTTACCAGAGAGAAAAATCAGGTAACATACAAAGGACTGGGGGTTAGATGATATTGGATTTTTCACTGGCAACATTAGAATTTAGAAGACAGTGGAACAATAGCTTCAAAATGATAATGGAAAATGACTTTGTATTCATCTAAATAGCCAATGAATTAGGTGGAACCTACCAGGCTATGTGTTCCATGAAACCAAGTAGTAAACCAAGAAACTGAGAAAGATATGCAAAAAAAAAAAAAAAAAAAAAACCACTTCCACAAAACCCTGAATAGGAATCTAACATATGAGGAATTTTAAGGGAATTCACAGGAAGACTGAGAAGTCCCAGGAGGGCAGCAGTGCAGTGAGTCAGAATGGAGTAGGATGACAGAGGTCTCTAGGGCAAACGCTGTTTTAAAAAAATGTCAACGATAGACTTTATTACATTGCTAAGAAAAATTAAAGAAGACCCATGTAGAAGGAGTTATATACCATGTTCTTCAACTGGAATATCAGTACTGTCAAGATGTCAATTCGCTCCTAATCAGAATAAAAGAATATAGAGTAGAATTTGTTGTTTAGTCCCTAAGTGATGGCCAGTTCTTTTGCAACCCCATAGACTGTAGCACACCAGGCTCCTCTGTCCATGGGATTTCCCAGGCAAGAATACTGGAGTGGATTGCCATTATCCTCTCCAAGGGATCTTTCAGACCCAGGGAGCAAACCCATGTCTCCAGCATCTGCTCCATTGGCAGGCAGATGCTTTACCACTGAACCACGTGGGAAGCCTTAGAGTCTAGAATTAGACCCACATATATGTGATGACTTGGCTTTTTCTGCTGATTTCAATGAGAATAGGAAGGCATTTTCAATAAATGGAGCTGAAGCAACTGGATAGCCATATGGGAAAAAAATGAATCGGATTCATACCACACAGCAAAATTTATTCAAGATGAGTCATAGACCTAAATGTGAATGCTAAAACTATAAAGATTTTTATAAGGAAACAGTAGAATATCTTGATAACCTTAGAACTGGCAAAAATATTTTGCAAGGGCACATAAGTCACAAACTATTTTAAACATTTAAAATTGATAAATTGAACTTCATTAAAATTTAAAATATCTGTTATCAAAAGACTACCAAGAAAGTGAAAAAGCAGGGAAGAGAATGGAATAAAATATTCTCAACATGTATATCTTACAGGGAAATCATATTCAAAATATATTAAGAAACCCTACTAATAGAGAATAAAAAGATAACCCAATTTAAACACTGGACAAAGGACTTAAATAGGTACTTCATAAAAGAAATACAAATAGTCAACAAGCATATGAAAAGATGCTCAGCATCATTAGTCCTCAGGGAAGTGCCAATTAAAACTGCAATATGACACAGGACACACCCACAGAATGGTTCAAATTTAAAAAGCTGATCATACTAAATACTGAGAAGAATGTAAAAAAACTGGAAAGTTTCATACATTGCTGGTAAGAGTATAAAATGTTCCAACCACTTTGATAAACTGCTGGTGTTTTAAAGTTAAACATAATCCTATCCCATAATCCAAAGATTCCACTCCTAGGTGTACACTCAAAAGAAATGAGAGCTTATATTAAAAAAAAAAAGACTTGTGCAAGAATATTCATAGTAGCCCTAAATTGGAAACAATCCAATTTCTAGCCTCAAGAGAATGGACAAATTATGGTAAATTCACTCAATATGATTAATAAAAAGGAATAAATTACTGAATGAATTACATGCAACACTATGTTGAGAGAAAGAGGCCAGACATGAAAAAACTACATATTGTAATATTCCATTTTTATGGAGTCAAGAACAGACACAACTAATTTACAATGACAGAAGTCAAAGTAGTGGTTCTGTGGGTGGGTATTGCCTGAAAAGGTGTATGAGAGAACTTTATGAGATAATATTTCTAATTAGAAATATTAATGTTGGGTTGGCCAAGAAGTTCTTTTGGGTTTTTCTCTAAGACATTATGGAAAAACCCCAAAGAACTTTTTGGCCAACCCAATATATTTCTCATATTATACAGGTCTGGGTATCCCCAGGTGGTGCTAGTGGTAAAAACGCCACCTGCCAATGCAGGAGACATAAGAGATGCAGGTTCATTCTCTGGGTTGGAAAGATCCCCTGGAGGAGGCACAGAAATCCAGTCCAGTATTCTTGCCTGGGGAATCCCATGGACAGAGGAGCCTGGCGGGCTACAGTCCATAGCTTCGCAAAGAGTTGGATATGACTAAAGCAACTTGGCATGCATGCAATGTACCAATAGAAAAAAAAAATAGCAGCACAAACTCTTTTTAAAACATGGAAGCAAGCACCAGAAAAAATAGGTCAAAAGAATTTAAAGTGGGTGCTACTGATTTTCACAATAAACCTTTTAGTGTTATTCTGTTTTCATGTATTTGATAATAAAAAATTAAAAATTACCTCCCATAAAACAATTGGAGGAGTGCTCACTTCAGCAGCACATATACTAAAAACAGTTGGAGGGAACCTAAAGAAACAAAAGGCCTATATACAGAAAACTATAAAACACTGATGAAAGAAATCAAAGATGACACAAATAGATGGAGAAATATACCACATTCATGGATTGGAAGAATCAATATAGTGAAAATGAGTATACTACCCAAAGCAATATACAGATTCAATGCAATCCTGTCAAGCTACCAATGGTATTTTTCACAGAACTAAAACAAATAATTACACAATTTGTATGGAAATACAAAAATCCTCAAATAGCCAAAGCAATCTTAAGAAAGAAGAATGGAACTGGAGGAATCAACCTGCCTGACTTCAGACTATACTACAAAGCTACAGTCATCAAGACAGTATGGTACTGACACAAAGACAGAAACATAGATCAATGGAACAAAATAGAAAGCCCAGAGATAAATCCACACACCTATGGATATCTTTGACAAAGGAGGCAAGATATACAATGGAGGAAAGACAATCTCTTTAACAAGTGGTGCTGGGAAAACTAGTCACCTATAAAAGAATGAAACTAGAACACTTTCTAATACCATACACAAAAATAAACTCAAAATGGATTAAAGATCTAAATGTAAGACCAGAAACTATAAAACTCCTAGAGGAAAACATAGGCAAAACTCTTTCTGATGTAAATCATAGCAGGATCCTCTATGACCCACCTCCCACAGTAATGGAAATAAAAGCAAACATAAACAAATGGGAGCTAATTAAAC
Organism: Aepyceros melampus; assembly: GCA_006408695.1. NCBI lineage: Eukaryota > Metazoa > Chordata > Mammalia > Artiodactyla > Bovidae > Aepyceros > Aepyceros melampus. The sequence continues at coordinate 162,965 of SJXQ01008038.1, read as the reverse complement.
TTAAAAGCTTTTGCACAACGAAGGAAACTGTAAACAAGGTGGAAAGACAGCCTTCAGAATGGGAGAAAATAATAGCAAATGAAGCAACTGACAAAGAATTAATCTCAAAAATATACAAGCAGCTCATTCAGCTGAATTCCAGAAAAATAAACGACCCAATCCAAAAATGGGCCAAAGAAGTAAACAGACATTTCTCCAAAGAATACATACAGATGGCTAACAAACACATGAAAAGATGCTCAACATCACTCATTATCAGAGAAATGCAAATCAAAACCACAATGAGGTAACATCTCATGCTGGTCAGAATGGCTGCTATCAAAAAGTCTACAAACAAATGCTGGAGAGGGTGTGGAGAAAGGGGAACCTTCTTACACTGTTGGTGGGAGTGCAAACTAATACAGCCACTATGGAGAACAGTGTGGAGATTCCTTAAAAAACTGGAAATAGAACTGCCATGTGAACCACCAATCCCACTGCTGGGCATACACACCGAGGAAACCAGAATTGAAAGAGACACATGTACCCCAATGTTCATCACAGCACTGTTTACAATAGCCTAGATGTCCTTTGGCAGACAGATGGATAAGAAACCTGTGGTACATATACACAATAGAATATTACTCAGGTATTAAAAAGAACATATTTGAGTAAGTTCTAAGGAGGTGGATGAAACTGGAGCCTATTATACAGAGTGAAGTAAGTCAGAAAGAAAAACACCAATACAGTATATTAAAGCATATATATGAATTTAGAAAGATGGTAATGATGACCCTATATGCGAGACAGCAAAAGAGACACAGATGTAAAGAACAGACTTTTGGACTGTGTGGGAGAAGGTGAGGGTGGGATGATTTGAGAGAATAGCATTGAAACGTATATTACCATATGTGAAATAGATTGCCAGTCCAGGTTCAATGCATGAGACAGGACACTCAGAGCTGGTGCACTGGGATGATCCTGAGGGATGGGATGGGAAGGGAGGTGGGAGGAGGCTTCAGGATGGGGGACACATGTACACCCATGGCTGATTCATGTCAATGTATGGCAAAAACCACTACAATACTGTAAAGTAATTAGCCTCCAATTAAAATTAATTAATTAAAAATGACAGTTGGAGGGAAATGCCATTGTCAGACATATGCTAAGTGCTCAGTGATGATTTATCATTTGAAGAAAGAAAGGAAAGAGGGGAAAAGGAGGAAAGGAAAAACAGACCTCATTGCAGTATTTGACATTTTGGTGGTGAACCCCTGATACAAGATTCATATGTTGAACATTCCATATCACTGAATAAATCCATCACAAAATTCTGCCTTCTTCTCCACTAACCTTATGCCTTTTTTTCCAGAGCAGTGCAATACTAAGTATCATGGATACCCAGAATCAAGGTGGTAGTCCCAGTTGGTCATGCGACCTCAGGTGAGTCCCTTTACCACTAAAGACTTCGGTTTGTTCATCTCAAAAGGAAACCAGAGGCTCAATTGTCCCATAGGTCTACTGCATCTAAATTGCAAGGATTCCAGCCCTTAGGTTTCTTGTTCTTTACATTTTCAGCCTGCATTGTCCCTTGGGACTTACCAGCTAAAGAAGTTTCACATAAAACGTTTTCCAAGGAGCTATGTCTGCCCTGGCCCACTTCCTTGAGTTTATCTGGGTGGTCTTTTGTGACGTATTCTTCACCCCAGTCTTTAGCATCCTTAGGCTGCCTCCACACACCAGGTGGGAGATGACTCTTGGGTTGGATATCAGCTGAGAGGCAAGGCTTAGGTTTTCTTCTGCTTCTGGAGTTGTTGGGGTCATTCCTGAAAAATAACATCTGCCATCAAGTTCTGATTTTTTAAAAATTATATTTGTTACTAACTCAAAAATATTATGCCTTTGCTTGGGTACAACTATCCTTTGAGGGTTAAATATATCAATTAAGAATTAAAAGTCTCCACAGTTACAAAGGATCACCTTTCTCTGTTTCTGGTCTATATACTTAACTCTTGGCACACAGACTCTCCTGAATGACTTTTAAAAAATAAATTTTATAAAATAAAATATAAATTAGTTAATTTATAAATTATTTATTTTATAAAATATAATAACAAAAGTAATTTATAGTTATATGTATTGATTCTTCATATTTCTTCCTTTCAGGTGAGCACACCTGGGGAGAAAACACAGAAAAAGCAGGAAGAAGGGTACCAAAGACAGCGTCGTATTTTGGAATTTGTCCTCCTTGGCCCTGATGATGGTATATTTCCAAAAGGCAGGAGGAAGGGAGGGAGGGGAAATGAAATAATTTATAAAATTCTGGTGAATTATCTCCTAGATAACTTTTAAATTACATAAACTATAAGGTGTGTGGTCCACAAAAAACTTAAATGTCATTCCACGTGCACTTGTGAGTCCTCAGCAAGTGTTAGTTCAGTGGTAACTGAAACAAGCCTGAAGGAACTAAGAAGACCGGTTTTGTCTTGACTTCCCTTCCCCTTCTCTCTGGGATTAACTGAGTTGCTGACCTGCTCCAGCATGCATCTTGGAATCTTAGTATACACAGTGCTTTATCTTGCCTGAGTTCTTTCACGCCTGGTTTGGGACTGAGGGTGTAGAAGCACGAAAGGTAGAAGGGAAAGGGTGAAACTGTTAGAAGAAAACAGAATTTGAAGAAGATCCACTTACCAGGACCCATTATTCCCTTCACATTGCTGTCTCCTACATGCATGGATCTGGTCTCTTGCGCTGCAGACGAAGGAAAGCTTTCAGTCAATATTCATCCCGCTAACATGGACTGGCACCTTCTCGAACTAAGAACTGGGATAGTCTCACAGAGCTTACCTTCTACTGGGGAAGCCAGAGCAGTAAAAAAAAAAAAATTACAATAGAGTGTGGCAAGTACTAGTCTCTCATTTCTAAAAAGATATAACTAGTACTTAACTCCTAGATTGCCATAAGAATTAAATAAAATAACATTTCTAAACTGCACACAGCAAGAGCTACATGATTGTGTAACTATGATGGTGAGGATGGTAATGCTAAACAGAGCCAGAAGGATGATTTTAAAATGTAAGTCAGACCTTGGGTAAGCAGACCCAGGCCTCTGCTTAGCCCTCCAACAGTTCCCCATTTCCATGCAAAGACCAAAGATCTTAGAATGATTTTAAGGCCCTGAAATATCTGTCCCCTCCTCTGCCTGCTGGTTTTTTTTTTTTTTTTTAAACCCATCTCCTATTGTTTCCCTGCTTTTAGCCCCACTGGTCTTATGCAATTTCTTGAGCACATCAGTGATGTTCCTCCTAATTCCTTTGGGCTGGTCCCTTTCCCCACTCTGATATCCATAAACCTACTTTCTCACTTCCTTCAGGTCTTTACCTGGTACCCTCTCTAAAATTATACCCGTGTTTCCTTATGTGTCTTCTGATCACTATCTAACATACTACATATTTTGTCTTGTTCATTGTCTGCTTCCTTCAGAACAACAGCTCCTTGAGGGTTAGAAATTCTTGTTCATTATGACATCCCACCACCTAAATCAATCCTTGAGGTGAATGGATGGATGAAAGTGTAGAGGAATGGATGGATAGAAGGAAGGGTAGCAGGTGCCCAACACCTTGACTGCAGCCTCATGAGAGACCTTGAGCCAGAGGCACTCAGCTAAGCTGTGCAAAGATTCCCAACTCAGAGAAACTGTGACATAATGAATGTTTGCTATTTTAAGATACTGAATTTTGGATCAATGGATAACAATGGCACCATTTTATAATTAACAATGGGTAAGCCAATCCCTTCTGAAAGTTTGGTCCTTTGACCTCAAGTTTTAACATAACTACCACCAATCATAACCAGAATGTCTTACTATGGCATATTATCCTCAAATTTGTGTAGCAACTTGGTAGAATAAACTATATTATATAAGTCATGCCTATATAATAACAAAAGAAGGAAAATTTGCCATGCATCTGGACACTTTGCAAATATAACTTTTAATTTTTGATCTTGTGCGTGTGGTTGGCTGTCCCAGACTTAACTCTGATCTGACTTCTACCTTCCAAGCCCATTCTACATTCTTCCCTAACAACATCTTCATTTTATGCTGTGTTCTTTATGCCGTGGAGCAAAAAATGCAGAGCCACCTGTGATGAACCCATTCCCTAGATGGAGCAAGTGAGTTTTCCCAGGCTGCACCTATTGAGTCTCTAAAATAAATACTCAAATGGATAAAAAATAAAAAGGCAAATCTGTACTTTGAAGTTAATACCACTTAAAAGCCACTTGATTGAGATTTTTATATTATCCAAAGCAGATTTATTATCTTTGAATATATGAGTTACATTGTTTCTTAAGCCACAAGGGTGGAAACCACTAGTCCTGCTCTTGAGGAGATTACAGCTGGTCTAGAAGTTATTCAGCCTCTTTTGGAGACTTTCAACATGAGACCTAAAAAAATAGGAAAATTTATCCACACAATGTTAGTATCTCCATTCATGTTCCTGCATATAAGGTGCTTGCTAGACATTGTTGAGGCTACAAAGATGTAGCCAACATGTAAGAGAACATGCTTAGCAACATCTATTGGAAAGCCATTTTCTTCAGGACTGCTACATACAGATATTTTCTAATTATTTTCGGTGATATGGCTGTGGCTGTTTCAGCCCACAAACACCACCAGATCAGTTTTCCAGAGAAAGGAGAGTACAGAATTAGGTTATCACTGACATCAATGCTTGCCTGTTGGAGCAGATATAACTTTCTCATATCTGTGAAACCTTTACTGGAAAAAAAAAAGAACACAATTTTCCATCTGTGCAGAGAGGTAAGGATTGAGGAGTAATGTAGAAAATAAAACATTTATTAGAGTGAATAATTAAAAATTTTTTTTCTACTACAGCTTGTATAGTCTTATTGTATAATGAGTTAGTTTCAACCCGTTTGAAACTTAGAATACCCAGATTAGTATTTTCCCTCAAAAGAAAATCTTTTAAATCTGGGCAGACTCTCTCCATCTCTTAGATCCTCTGAATTCTTCTACATTCCAGTTACAAAAGCAAAAATCCTGAGCAATACACCATTTTCATCTAATAAAGATGGAGGCTGTAAGCCTATTCTCAATGTTACTGAAGTCCTAGGAACCAAGGGAGAACTACTTGGTTAATTCAATTTGATGTGTGAACTGTACCTTTTTCATAGGCCTGAGAAGGCAAAAGGTTTGTAAAGTCTTCACTTGGAAGAACAGGCTCAGGGATGTTGATGGAACGGAAAGGACTTCCTTGTGCTTGAGCAGGTCCAGCCTGTGATCCATGTTCTTCTTTCTGAGTTTTCCTAAAAAAAAGAAAAAAATGACTCTTACTATGTGATCGGGTAAGAGAAGAATCAGTTCAGAATAGGTCAAGAAAATTTTTGAACCATACAAAATTGCGGTTTTTGTAAATTAAACACAGTTGAATATTAGCAATTCATATGATTCAATGCAACTCAGCGCCAAATACCTACAATTCACTTTCTAATTATAATATCTGCATTTCTTATTTTTCTGTTACTTGCTTTCCTGTTACAGAGTTTACAGTGGGAACAATTTCTTGGGATAATTTACATTCTCTTCACAAAGCAACACAAAGGTAGCAGGAAGGAGCAGGTACTTGAATGAAAACACTGAACCATTCTCCAGGGTCACACAAATATTAGTTATGTTTTAAATTTGATAGTATTAAAACATGTAACAATGAAGATTATATCTACTTAGTGGTGAAGCTTTACTTAATTCAGCCTGGTTGGGCTATTGTTTAACATAAATTTATTTTCAATGGTCAAAGTAAAATAATAATAGTATTAGAAATTTCAGAAATCTAATAAAATCACTGGTGACTCCACTTTTTAGCACAAAAATCGTAATTTAAATATATCTTTCTAGTTGTTATTTTCCTGGTGGCTCAGTTGGTAAAGAGTCTGCCTGCAATGTGGGAGACCCAGATTCAATCCCTGGGTCGGGAAGATCCCCTGGAGAAGAAACTAGCAACCCACTCCAGTATTCTTGCCTGGAGGATTCTATGGACAGAGGTACCTAGTGGGCTACAGTCCATGGGGTCAAAAAGAGTCGACATGACTGAGTGACTAACACTTTCACTTTCTAACTGTTATTTTACGTTTTTACAGTTAAATTCTGCATTCCACTTCATGTCATTTTCGTTTAACTTCCAGTTATATTAAGTGTGTTTTCTGCTACTGTTCTTATATCCCCCCACCAGGAATTGAACCTTTGCACCCTGCATTGTAAACATGGAGTCTTAACTACTGGACTGCCAGAGAAGTCCCACCATTCATTTTTGTGCTGCATAACCTCTACCACATGCTGGTCCATGGAGCCCAGTGGCCAGCTGTCCACCAATAGACGGAAAGGTATTTCTGGTGCTTGTCTATGAGCCATTGCTTATACATTTGCCTTTGGTCAGTTTTTTGGTCAGACACTCACTTGGCTTTAACTTTTCGAGATTCTCTTCGCTTCTCCTGTTGAAGCTGTTCAATTTTCTGTTGCATTTCTTCTTGTTTGGAAGTGATGGCCTGGATCATTGACATGGCATTGCTCAACTCTTCCTAAAAAATAAGAATTGATATGTATTTAATCTGGTATATGAAGTTAAAGTATATAACATAATATCTAGTACACAGAAAACTTTTAATACATATTAAATGAATGAATGAGAGATGAAAACTTTACTTCTATTGTAGCTTCTAATTTTAACATAAAGATCCAACTAAGTAAAACATGACATTTCCATGAAAGTTAGTGAATGGGCCAGAGGAAAATTCTTGTATTTGGTTGCCAGGCAAAAAGGCAAGTCTTTTTTTTTTTTTTAACTTCTGTTAAGATAACCAGAAATCTCTAGGAGGGAAATAAAGAAGGACCTGCCTTAAAATAGTTCAATGAATTCTTCATCTCAGTAACTTTCTCTTCCATGGAACATCTGCAGCTCTTAACCTTCTCTTCCAAAGCATATTCTCCATGTTGAATTCTTGACAGCTCTTGCATTGCTTCTGTGAAGCCAGTTTTGAGTTCAGAGGCTAGAGCCTGCAACTAAATAATACACAAAGAGTGAATTCAATTTGCTGTAAATTATTATGAATGGTATCTCTGATCCCTTGGATGTTTCTTTTGTTTGCAAAACCAGGCTCTTGAACATGTACAGAACTCATTTACTAGAAGACTATTGTGTACACAACTTAAGGCAACCTTGGCCCCATTTGTCTAGGGAAAAATGGGTCTTCTTTATACCACTCATGCTGAAGCTTGATAGTGATAAAAAAGCAAACAATTTATTGTTTGCAAGTGTCCCTGCAGCTTACTATTTATTCGAACACCTTTGATTAAAAAGAGATTTACTTTAAAAGCAAGCTATGCACGTGAAAGACAGTGTTGATCAGTAACTCTTTGAATTCCATGCAAGAAAGGATGTTGAAGAAATTCAGTTATTTTTTTCCTTAAAAAAATGTAATGATAAAAAGAGTAATAATTAAGCATATCTGAGTATTTCTTTGAAAGGGAAGAATTTTTTTTTTTAATATTCTTGGATGATATCATGAAAAAGGAGATAATGGTGTTTCCAAGGGCAGGAAAACCTACAATGGTAGAAACTCAGCACTTTGATAGTGATGAGAATCATCTTCAGCCATCAAGCCTGGTCATGTAGGAATGCACACTTGGATTTTTATTGTCAACTTCCAACCATCAAAAGAGTGTCAATTTTGGAATCAGGTAGGGTATAAATCCTAGCAACTCTCCTACAAGTACTAAAACCTCAGGCAAGTTGGTTAGCCTCTTTGTAGCAATTTCCTTGTCCATGATATAGCTAGGATAATGTTTCACAGGACTGTACTGAGAATTAAATGAATAAGTGTAGGTAAGGTACCTACCACAGCATTGCTTGGTATGTAAAAAGTATTCAAGACATTTAAATTCTTTTCCCCCTTGAAGTGGCAAATCAGAAAGCTAAACACAAACAGAAATGTAGAGAAAATGGAGCACTTCTAAAGTTCAGTTTTATTTATTGAGTCAATGAAAAAAGCACTTTCAACAAACAAAAGGTTAAGATAATAACAATAAGGTAATAATAACATTACTTACATGATTTTTATGATCTTACATTCTGCTAAGTATAGAAATGCTTACTCCAGATTGCTTTTTAAAACAGAACTTTTTAGGAGCCTTAAACACCCTTTCCAAATGGTTCCAACTTGTGTGACATCTCAAAGTATAAAATGAATTACTCTTCTGCACCATATTTTCAAAATATAGGGCTTGTGGGTCTCTGTGCTTCACAGAGGGCTTTGAGGAGGGGGAAATAAGAGGAATCAAGGAGATCATTCTGAGGAAAAAGAAGCATGACATCTCAGGTGTTTGGAGCTGAAAGATTAGGAAACAACATGAGCAATCTGTATTTCATTCCAGTCATTTTTAATTTTTATATGTCTGTGATGGGTTTCAGCACATGTCCTAATTCAGTAGTCATGTTAGATTAAATCACCAGATCAACTACATTTGATTTGGTAATTTTCATTATATAAATTCATCTTCCGTGAGCAAAATGAAGTCGATGGTCATGTGATATCAAAGCAAAACATAGGCATGTTTTAAAATTGAAGGAAGGAAACCTAACATTCACTCATGTTTCCTGCTTAGAAAAAAAAAGGGAACCACTTTCCAACAGAAATAGGTTTCATTTTCACTACTCCCCTAGGTGGATGTGTGGCGTTTTGCCCAGGAGGCAAAAGGAAGCAGCAGGATTCTCTTCACCTGTAGAACCCCAGTTCTCAAATATTAAGAGCTATCAATACATTTCACTAACAGCCAGGTTATATAGGGACTTTGGGAATTCTGAAACCATTTTGAGCTAGGAGCGCCCATTTTCTTTCCATATGTTACTTTGAGCTCCTTCGATATCTGCACTGAAGTAACACTACTGCTTTATAAACAGCTTCACAACCACTGACCAGATTGGGGGGCATGCCGTATATAGTAAGTACAAGCACACACCTGAGGCTACAGGTCACTTTTAAGTTGCTCGGGAGATTTTGAAAACCTTTAGCTACTGCAGACTGGTTTTCTGGTACCAACTGGCCATTCCTTTGTAAGCAAAAAAAATACTCTGAAGTATTATTTGCTCTGCTCTGTCTCCAGCTTTCTTGTTTAACAGCCCACTGCCCACCCCCAGGATTAGAAATGGGTGTCTACCTTGTTCTCCAGCGAGTTGAACACGTTCCTCATCTCGTTGATTTTTTCGTGAAGCTGCTCTAGAGAGGTTATGATCCCTCCATCCTGCCGCTGGAGGCGGGCTCCCACCGGAGGCAGGTTCAGGGAACTCTTGTACTTGGAAGCCTACGGTACCACAGAGGGCTTCTTAGGCTCAAAGAAATAGGGGAGAGGAGTCCGAATTCTTCCTACTTCCTGCTCTAAAATGAATTTCTGTTTCTCAATTTCCTTTACTTTCTTGGCTCTTAACTCTTCTCAAGATGAATTTTAGTCATTGTCTTCCAAATTTTTTTTCCACCAAAGATCCCGTAAACTAAATTTTCATAAATTAAGCAAGTTATTCCAACTTGTCTTTTACACAAAATTCTGCTTCCCTTCTGTCTCATTATTAATGTCAGAAAAGTAGGGAATGGGCCTGTGCTTTGAGAACTCTGCAAAGTTTTAAATGTCAAGATTTGAGAAATCTCCACAAGGTATGCCAAATTCCTGTGACACTTGACTAAAAGCTCTACAGAAGCAAAAGCTCAGCTATTTTGAAGTAGCCCATAATGACAAGAATGCCAGGGTAATTGCTTTGGCTTCCCCCTAAATCAGGGTTGCTACAGAAGAAATGGGGTCTTTCTGCCAGCTGCCACTCTCTAATTTTTAGCCTCTCTTAATCCAATGCAATGGATTAACCCATTGTAATTAATTTAACTCAGTGATTTAAAACACAAGTGAGTCATTTGAACAGTCAACAGTAAATTTCCCAAATCTACTCCTCTACACTCGCTGCAGAAGTTGCTCCTCAAAGTCATTCTTACCAGGCAACACTGAGGCTAATAGGAAGCCTAGTATGGTGGAAATTTATCTTATCTATCCCTGGATGCAACACAGGTCTAGCAGAGATAGCTTCTCTGGAGTTAGAAGAATATGCCTCAATGGTAAAAAGAGACTGAAGCTTAAACAGGGCTTACAAATCTAGGAAACATTCAATGGAAATTTTGATGATGAAACCTATTACTGTAGGACTGGTTCCCATAGTTTTACAGTTAGAGTTTCTTGGGGCATATAACCCATTTTCTTAAATTATTAATATTTTTATTACAGAGAAAAAGGAAAAAAAGAGAGTCACCCAAAATCTCATTACTTTAATATAACCATTAACATTTTGGTATATTTCCTTCTATTTTGTGCTATGAATATAAATGCAAGTATTAATAGCATTGGCTCTGGCTTCCTAGGTGGCATGGTGGTAAAGAATTCACCTGCCAATGCAGGAGATGTAAGAGAAGCGGGTTTGATCCCTAGGTCAGGAAGATCCCTTGGAGTAGGAAATGGAAACCCACTCCAGTATTCTTACCTGAAAAATTCCATGAACAGAGGAGTCTGGCAGGCTATGGTCCATGATGTCTCAAAGAGTCAGACACGACTAAGCACACACGCATGCGTGTTTATAGTGTTGAAATCACATGAAAGATATATTTTGATTCTGCCCTCCTTTTTCTTTCCTTTTGCGTAACATTCTTATAAGCCCTTCTCCTCAGCCTTCAAACGTTTGTCTAAGTGTACATTTTAATGGCTATATAATATTCCGTCCTACAAGTGTGCCAGAGTTTACCTACTCTTTCACCCTTGTTGTAAATTTGTTATTTATAAATTTTCAATATAAGATAATGCATTGAAATATAATGCTTTTTACTTAAAGCTTTGTATATATTTCAGTTATTTCCTTTGGATAATTCTTAAATATGAAATTCTGAGTCAAAGGATGTTAGGTAGTATTGACCCCAAGAAAAATATACCATATTGGAACATATTCAATTAATTAATAATTATACAAAATATAGTTGACCAGAGGGCTTGAAAAGTTATAATAATATGGTTGTATATATTCTTGGAAACATACTGTATGACATGCAATGTCCTAAATTAGTGTATTTGGAAAATCATGTCTTAGATAAGGCATATGAAACATAAGTAATATAAATGGTAGAAGTTAAAGTGTCTACATTCATGAGGCTACACATGAGCCAAAAACATGGCTGGAGTTCAAGTCATTAGTGTGAGGGCTGCACCAGAACTAAATTGTGCTGTTTCCACGTCTGTTGCCTTAACTGGGGGACACTCAACCCTCACTTCTCATGTTAATGAAATCATAAATTTAAAGTATATATTCCAAATGAAGTAATCAAAGCTAAATCAACACAATGTGACTCTGGAAAAGAGATTGGGGTGGACTTTGAGAAGGTTATGGACAATGGACAATAGACAACAAGGAGAAGGATAGACTTGATTCAAATAAAAGGGAGTGTACGAAGCTAAGCTGAGCTGAGGAGCAGTCAATGTGTCTACTGACTCACTTGGTCCACAGTAACTCTACCTGGAATGAACTGGGAGATGAGAGTGCTCATTCTACTGTTGACTTCTGTGACCTGATTTAGGTCACAGTACCATATTCTTACCAAACAGGTTACGTTCATGGAAAGAACAGAAGCCAATTAGGGGTACGAACAATTTAACACTTTTACTGCATTTGAATTAAATTAGTCAAAAAATAATACTCCTTGTTTTAATCATTGTTTCTTTGAGCTTCAACCTTTCCTTCTATTTATAAGCCATCTGCAATTTTGTTTTGGTAAATTGTGTTCTTCACCCATATTCTATCAGGGTTTCAGACTTTCCTTTTTATTGACTCTATGAACTATTTATATATCATTAAAGCTCTGTAATATTTTTGTAGGAAATTTTCCAGTTTTTGTTATCTGTCTCTGAATTTGTGAAAATATTTTTACATTGGGAAAATTTTTAATTGGGATGTGATGTAGTCACTAACCTTTCCCTTTGTGATTATTTTCCAGTGCTTTTTTTCTTTAAAAGACATCCAGAGACAAAATAAATATTCACTAATTCTAAACTTCTATGGTTTTTAAAAATATTTAATCCTTTAATTCACTTTTGAGTTTATTTTGATTAGAGTATGAAGCAAAGATCTCTTCTTTTTTTGCAAAAAACCAGTTTTCCAAACACCATTTAGCACCAAACTAAAACGACTACATTGGACCCCTTGGCTTAAAGCAATATACACATCTCACGATATCCATTCATTCATTCAACTAATATTTATTGAATATGTATTATATTCCAGGCATTATAGTGTGTTCTGAGAGTATAACAAAGAGCAAAATGTACCAATCCCTGCCCTTGGAGCTTACATTCTAGAGAAGGAGACAGACAATTGAAAAATAATAAACAAGTTAATATTTACTATAATGTTAGGTAGGGATTGAGAGGTCTGTTGAGAAAATAAGGAGATAGAAAATGTCTGAAATGTCACATTTTCCTTCACCTTTCATATTTTGCTCTCCCTTTTAAGTATAGATTGTATCTATTCTAGTTAATCTCTCCCTGTATCCCTCCTTCCTTGTCCTCTTCTTTAATTCTCCTCCTTCATCTTCTTTTGGTTAAATGTTGCTTGGAGTAAACAGACTGGGGCTTAGGAGACATTCTTTTAAAACAAGGACGGGGTTATAATCACAGCATCACAGAGGTCACATGGGGCAAGTTCGCTTCCACTGCTTCATTTGTTCCTCCGTGAACAGATGTACTTGGATGTATACAATAAGAGAATGAGGCCATCCCCACTGCAGCTATATTTAGCCAACATGCAGGGAGTGACCTACATAAAATCTGTAATAGACTTTAAATCATACCTGAGTTTAAAGAGATAGTCACACTCATTCAAATGCCATACACAGGTCAGGCGTTTACAGAGGGGAGGTGGTCGGGGAGGTCTTGGACAGCAAGTGAAACATCAGATCAGCACTGAAGGAAGATTCACTTCCTGTTTCCAGACCATTGTTCAGGCTAGTCCCTCTGCCTAAAATTACCCTTCCCCACATCCATTTACCAAATGATTAACTCGTTCTTACAGGCCTGATCCAAATCCTTCAGTTAAAATTAATTCATCCCTTTTTCATATTCCACAGAATTTTCAACCTCTGTTGAAATTCTTCCAAACAGTCTACCTTGTATTTATTGTATTTTTTCAGGACACTTAAAAATCAGTAAGAATATCTATTTCATCTCCCATTAGGCCAAGCAGTAGACTTTTCACATAGTAACTGCTCAATAAATATGCATTAAATTGAAATGAAGCTCTTTTCTTCAACCTCTCTCTTTGCTGGTCTGGTTCTAAGAGCAACATGATTACGATGTTTTCATAATCTTGTGCTGGTTTGCCCTAATTGGGTCCTCAGCAGTGATCTCTTACATGATATTTTTGGGGACTTGTTATTTTCATTTTACTGTTACTCAAAGTAAACAAATTTAAATTACATTTCCCCAAACCATCTGCTTCTCTGGATTCCTATATCTCTATTTGGGAGACCACTCTTTTTTATAGTTGTTGTTTCATCCCTCAGTCATGTCCAACTCTTTTGCGACCCCATGGACAATAGCCCACCAGACTCCTCTGTCCGTGGGATTTCAAAATGCAAGAGTACTAGAGTGGGTTGCCATTTCTTTCTCCAGGGGATCTTCCTGACCCAGAGATGGTACCGGCATCTTCCGCATTGGCAGGCAGATTCTTTACCACTGAGCCACCATGGAAGCATGGAAGCCCCCTTTTCCTAGTTGTTGTTCAGTCCCTAAGTCAGGTCCGATTCGTTGCGACCCCATGGACTGCAGCACACCAGGCTTCTCCGTCCTTCATCATTTCCCGGAGTTTGCTCAAACTCATGACCATTGAGTTACGATGCCATCCCCCTTCTCCTCCTGCCCTCAATCTTTCCCAGCATCAGAATCTTTTCCAATGAGTCAGCTGTTGTAGCAGGTGGCCAAAGTATTACAGCTTCAGCATCAGTCCTTCCAGTGAATATTCAGGGTTGATTTCCTTTATATCTCCTTGCTGTCCAAGGGACTCTCAAGAGTCTTCTCCAGCACCACAGTTTGAAAGCACTGATTCTTTGGTGCTCAACCTTCTTTATGGTCTAACTATCACATCTGTACATGACTACAGGAAAAATCATAACTTTGACTATACAGACCTTTGTTGGCAAAGCCATGTCTCTGCTTTTTAATATGTTAAGTTTGTCATAGCTTCTCTTCCAAGGAGCAAGCATCTTTTAATTTCATGCTTGCAGTCACCATTCTCAGTGATTTTGGAGCCAAGAAAATAAAATCTGTCTCTCTTTCCACTTTTCCCCCTTCTATTTGCCATGAAATGATGGGACTGGATGCCATGATCTTAGTTTTTTGAATGTTGTGTTTTAAACCAGCTTTTTCATTCTCCTCTTTCACCTGTACCAAGAGGCTCTTTAGTTCCTCTTCGCTTTGTACCATTAGAGTGGTGTCATCTACATATCTGAAGTTGTTGATATTTCTCCTGGCAATCTGGATTCCATCTGTGAGCCATCCAGACTAGCATTTTGCATGATGTACTCTACATATAAGTTAAATAAGCAGGGTGCCAATAAACAGCCTTGATGTACTCTTTCCCCAATTTTGAACCAGTCCATTGTTCCATGTCCGATTCTAAATGTTGCTTCTTGCCCTGCATACAGATTTCTCAGGAGACCAGTAAGGTGGTCTGGTATACCAGGGCTTAAAACCTTAAGAGCCAACTTTGAAACCACCCTTTCTCCCAACCCCCACCTAACCTTGTCAGTTTTTTCTTCCCTCTCAAGTATTCCAAATAACAATGCCTTAAGTCTAGAGAGTAGCATGTTTTCATGTTACATATTATGTCAGAATGAACTGTATGATTTTTAAGGAAAGAAATTTACTTTAAATTACAGTTGGTAGATGGAAGCCAAAGAAATATTATGTAGAGAGCCAAAGTGACTGCATTGCAAACATTTTACATAAAAGTTAGCAGAAATTTATCTCCCTTATAAATCAAATTATTCCCATTGTTTGAAAAGAGCTTAACTTTTTTTCTGTTATCATATATGAACATTTGCAGTGTTAACCCCCTTTTATTCTCAATTCTCCCCACTAAAATAAGAGACTAAAAAACGCAGCTCTTGCTCTCTCCTTCTGATGGAAATGTTATTACACAGGGTAATGGCCAGAATGATGGTGACCTCAAAAAGAAAAGCATCATTGATGTGGGAGTGGTGGTGCTGTATTTCATAAACTGGGTAAGCTGTCCTTCAGCCATCAGTTTTCACCAAAGTACAATGTGAATGGTACTCTTGACCCTGCTTATCTCACAGTCTTAAGTGAACAAACACAATGATAGGTGTAGAAGCTTTTGTGAGCGCTAAAAACAATGTGTACATAAAGGATAGTCATCATTGTGATACGTAAAAGAGTTGAAAACAATCTATGTTTTTACCTGGTAAATCTGTGCGGAAGGATTATTCATTGGCTTATGTTCATTATCTCCTGTAGGGAAAAGAGCTCAGTTTAATCAACACAATTCATTCTGTCCCTATTCTCTTCAGACATACAGGGAACGAGGGGACTTACAGGATACTAAATCTGTACTTGCATGATAAGCCAATGATTCAACAGAATCAGAAGATCAATTGGCATAGGTTATTTGATATTACGTTCTAATGATCAAACCATATCTACCTGATATATCTCTTGTAGTAGAAAATCATGTGCTACCAAGGAGGGGAAGTTTCTCAATCAAACTGAATGATAAATGATCATTTGTTAGCCAGAAGGGAATGCCCATGAAGGGTCTCTTTCAGACTTCCCTCGCAGTCCAGTGGTTAAGACTCTGAGCTTCCACTGCAGGGGACACAAGTTTGATCCCTGGTCAAGGAACTAAGATCCCACAAGCCACATGGAAAGGCCAAAAAAAAAGGGTCTGTCTTATTCTTGGGGCTGAGTGAAGTTTATCTGAGGGGCTAGTTCAGTCAGGAAGTCATTTATCCATTGGTCACTCTATTGTTCTCAGGAGGCCTGTGTAAAATATTCTTTACTTCTCCTGCCTCTGATCCTTGCTAAACTTCAGAGCTCTGCCCTCTGTCATGCCCAGATCAGCTAAAGGAGTTTTGCTGTCCTCCTGGGCAAGAGGGTTGATGGAAGGAAATTTCAATACAAAGGGTCTCAGAAGGATGCAGGCAGAAAGAAAACAATATTGTCAACACTAAAGACAGGTCAAACACAAAGAAAAGTAGTAGGTTATGAAAACCATTTGCACTAGGGAGGAAAAAGATTAGCCTAGAATGTACCTGTCAAAACCTCAACCCTGAGGACAAGGTAAATTGCATAAAATGTACACCTCACATGCAGCCCTTTGCTTATCCATTTTAGCCACATCTCCTTTGTATCACATTGTATGAATCAAGCAGTTTGTAGATAAAATCCCCAGCTGCAAATATTTGGATGTATAGATGTGTACATTGTTTTCCTAGGACATTCAGGTACAAGAAACCCTTCCTTAGGGGAACCAGCCTCAGTATATTAAGTTTAAAAATAATATATAACCTCAGCTCAGAGCTTCTACACACCAAGGGGAGTCTATATAAAATCCAGATGGTTTGAGATTACCAAAATCCCCCTCATGAGTTTGAGTGGATTTACTTAATTAATTTCATGCTATGTTCAAACAGCCTAGTATAATGGCAAGAACCAGAACCTGGGGACAGAGACCAGGGTCCCAGATCAAACTCGGACATTTTGGAGCTATAGCCTCACTTCTCTATGACTGTTTCTTTACCCATCAATTGAAGATGATAACAAATCCTACTTTTATATGGTTGATTCTGTGTGGTAAAGTTTAAAAGATAAAGCCCTCATGTTTCTAGGTCAGCCTAGAAGGTGTTGGATGTCTGTTAGTTCAATATATACCTTGACCCTTTTTAGGAGGTCATTCTGAGGCAGTCCTAAAATTATTGCTAAGAAAAGTAAGAAACTACTCAAATTATAGATAACATGTAGCATTTCCCATTTCCCCAGTACCATGTCTGTGCTCTTCCTGGTCATTCTGTTATGATAATGTAATAAGAATAGTCAAGTAACATATTATTCATGTTATGAGATAAGGGCAAGACAAGCCCTCAACCTGTATTTCTTAAATCCTGAGCCTTAAGCAAGACATAGGAAAAATCTAACCTTGCTTGGTTTTGGTCTTTTCCATGGTGCCTGTTGCTTCTCTCCTCCAGCTTATTCAACATTGCATCTTCATCATCCCTGGATCAGGCCATCCCCTCGTCCCCAGACCTGTCAGTTGAAATCAAGAGTAAGGAAACAGGTGAAGTGACTGGACTTACTTTACGAGTTAACTTTAAAAAATTGAAACAAACACAGAAGCAACAGGTGTTATGTGCAGCTTCAGAAGAGTGAAAATATTGTTGAGCACATATTTAGCTTAAAACTCAAAGGTAAATATTTTGTCAACAAGTATGAATTTCATTACTTAAAATTATGGTAGTTTTTAATATACTGAATTCTGTTGGGGATCAAACCAATTAACTTAAACCCATTAATTTTATTAGCAGGGTATAGTTTGGGGAAATTAACTTGAGCAAGCATGAAGGCTAATATATCTGTTTCTATTTCATTAAATAGTAAGTTCTGTGATGGCCTTGTCCCCACTTTCACCATCTATAGACTTCTTTACACCAGGAGGTGCTACTCAAATGTGGCCTGGCTGTTGTGTGATTTTTTGACATGGAACTGCTGGTTCAGAATGCAATCTAACAAGTAAAAATAGTATTGTAGACAATGGTGCTCTTTTTTTCCCATCTAGAGTTTTAACCCTTTTCAATGATTGGGGAATTCCCCAACCTTATGCAGCTTGATCAGAGGCCTCCCCTTATGTGGAAGCTGAAAGAGCCAGGTTCTCCTAGCCTCCCTTGCAGCTAAGGCATGATGGACATGTGGTAACATTTTGATACACCCACCTTAATTGGCGCAGGCAGTTGCAGAGGGATTTTCTAAGGCAGATGTACTGATATACTTTCTACTTTCTTAGAAATATAAATGATTCTTAAGACAAGCATCAGTAGCATCAACAAGGGTGGTAGCTGTGACCAGGATCTGGTATAGACAGTTTAGGTAACTCCAGCTGCTGCTTTCCTCACCAAAACAGCTCTGCTACATGATTTGGGGCATTGCTGCTGGATGCATAATCCCAAACCTGGTTCTCCAGTCTCCCAGAGATTTTATGAGCTGTCCATATCCTTTTAACAAGGTCCTTTGCTGCATAAATCAGCCAGTTATTTCCTATTGCTTTGCAATTAAGAAACATAATTGAAATAATAAAAATATATTAATACTATCCAAGATTGAGAAAGCGTAAGTTACAACTTTGTTCATTGCTCTAGAAAAGACACATCTGATTTCTGGTGATAAAATGCAGATCAGTGTTTACCTAGGGCAGAAGGTGGGAGTTTAACTGGGAAGAAGCACAGGGAACTTTTTAGGTTGATAAACATATTCTATTGCTTAATTGTGGTAGTGGTTATCCACATGCATTAATTTGTCAAAACTCATCAAAATGTGTATTTTGACTGAGTGCCTTTTATCCTATATAATTTGTACCTCAAAGTAGAAATTAGTGTTTCATGCATATATTGAGGTCTGTGAAGCAAAGTGATAAACTGACAGGGTCTGGAAGGCACACATGGATGAAAAAGCATTGGTCAATACCTGCACAATTATAAATGAGGGATCTAAAGAAAGGCCCAAAGTGAAGGCCATATGCTATTTGGAATCTTGTACATTTTTCATGTGAGCATGGAAATTATGTCAAGGTAAGGCATCTTCCCTAGCTATCTGAATCTCTTTCATAGCTGATATAAACATTACTAAGATGAAAAGTTTCTGCTTCTTAGCAAATAATCATTTGATATTTAATGAAGTCCATGATGAATATAATTAAATCACAGAAAGTTAGAGCCAAAAGACACTGAGAAAATTACTTGATTCAATTTCTTCATTTATTGGACAAGCAGCCGAGGTGTGGAGAGGAGAGATAAGTCATCTGTTCAAAACCACACAGCTTTGAAAATAATTGTTAGAAGTGATTTCTGTTACTATTTGGGGAAAAAAGTATTAAAATATGTGAAGCCATATTTTAATGGGATTTTTTATGGATAATTAATCCCAGAGGATTTATTGATCTAATCTGCAGCTAATTAAAAACAAACCCCCAAACTGCCATCTGTCATAGGTAAAATGTAAATTTATGCATTTTCAGAGGTAAGACATCATCAAGTTCACAAATGTACAAATAGTTACTGATTTCAAGAAGTAAGATAAGGTATGTGGTTACTAGAAAATAAATTAGAAATTTTATTTATTTAATTATGAAAGCAACCAAACCACATTATTAAAAATTTAGAAAATACTGAGGGGAAAAAAAACAACTATGATGCCTCTACTTATTGATCATTTGATTTTATTGCTAGTCAATCACTTTTCCCTTGAATATTTTACCTGATTGTTAATGGGGCCTATAATTTTATATCTACTTTTTTTACCTATATTAAGTATTTTTTCTTTCTTTTACAAATTGGACCTTTATTATTCAAGTTGTTTTTATTGTGGTTATTTGGGTAGAGGTACAAGTGTCCCTCCTTAGACCCAGTCAGTGTTAACAATCTGCTGAAATTCTTCCTTCTTTTCTCCATCCTTATAGAGCCACATTCAAATGTATATACAGAATATACAGGTAAGGGGGGGGTTGTCATTATAGGTTCATACTCTTCCTCTCTGCATCATCCCCTCTCACTTCATATATCATGGCAATCTTTTCAAGTTAATTGGTGTGAATCTAACAAATCACCATTAGTGACTGAGTAACATCCATTGTAGGAATAATCTGTTTTAATTGTTCCTTTATTCATGGGCATTCCCTTTATTTCCAGTATTTTGTCACTGTAAACAATGCTACAACAAACATCTCGGCACACAGAGCCGTACACAGAGCTGTATATATTGGTGCTTTTATACACTTAGGGTTTAATAAGTAAGACTCATTTATTCTTAAGTATGTATAGTTTTTATTGCTACTGAGAATGGCATTTTTCAATTTCCAGTTCTCTCTAGCTGGTGTTTGTATTCTCTCTCTTTTTTAAATATTTATTTTGTTCTCAGCCATCTTACTAAATTCCTTTATTAATTATAGAAGATTTTAAAATAAATATTTCTATATGATTTTTATTCTTGTTTTCAAATTTTATACTGGTTATTTCACAGTTGATTGTATTTGCTAGAGCCTCTAGAATAATGTTTACTGATAACAGTGACAGTGGATATTATTATCCATTTTCTTATTTTAATGTAAATGACTTTAAAGTCATTTAGAATCATATTTTCTACCTTTGGTAAATAATGTATATAACATTTAAGTAACTTTAGCCTTGTTTTACCAAAATTTCTTAAAGGAATGGCTACTGTGTTTTATCCATCTTTTAGCAGCTACTGATAGACTTGCCTTTTTCTCCTTTTCATAGTAAATTATACTGATACTCTGATGTTGAATCATCCTCACATTCCTGGAATATTTGCTTGGTCATAGGAGATAGTTTTATTGACACTCTGCTGGATTCTATTTGTTAATATTTAAACATTTTTGCATCTATATTCATGAGTGATTTTGATCTGTGGAAGATTTATTGCTTTTTTATTTTTTATTCTACAGCAAAGGGACATTCACATTATCCTAGCTTCTTAAAATGAATTAGGTTTTTTATCTTGTCCTATACTCTAGAAATGTTTCAATTAAATTGGAATTGTCTGTTCATCGAAAGATAGTATAGCATAGCTACGAAAACATTTGGTCTTAATGCCATTTAAAAAAATAGACACATCCTTAAACCCAATTCAGTTTCTTAAAAGGTAACTGGTCTACTCAACTTTTGAGCTTCATTTTCTAATTTATGTTTTCTTAGGACATCATGTATTTCCTTAAGTTGAACCGCTGCTGCGGTCGCAGCGCCATCTTCACGTTCTCTTTATATTGTCACATCTAATTGAACCCTCACATTGATCCTCTGCAGTGTGGGTCGTTATTTCATTTTACAGCTGAGCATATTGAGGCTTGGGAAAATGAGGTAATGATGTACCGAGAATCATGGGTAAGATATGGCAGAGCAAGCCAGAATTGGAATAGGTCTCCGTGACTTCAGAACCGGTGGATTCAATTCCTAGATTTCTCCAAATAGTTTTGCAGTCATTATATTTAATTACTGAAACATAGTTGTTTGAGGAATTATGTCATTGTTGTCTTTTCCTTTCCAAATTATTGAATATTAGTATCAAAAATGATACTAATATAGTTCATGGAAAATTATAGTTAATATAAAAAAGAATATAGATTTTTTTCCCTCTTATTTAAGGCATTTTTAGGCTAAGAAAATTGCTAGTTTGAAGAGTATGATCATATTAGTGAGTAACATATTTTGAAAGATACATCTTAAAAGGGAAAATAACAGTATTATATGGGAAAGTAGTATGACTTTTTCTGGGAAGAGCTATACAACATTATGAAATTCCTTTGAGATCTTACTTGGAGTCTGCTTCATTGTCTGTGGGCATCCCTCACTCTCTGAGCCCAGTAGTTCTTTACTTTGTCCTTCATAATCCTTGAATCACTGCCTGTGCTGGGCTGTGCTTAGTCATGTCCGACTCTTTGCAACCTCCTGAACTGTAGCCTGCCAGGCTCCTCTGTCCATGAGGATTCTCCAGTTAAAAATACTGGAGATCTCCAGGGGATCTTCCCAACTCAGGGATCGAACCCAGGTCTACCTGCACTGCAGGCAGATTCTTTACTGTCTGAGCCACCAGGGAAGCCCAAGAATACTAGAGTGGATTCTCCAGGCAAGAATACTAGAGTGGGTCACCATGCCCTCTCCAGTTGAACTTCCCAACCCAGGAATCAAAGCGGGTCTCCTGAATTGAAGGCAGAGTCTTTACCAACTGAGCTATCAGGGAAGCCCAAATAGCGATGCTAGCCTCTAATAACATCCATCTGGGCCTCAGCAGACTCTTGAGAAAATACTGATAAGTTTTTAGAAAAAGCCTGTTTGTCTCTAACCATGTCTGATCATTTACATACGATAGTTTTTAGTCTCTACTTTGAAGCCCTTGAGTTTTTTGAGCCTGCCTTGGGAGCAAAGAGAAAGCCACCAAGCTGGTGGAGTCCTGGGCCCCCCTTCCCTTCCCCTGAAGCAGAGTCTCTCTGTTCTCATCTAATTTACATACTGTAACTATGGGGGAAGAAATTTCTTTTAAAATGGATTTCTGTTCTAAAATGATCACAATAGAGATATAGGAACATTGAAACATTCATCTAAAAAGTTATAGCCAGATTTTTATGACATTAACTCAAGTAATAAGATTAGCAGCATTAATAAAGTTAATAGAAGCAGAAAGAATACCGGAAAATCTCCTGACCCTCCCCTAGACTGACCTAGAATGTATACCCTACACACCAGTGCAGGCGTAAGACCACAAAAACCTAGGATCGTCTATTACTTTCCAATTACTGCTGTGACAGAAAAGGAAAGTTTTGCACTTTGGGGAATTGAAATTAATTGAAAGCAGACTTGAGTTAATTTCCATTCCAGTGTCCTTTATTGAATAGGTCTTTAGTGCACATTTCTAATTTAGTAGAATGAGAACTCTTTATGTTGGGGGAAGGGTGATGAGGAAATATTTTCCCCTGAAACTAAAGTAATTCATCAGGACAAATCTTGCTAATGTTTTCAAAGAGGAAAGTCTATATGAACTTTGTGATATAGAAAAGAACTTTAAAAAAAATTATGAAAGTTGTTCGTTTTTTCCATACAGCCTAAAAGCAACATAAGTTTCATGAAATGACATATTTCATGACCTTTTTAGTATCTGCGTCTTAGTCTCCAAAACACTCTCACCTACATTATCTCACCAGATGATTGCAGCCATGCTGTGCAGTGGGCAGCACACTTTACCGTCCATTTTATACAGAAGGAAACTCTACCTCTGAACGATTAGGGAAGTAGTTCAATAGGACCATTATTTTTTCTATTACTTTCTATCTTTAAATAAACTGCTCATGTGACAGGAGTCCAAACCATATTGTATCAAAAACCACTTTTACTGTCATTAAAAGTATATCAGTTCTTACATGGGGTCTGATATCTATTTAAAAAAAAGATTGAATAAATTGTAAAATGAGAAAAGTTTTGATAAGTCTAATGAGAGATATGGAGATTGAGAGAAAGAGAAAGAATACAAAGGAGAACAAAAAATAGGATGTAACCACCGATTCAGAGGCTATAAAATATTATTAATAAAATTCTCGGAGAAGGCAATGGCACCCCACTCCAGTAGTCTTGCCTGGAAAATCCCATGGACGGAGGAGCCCGGAAGGCTGCAGTTCATGGGGTCTCTGAGGGTCGGAGACAACTGAGTGACTTCACTTTCTCTTTTTACCTTCATGCACTGGAGAAGGAAAGGGCAACCCACTCCAATGTTCTTGCCTGGAGAATCCCAGGGACAGGGAAGCCTGGTGGGCTGCCATCTACGGGATCGCACAGAGTCGCACACGACTGAAGTGACTTATAAAATTCTATGTGCATTTTATTATCAATAACTTTTAAAGCTAAATGAAATGGATAATTTTTAAGGAAGACATAGACCATTGAAATTTGCTTTGTAAAATCAATTACAGCAACTATTTATAGAAGATATTGAGAGGAGGTTGAATATAAACCCCAAATAAGAAATCACTCAGGATAATATAACAGGAAATGTCTATAAATAACAATGACTGTGTCATTTAATCCATACCCCAAAATAAGATATGTACAAGTCACTAAATCCATTCTATGTGGTTCTGATATCAAATCTACTCTAGGATAGCTTAGATATACAAATATTCTAAATAAAATATTAGAAAACAAAAATACAACAGTATGATTAGTGGTTTTAGGTTATAAAAACATCTTGATACTTAGAAATCTATTGATGTAATTCATTAATCAATATAATGCAAAAAAAAAAGAATCCAACCAAAAAACGAAGAGCACAGTGTGACCCTAAGAAGCAAAATAAAGAGATAATACAGATTTCACAATGCATATGCGTATATGCATGGTTTAAAATGAGGATGTTTTAGTGATAGTGTAACTTTTTATACCCACTTCCCTCAAATATATATAACCAAATCATCCTTGAAAACATAGCAATTTATGCAAAGGCAATAAGTTAAAGTAAAATGGGGATCTGTCAGCAGACAACTCAAACAATAAGTAGTCTTATTTTGAAAAAGTTCTTGGTCCTCAAGTCAGCTTCTTACTTGACCTTTTCTCAAATATAGGTGTTGCTAGAAACTAGATGGCCCCTGCCACTGAAAAAGGTCACAAGGCCATCGTGACATCCTTGGTTAACTGCCTGAATGTCAGTTCCCTCACCAGACTATAAGCAGAGAGTGTATTTTATTCATTTTTGTATCCCCCGCTCCTTGCCCCATTCTGAGCTTGTGGTCACCAAATATTTTGTGGAAGTGAGTTGAATTCTCATCTAATAGACTACAAGAGAAACATACTCTTTACCACATGTGCTTCACATAAGCG
The DNA here is from genome assembly GCA_006408695.1 of Aepyceros melampus. NCBI lineage: Eukaryota > Metazoa > Chordata > Mammalia > Artiodactyla > Bovidae > Aepyceros > Aepyceros melampus. Next base: position 138,233 of record SJXQ01008038.1, on the reverse strand, counting down.
AAAAATAATCAATGATAAATATGGAAAGAGTTTAGCCTGGAGGTGATTTTTGTTAGAAAAAAATTCCAATTTTATTTTATTGAGCCAAGTTTCTCTGTATCCACCATTGGGCTTGAGGAACCAAAAGAGAGTAGACAGAATTTCCTAACAAGTGGCCCTGCAACAAAACTAATTATAACTGATACTCCATTGTTGCCAGCAACCTCAGAGTGCTCCGAACCAGTGAGAAGAGGGACAAAGCACAGCGAGTGGGCAGTTCTGTAGCTCGTAAAGCACACAGAGGTTCTTTTCCCCTGAGTGTGGAAACTAGAGGTCCTCCCACCTCCACCCCACAGACACATTAATTTGTTTTTGTTCTATCTACAAATATCAGTCAAGATAATTTGCTTGAGTCGCTATTTGTCAACTCAGAAAAAGAAATATTATCAGCATGTCATTACACATGAAAATATCCAATGGCCAGAGATAATTATTTTAAGACTGCTTCATTTAAGAGATTAAAACTTATCAAAAGCCCATAATACTTCCAGAAGCTCTTCTGATCATTGATTGGCAAAAATAAAAAGGTGTTAGAATCTGATTTTGCAAACCTGGATGCTTCAGGGACTCTGGGTCTGGCGTGGAAGATGTTTTCTTTTCCACACAGATATTTTCTTTTCTTCCATCTCTTTTCTTATCCTGGTTTGACTCACTTTAATTTCAACCTTTTAAACTGGTTCTCTCCCTGGATTCATCTGGGTGGAAGTTAAGAGCCTCCTAGGGACACTCTGCAAGAGGCAGAGGGCACGGTGTTACCTGAATACAAGGTAAATACTTCCTCCAAAAGAAAATTGACTGTTGCTATATTTTTACTAGGTCAGTCCTGATTGGAAGAGAGGGAAGAGAGTGGAGGGCAGGAGAGGCTCCTGGGAGACTTGTGCAGGGAAGGAGCCCTGAGCTCCAGCAAGAGTTCCCTCCAGCCCTAGGGATGGCCCTAAATTACAGAGGGTAAATCCTTAACTAGTCCTCAGAAGTATTCTTCCTTCCAAAGCAGAGGCAGTGGCAGCACTCACTAGACCTGAATCACAAACTGAGTTAGCAGTGCTTTGTAAAATAGAGCATCAGTTACCACTAACAACCTATTTTAGGTGAGAGTGGAAACCAGGTTACTGCTGATATTCCTGGGAGAATTCTTTTTCATAGTTCAGATGAAATGACATCTAATTTGGATCTGCCTTTGGCGCTTTCTGAACTGCTAAAAATGAGACTAGAGTAAAATCCAATCTTCAGAAAGACTCACCTCTCACCACCTCCCAGGGAACCCCAGGACTTGGAAATCATAGACAAATCCTGCACATGTATGACCTCAGTAGAAGAATCGCCCATTGCCCATGCACCATTGACAGAGGTCACCCTTCAGAGGACAGAGCATGACTCATACTCTTTATAAGCCTGATTTGGCCATTCTCCTCAACTGTCATCTAACCTGCCTAGGGCAAGAATCATCCAATAATCTGTTCTTATTAGGGGTCCAACAGCATAGTAACCTAGATATAACTGATAACAAATGCAATGCCATCATTAGTCAATAATTTCTTTTTAAATTTTTGAAATGAATTTCTATTTCATACATGTCCTCCTCAGAGCTAAGGCATACTGAACCCAATCAATGGGTAATTTCTTACTGCATCTGATAAGTCTGGCACAAGGATAAAAGCCCTGGGGAATTCCCTGTTTAGGACTCTGTGCTTTTACTGCTGAGAGCACAAGTTCAGTCCTTGGTCAGGGAGCTAAGATCCTGCAAGCTGCTCAGTGGTGCAACCAAAAAAAGAAGAAAAGTTAGGCCTAAAAACATTCCATAAAGGGACCAGAATACGTGAGGCACACTGGGGCTGGTTTTGATGCTGTATTTTGATTCCTAAACTTCATACTGCACTATTTCAGTGTCCTTTTTGGAAAAAGTTAGGACAGGAATAAGTAAATAAAATATAGAAATGCTCCTGCCTCCCAACTGAATTACACACTTCTCACATCCCAGGTAGTTGGATAGCAATCCAGTTCTTCAGAGCCTTTAAAAATAAGTACAGAAATGTACGATGGGAAATCATTCCCTGTGTAGCTTATGTAGATTCATCTTGTTCTGATGTCATTTGAAAATGATTCCCTGAACTGAAGGTGAGTTGATCTAACAGGGCACGTGCATGTCCCCTCCTCGTCCCGTCACTTCCTGCCTTCACTGCTATGTATTTAGCACTCTTCTTAAGGCATCCATTTTGCTATTTTTTAATTTGGTTGCGCTGCACAGCCTGTGGGTTTTTAGTTCCCCAACCAGGGATTGAACCTGCACCCCACCCCACAACCCTGCCCCACATTGGAAGCGCAAGGTCTTAACCACTGGACCACCAGGGAGTCCCCATTTTGCTTTTTGATGATATAATCTGTGAACATCATCAGGCTTCCTACCATAGATCTATGTAAAAATGTTCCCTAAAGAGTCGGGAAGGGACACCCATTGACCAGCAGTGTCGGGGGAAGGAAGGAACACTGGACTGAGATCTGATTCTGACTTCTCATTCACTGTGTGGCCGTGAAGAAGCCGGGAACCCTCCCAGACTTCCATTTCCTCACCTCTATTATTCAGAAGCTCTCAAAGTCCTTGCAGCACTAAAACGCGAGGCTAAAATCTAGCAGGGCATCTCCAAATATTACTCGGCCACGTGATGATATGGCAACCAGGGGCCTTCCTTCCCAGCACCCAGTCTAGAGCCCTTCATAACTGTCCTTTTGTTCAATTTAAAAATCAAAAACCAAAAGATGCATTGTACCCAAACTAAAGTGATGCTAAACAGTTCACAATCTCCTAATTTCTAGATCTTCCACTATGCAGTTTTAGCTGTCTTTTCAGTATTCAGGTCTGTATTTCTAGAGAAGGAAACAAAATAGTCTTTCTGATCTTTTTTTCTGCTAAATGAATGTTCTTTTTATATATCTTGAACTTCTTTTCAATGAAAATTTCCACTTGGCTGTTCCAACGTTACCTCAAATTCAAGCTGGTAATCACATTGGTCATCTTCACCCTATTCAGGTACCCCCTTCAGATTTCATTTCCCAGGCTCTAATCTCCTAATTTCTAGATCTTCCACTATGCAGTTTTAGCTGTCTTTTCAGTATTCAGGTCTGTATTTCTAGAGAAGGAAACAAAATAGTCTTTCTGATCTTTTTTTCTGCTAAATGAATGTTCTTTTTATATATCTTGAACTTCTTTTCAATGAAAATTTCCACTTGGCTGTTCCAACGTTACCTCAAATTCAAGCTGGTAATCACATTGGTCATCTTCACCCTATTCAGGTACCCCCTTCAGATTTCATTTCCCAGGCTCTGTCACAATTGCCACTATTGACCCAGATTTAAGCCCTTGGAATGATTTTCCTCTCATCCTATGATCCACCACAGTGAAATTTTGAGTCTTCCTTTATATGGTTTCTTACATTTTCTCCTTTCTTTCTATGTCACTTCTTTGATTCAACCTGACTGCTTTATTCCCTAACATCTATAGTAACATCATTAGTTTATCAACACTCTATACTTGTACTAGATTATTTTTCTTTAAATATCTGATCATCTCTGGCCCTTGTTCATGCTCTTGAATTGCTCTCTCCTTGTTGAAATAGACAGTGAACCTCAAGGTCTTCCAATGTCCCAGACCTTCCTCTCCAACATTTTTCTGATATGTAGGCGGTATTCCAGCCTCCTAACTCTTACTCATCACTTGCATTCCTATCTTGTCTCTTCTCTTCCCTGTAGCCTGGTCTGCCCTCCTCATCCTACTCCAATTGTCAAATTCTTACTCATTCCCCAAAGTCTAACTCAGGCCCAATACCTTTCTGGGCTGTCACCAGTCCAATAGGATATTATCCCTTTCTTGGAAAATTTGTAGAACTCAATTGGAACCAAAACCATGATTTTCTGCTGTATATAACTTATGTGTATAATCTCATCTTATAAACAAACTTCTTGAGTAAAGAGGCTAGTTTTTCCATCTCTTTGTATTCTTGGTGCCTTTTTATATTCTTACATAAAATAGCAGCTCAATAAAAGTTTGTTGAGGCTAAGATGATAAGCCTGCTAAACATTGTCAATAGTAAGTATTTAGCACACAATCCTTCACCAGGGAAGCCCTATAATTAATTAGGTGCTATTAATTATTAATAATTACTTGTTAAGTGTTGTCTTACCTAACAATCTGGTAATCAATAGTCATGGACATAAAGACTAAGGGAGAAAGAATTTGGTCACAGGAAACCCAGGCTGGGAGAGTAGAATGAGGGGATTTAATATTCTATCTTAGTCTTAACGGGCATTTTCAGTGTGATGGAGTTAAAACAAGATGATCTATAATGGCTTAGCCTTTGTTACATATATTAGATTCAAATGTTTGGGATTTAGAGACCAAATTAATCCTTTTCTTCCTCTACTCATTTTGAGATGTACCTTAGAAACCTCACTTCCTGGGGTTTGTCTACCTCTTTCCTCTTAAAACTCAAGGACCTGCTGTTGGTCTATAAAGTCTACCACTCATCTTCTTGGGGATCTGTGCTCCAGGTCTCCAAAACAAATATGAGATGGGCAGTGAATGAGCCAGTAGGTAGAAAATGAATCCAGAAAAAAAAAAAAAACCAACTATACCCAACCCTTCGACAGCAGTATTTCTACCCTACTCCTTGAATCTTTAACTCCTCACACATCCTTAAGCTTAGGTTCTTCCTCTAAGCCTGTGGTTTATGAAGCTGTGGTAGATATACACAATGGTGTATTCTCAGCCATTAAAAAGAATACATTTGAATCAGTTCTAATGAGGTGGATGAAACTGGAGCCTATTATATGGAGTGAAGTAAGCCAGAAAGAAAAACACCAATACAGTATACTAATGCATATATATGGAATTTAGAAAGATGACAATAACCCAGTATGCGAGACAGCAGAAGAGACACAGATGTATAGAACAGTCTTTTGGACTCTGTGGGAGAGGGAGAGGGTGGGATGACTTGGGAGAATGGCACTGAAACATGTATAATATCATATATGAAACGAATCGCCAGTCCAGGTTCGATGCATGATACTGGATGCTTGGGGCTGGTGCACTGGGACAGCCCAGAGGGATGGTACAGGGAGGGAGGTGGGAGGGGGGTTCAGGATGGGGAACACGTGTGTACCCGTGGCAGATTCATGTTGATGTATGGCAAAATCAATACAATATTGTAAAGTAATTAACCTCCAATTAAAATAAATAAATTTATATATAAAAAAAGAAATACTCTAAATCTAGAGGCAAAGTTTACATGCAAATCAAATTCCTGCTTCTTAAAAATCTTGTAAATTCAGTTTTAACAGCCTTTTGAACTTACTGCTAATACTATAACCCTCATTGGCAAAAATTATATATATAAGTAGATGCAGTACTTTTGAAAAGTCATTAAAATGTTACTATAGAATATTTAGAATCACAGAAGCAAGAGAAGCTCATTTGTGAAAATCCAGGGGCCCACAGGATGTGAGTGTAAAGGCAAGGTTGAAACTCAAACTCACACACCTCCACCAAGCCCATTTTGTTCCTATCAGAATTTTGACAACTTCAAGGTCTGGTCAAATTTACAATATCCCACAATCATTCATTAAGAATAAAAAAGTTGTAAGTCTTCTGGTCTCTGTTTAAATGTCAGCTCCCTGACCACACATGTAAGAACAGGTCACATTTTCAAAGCCTGTATCCTTTCCATTGCTTCAGTTTTCTCCACAGCATTTACCATCAAACGACAATGCTGCCTGTTTGTTTGTTTGCTCTTTGATCTTCTTGGCCCATCACCTCCACTTCATGAGGCCTTGGACATTTTTATTCACTCTGCATTCCCCAAGGTCTGAAATAGGTGTGAAATAAATAAATGAAGCAGTATCATGATTTAGAAAAATCAAACCAAACCATACCCAACCAGAACAACTTGCAGTATAAATTAAGGGTTCAGCATGTGTGGTAAAGAAGGTCAGAACTAAAAGATGGCCCAGAGACCATCCAGCTAAACCCTGTCACTTCACAAATAAAGTGAGGTCATGATTAAGTGACTTGACTAACTCATAAGCTCTTATTTTGACAGAAGTAATAAAATAGTTCACTACAGAGTTCCAATCTTATGCAAATATGGTAATTATGTTATTTGATAATTTTTATCTCAGTGAGGTGGGCCTCATAAATAAGTGGAATAAAAAGACTGTCAGGTCAGGCCTTTCACCCAGATATACTAACCTTACTATCACCAACATTGTGACTTTATTCCTTTGAATCCTGAGAGATTTTTTTAAAAACATGCTTTATTTACTTTGTTGTCAGTTACCACTTTGACTAGCTGAGAGCAATACTGAGAACCAAGCTAGGTGCCAGTAGGGGATGGAGATGGGGAATCTGAGCTTTGAAATATGGTGCTTCTGGACTCAAATCCTAGCTTGATGATTTAAATAGCTGATTGACCTTGAGAAAATTAGTTACCCTCTCTGAGAGTCTGATTAGCTCATCCTCTGGTATGACTATTTCTAGTAGTGATTATCACTATCGTTTGCAGTTTTGCCTAGGACAAAGCCGGAGGCTCTCACCTAAAACTGATAGAGATGAAAGAAGCAGCAAACTTGGATCCTCCCAAGGAGTCTAGATTCATTGGTCTTTAAAGGTAGGGACTGTATGTTAAGCTTCTTCTGCAGTCCAGAGCACCTAGCTCACACAGGTAAGCACTGTGCAGGCTCTGGTGACCACTTCATGAGCCACAATTGAGAGCTTGATCCACAGCAGCAACCTGAGCCCAGCCGTGGAGAAGGAGGGAGCCCCCAGCGATCAATTGCTTGGCAACATCGGGCCTGAAAATGGGGTTAGAACTTTTAGATTCAGGAGCTATGCATGCACTTATCTCTCAGAAGTGCTGAAAGAGCCTGGAAGTGTGAAAGGGAGAAAACCATATCTATCAAGAATTCTCTCAGGAAAAATACCTGTGTGAGTGAAAGGAATGCTTCTGTCAGCACCCTGAGAATGTGTATGTATGTGTCTATGTTTGGGGTGGGGTGACAGCTTGAGTAGCAACAAGTGGTTGCTGAAAAGGTTTCTTAGAAGGGTGAGTCTGGTTTTCCTGTAGCATTTTGATTTTGCTAAGCGGTGTAGCCAATTGAGGCTGGAGCTGAACTGCTCTTCATCTTGGATAGGAGGCTGAGTACTGCCATTATACTCTACCTCCAGAGAGGAATTAGCCTCTTTTCTCTTCTGAAGTTGAATAATGAAAGAAAACCGGTTTGACTGTCAGATTTTAAGCTGGCCGCATGTCTCTGGATCCAACTTTGCCTGTGGGATCTTAATTTTATGCCTAAGGGTTACTCCCAATGTGTCTCTGTAGCCAGTTAGACATTAGTTAATGTGATTTTACTACTTGTAACAGTTAATGACTGGACTGGCTGAAATTACTTAATTCATTTCTCTATTTCATAGTATTTTAAATAAAACTTTGTAGTAGTTAATATATATGATGCAGATGTACAGATGATCGCAGTTCATGCATTTTATCAAACACTTGCCTGTGTATCTTTGTTCCTCCCATCTTCTATGCCTCAAATATCTTTCCTTACCCAGTGTAATGCTTCTCATCCTTCAAGGCTCAGTTCAAGCCCCTCCTTCTCTGTGAGCCTGCCCTGGTCCTCCAAGCCATCATTACTTATTCCCTTGTCTTCCCTGGTGGCTCAGATGGTAAAGCATATGCCTGCAATGCAGGAGACCTGGGTTTGATCCCTGGGTTGGGAAGATCCTCTGTAGAAGGAAATGGCAACCCACTTGAGTACTCTTGCCTGGAAAAATTCCATGGACGGAGGAGCATGGTAGCTTACAGTCCATGGGGTCGCAAAGAGTTGGATGCAACTGAGCAACTTCACTTTCTTTAGTTTCTTTGTTTCACTGTATTCTCATACCCTGTTATTAGTGTCTCTTCCTGTTGGGATTTATAGGCAGTGTTCTCTGTTTTCACATGATACTATAAGCTCCGCCAGTGCAGGGACTCTTTCTTATTCATAGCCATTGCACCTGGTGAGTGTCCAGTTCCTACCAAACTAGAGTGCTAGACTGCAAGCCTCAGATAACATAGACGAACTCTTTATAGGAGCAATTTTTCTCAATGGTAAGCAATTTTTTAAATTATTATGTATTTTAAGTGTTCAGATGTTTCAGAGAGGCATGCAAAATTAGCTTGAGTTTTAAAGATATGACATTTATGTCATTTTTTCATATTCCTCTGATATGAAAATCTGAGAACTTTTTGCAGTGGACACTCAAGGCAAATTTGAGTTTATTAAATTCCAGAGGATGTTTATATAGTGATTGACTTCTGGTTGGTAAAAGGGTACAAACTCTCAGTTATAAGTAAAATAAGGTCTGAGGATTTAATGCATAACATGGTGACTATAGTTGATAAGGGGATTCCCAGGTGGCATTAGTGGTAAAGAACCTGCCTGCCAATATAGGAGACATAGGAGACATGGGTTCAGTCCTTGGGTTGGGAAGATCCCCTGGAAGAGAGCATAGCAATCCACTCCAGTATTCTTGCTTGGAGAATCCCATGGACAGTGGAACCTGGTAGGCTATAGTCCATAGGGTCGCACAGAGTTGGACACAAAGGAGGCGACTTAGCACACAGGCACGCCAGTGTAGGAGATGCAAGAAATATGGGTTCAACCCCTGGGTCAGGAAAATCCCCTGGAGTAGGGAATGGCTACCCACTCCAGTATTCTTGCCTGGAAAATTCCTCGAAGAGAGGAACCTGGCAGGCTACCGTCCATGGGGCTGCAAAGAGCTGGACACGATTGAGCAACTAAGCACTCACACTCATAGTTGATAAGACTGGACTGTATAACTGAAATTTACTCAAAGAATATAACTTAAATGTCCCCACCAATAAAGGAGGGGAATCCTTTCCCAATGCATAAATATATCAGATCATCATATTGCACACTTCAAGGATCTTACCATTTTATTTATCACTTATACCTCAACACAGCTGGGGAAAAGGAAAACAACACAGTAACTTATTTATTTTTATTAATAGCAAGGAGACATTAAAAAAAATAATGAGCTAGAAAGGCAGACTGGGAAAATCAATTTTATGTCTATATACAATATATACCTAAATTATAAATTTTGGTTTAACAAAAGTTCACTATCTATACATGTGACTGAGAAATCTTTCAGAGCACTACCCTTTGGCAAAGACCAAATGCCTCTTGTATTTTAAAAGGTTCTTATGATACATCATACACACAAAATAGCATATCTAATACATGTAAAGTCTAGTCTTCAAAGTCTTTACATCTGATAAGTAAAATTTTTTAATGAATAATAAATATTTATCAGGTGAAATATCTTTGAGACTTTAGATGCTTACTTCAATTATGAAGCCACTACCAAAAAGCAGGAGGTGAGACTAATACTGGATTTTGAGGTAGGTAAATCAGGTGAAGTACAACCAAACAGAAACAAATGGACTATGACACTGTTTGTAAGCCTGGCTTTTTACCACATTACTTTAAAACAAAATTACAGGGACTTCCTGCGTGGTCTAGTGGTTGAGAATCTGCCTTGCAGTGCAGAAGACACTGGTTCAATCCCTGGTCTGGGAAGATTCCACATGCCTCAGAGTAACTAAGCCTGCGTACCACAACTAGAGAGTTCCTGCAACACAACGAAGACCCGTGCAGCTAAATAAATAAATAACAAAATTTTATAAATAACCGTAAAAGTGATACATACTCGGTGTTAAAAAAAAATTGAAAACCTGACCGACTGTACCCTCTTTCTCTTTCCTCCTCTTGGCAGTCGATAGAAAACCAAATGGTCCATCAGGAGTCACTGGAGGCCAGTGGAGGACAGGAGGGTGTGACAGGCCAGGAGTGGCACAGAAGCCCGAGGGTCTGGCGCTTGGCTTGAGTGTACCTGGGATTCACTGCAGTGAGGGGCAGGTGGACCGCCCAAAGTTTGAGTTTTATCTCACAGATAACAGTCTCAGAGCTGCAGTCTCCCAATCTCCTTTGTAAAAACAGTGGCCTTCTGCTCAATTCCATTTGATTTTTACAACATATCTTTTCAATAGCATATTATTTCATCAACGATCCCTCAAAAAATCTGAATCAAGTTGTCTTATCTCTTTCTTATAGCTTATTCTATCATCCACATGAATATTCCCAGGATCATTTACTAGTCGTGCATTAATTGTAGGCTTCTAACCTACAATGATGAAATTCTTGTTCAGAATCCTCCACTGACTCCTAATATTCAAACATCCTAAACAACAGACAAACCCCTTCATGATCTGACCTCTGTCTAGCTCTGCAAACTCATCTTTCATCCCTTTCATATACAAACTGGGCTCCTGACACAAGAACAGTCTTGTGGTTCCCTGTCCTCTCTAGCCTGTAGGATCTGTAAGTGGTGCTTCCTCAGTGGACATCCTTCCCCTACTCTGAGCTAGCTGTCAAACTCCTTGTGTTCTTTAAGATTCTGTACAAGTAGCACTCTTCCCTTTCTTGACATGTCTTAGTAAAGTCCTTGCTTTTCTGTGCTGCCTTAGTGTCTTGTCCACACCTCTACTATAGCATTTATCTATGTTAAGTTACTAATTTAAGAATCTTGCTTCTACAAGATCAGGGGTCTGCATACTGTCAGAGTATCCATGAATCACCTGAATTATAAGCAAAATTTTATGCAGATCTATTTTCTTCTGGGGACAAGGTTCAGAGCTCACATCAGACTCTCAAAAGAGTCCATATTTACTCTCTCAAAATCAAATTAAGAACACTGCACTAGATGATGAGTCCCTAGAAAAGAGTGAGTTCTATTCTTTGGGTCTGTTAGCTGAATGAGATTTTCAGTTATTATTTAAAGATAGATGTTCATACTAGTAAAGATATATGGTAAATTCAACTTCCCCTATTCTTTGATGTTTTAAAGTAAACCAGAAGTGTGATACAATGAAAAGCACATAGGATAAAAAGAAAGAGATGGAAGGGTTTATACCAAACTACTAACAGTGGTTACTCTTGAAAAGAAGGATGGGTTAGGGGTCAGATGGACTTACACCTTTTACTTATGCTCTTCTATCTTGAACAAGTGTTTGTTTTATAATGTGCACTTTCTAGATTTTAAATTAAAAAATAATTCTTTGAACTATGGGACTTTAAGTGCATTAAACATTCAAATTCTAGCTCTGTTTCTTATTTAGTTTGTGACCCTGGAACCTTACTAATCTTTATAAACCTATGTTTCTTCAACTGTAAAATCAGGATAAGACTTACTAATCCCACATAGTTATTACATCACAAAGCCTAGTAGAAAGTAGACAGTAAATTTAGCTGAATGTAAAGTTAAGGTTTTTTTTGCACTCTTCAAAAACATCTAAAATAGAACGCAAAACATAACCATTATTATCTCAATACTGTGAGTAAACATTACAGCGTGCTTAGTCACTCGGTCACGTCCAACGCTGTGACACTATGGGCTGTAGCCTGCCAGGCTCCTCTGAACGTGGGGATTCTCTAGGCAAGAATACTGGAGGGGGTTGCCATGGCCTCCTCCAGGGAATCTTCCCAACCCAGGGATCAAACCCAGGTCTCCCACATTGCAGGCAGATTCTTTACCATCTGAGCCACCAGGGAAGCCCATATTATTATCTCAATACTGTGCGTAAACATTCATAAATGCAGTAAAAGTTTGATGTCATATGGCTGGTTTATGATGTGGCTATTAGCTGTGATTGCTAATTAATAAAGGAATCCCATAATATATTCATTTGTTTTTAAATAAAGAAGGGTTACACAATTTTTAAAAACAATTTGTAATATTTGTACTTCAAGAATGAAGTACAAGCACTGGTTTAAACTAAGCAAAGTACAAGTATGTTTAAACTGGATTCTCAGTTTATCCATGTTCTTATTAATTACAAATTCTTTGCAGTTTCACTCACCTTGTGGCCTGTCTCCACCTGTAGACATTACACCATGTTTTGTGCAGCCTTCTTGATTTCTTTATAGGTTCTACAAAAAATAAAATGTCATTGATAATGACCAGTACCTTGTAATTTCTACCATCTTTTATCCTATAATTTCATAACTAAAAGTTTTGTTATATATGCAATTGATTAAAATTTCTAATAGTTAAAAATAAAAATACATAAATTAAATGCAAAAGTCCTTGTTCCTCTTAGTCTTTGAATTTTTAAGTCACTTGGTGTTAAGTAGGCACAATACCTTGGTATTTGTTTCTGGAGTGACTAATAAAAATTAATTCTTATGTATTTAGAAATGTAGTTGGAATACTCTAACATGGCTTAGGAAGCTTCACTGAATCAAAAGAATTCAAAGCAGCTCATCTGACTTGAAAATAATGAAAGCCAAAAATCTAGAGATTTTCATTAAGTATCTCACATTAAATGAAATCACCCACATCAAGTGACAAGTGAAGTAGGTTTGTAATAGGTTTTTCTGTAGGAGCTAAGTCAGGTGATCTACAGTCAAAAGTAGGTATAAATCCTTTTGGAGAACACTCTATGAATTATATAGTTTTGTGAGTAGGACAGCAGATTCCAAGCCAGCTGTGTGTTTTATTTATTTTTCATTATCTGAAGCCTCTTGGGCAGTTTGGCCAAGTCTCTGAATCTTTGGACCTTCAGTTTCTTAATTGGTATAATTGGCCCAGTAGTAATAATAGTCACGTCACTTTCAGAAGTGAAGATTAAGGTGAGTGAAGGATGAGGGGGCAGGGGCCAGGATATAGGAGTGGGCTTACCAAATCACCTTTGTCATTTTGTCAAGGTCTCTGTCCTTTATCCTGAGTGAATCTGTTTATTCCCAGCTCGGCTTGCTCTTTCTTTCCCTTTAACTTCACAGAAAATTTTTATTAAAAGATTCCTTTTTTGTACAAATCTGTTCTTTGTCCTAAAGGAATATGAAAGGCAATGGATGGCCTTTCCGACTCTGTCAGTCACTGCTAATTGCCACCCAGTAACCATGTTCCCTGTTTTCTAAGAAACCTGTTAAAACAAAACTGTATTCCCCATTCTCCTTCATGGGTAGTTGTAACCATGGGGATAGATTCTACTCATGAGTTACAAGTAGAAACAGTGTGAGTGACTTCTGGGAAGTCTCCTTAAAAGAGACAGCACATCTTTTTCTTCCCATTCCTCCTTCCTGCTGGCTGAGCACACAAATGACACAGGTGGACTCCTAGCAACCTTCTGTACCAAGAGGTGAGACACCAAGGATGGCAGAGAGCAAGATGGAAGGAATCTTGGTCTTTCACACCAAGGAACTGATTGAATAGCTCTGGGCTGCCTATCTATGGACCTTTTTTTAACGTAAGAGGGAAATGAGCTTCTAGCTTATGTAAGCCACTATTATTTAGGTTTGAGCCCAACCTTACTTATATGCTGGTCCTTTAGGAAGTTGTCTTAAATCAAGAACCATTTTTAATTCTTAAAAGTGTCATTACATTTCCTTTGATCCTATGTGTGCTTTCCTCATATCAACAAATTTTCTACTATTCAAAAGCCTCTAGGGTAACCCTCCAGTTGTTTTTACCCTTTCTTTCTTGCATCACCCATATCTGGGATATTGTACATTCATTTGAGCTCTTCAGATAGGAACTTGGAAAATGGGGCCACTCTAGTCGGAAAGGAAAAAGGAATTTTGGCTAAAATTAAATTTTAGCTTTTTTTGCATATTATAGGAAAAGCAGAGTTCATTTCGACTCAGAAAACATTTATTTAGCCTACACTATGTAAAAGGCATTGTGCCAGATCTTGGGAGGGAATATAAAAATGATATAGTTCCTCCTTCAGGGAGTTTACAGACTAGTAGGAAAGATGAGACATACATATAACTAACTATAGCATATGATGGATTGGAAAAATCTGTAAGAAAAGTATAAAGTACCTAAAACTTGCAGAGAAAAAAAAATGAATTCTGGTCATGGGGATTAAAGAAAGTGTCATAAAGAAAATAGGTTATGAGCTTGCCTGTGAACAGTATGTAGATATGGTACAAAGGGGACCGGTGAAGGGTCAGAGGTGGACAGTTGCAATGCATCAGAGGATTTAGGGGTTCCAGGGAGTATCATTGGTAGAGTAGAAGGTAAGGCTGGGTAGGTGGATTAGAGACAGATAAAGGGCAGTGAATATCTTCTTGGGAGTCTCATCTGATGTGGAGAGAATAAGGAGTTACTGAAAGCCTCTGAGCAAGGGAATAACCAGATCACATGTCCTCAGTAAGAAGATGACAATTTTGACTGCAGAGAAAGACTGGCTGCAGAGAGGCTAAGATGGGCACCTTTAATAATCCAAGTAAAAGGCAATGATGGCCTGAATTAGGGAAGTGACTATTAGAATGGAAAGGAGGGCACAGACAGAGCAATATTTCAAAGGTTACTGCATGAGCTAAATGTATGCTTTGCCCAGGGGAAAAAAAAAAGAGTTGGAAAAAGAGTAATTCCCTGATCCAGAAGTGGATTTTTAAAGAATTTTTAAAATTACTCTACACTCTACACTCTCTTAAACTAGGAAACTAAAAGGAGGCTGAATATGCTGTAATAATGAATTTATTGGTTCTACAATTTTGACAGAGACTTAACCTTTCTTTTTCCCCAGATGTCAACTGGGGGTACTCTGACCCTCGAGGAGGTAAGGAAAGAATATTGAGCATCTCAGGAAAGAATGCAACCAACCCTTCTATCCCATTGTTCATTCTTTGCCCAAGTGTTATAGTAAATAGCAGATGGAAGGTATTTTACAAGGTAAGGTTCTCCCACTTCTCCTCCGTTATCCCTTTGCCCATCCTTATGCACCCAGCCTACCCATGCACACACTCCATAAGAAATCCAGAGAAAATTTAAGAGAAGGAGGAGGTTTTCTAACCACATTAAGAATTTCCTACTATTTGCCTCTTCATTGCTCACTAAAACCATGCCAGCATAGCTCCCCCAAAATGGAAAAGGCTAGCGTAGACCCATATAAGGGCATGGTATTCTCTAATAGCTTTCAGATAAATAACACTCCCCTCCCCCAAATCCTAAATAGCTACTTCTTCATTATCAGGAGATATATTTTAGAGATCTCCTCAAATGGACACAGTTGAACATTTAATCAGCTGCCATTTTCTCTTTTTATTTTCCTGATTATTGAGGAAGACTGAAATGGGTATTAAAACCTTGTAATCTCTCTTTTCTTAATAAGGGCAGGAGCAGACAACAAAATAACCATGAACCTACGAATCAGAAGCGTGTCCTGTGTAATCTTTTGCAATTTATGGTTTAGTTCATTTATGTGGGGCACTGAGAGCAATAAATGAAATAAAATAATGAGGATTTTTTTCTTCCGTGATTCCCAAGGTGATTCCTAGCACTCTCGAAAGCAGAAGTGATTAATCAAGTCAGTGGGGACAAGCAGCGGTAATGTGATTGTCAAAACTATAGATATCCGTTAAACTGTGTTTCACTCTCATGTAACGTGTTTGTGTATGTTTGTTTGCATGTGTGTTTGTGTGTGTTGGGAGCTAGTCAGTGGGAGAATCAATATCTTCAACATTGTCTCTGAGAGAAGATTAGCAGGAATTGTTAATTTAAAAGATTCTTACATTTTATAAAAACCCAGAAGCTAAGAAAAATGTTGAGCAACTCATGCTCTAGTCTTAAATTTCAAAATCAAAGGTCCTTAACTCAGGGTGTCCACAGATTGTATTTCAGGCCATCTATAAGTCTTCTGAAATTATATGCAAAATTTGGTGTGATTTTACATTTCTTTGCAGAGAAGGTGTGCTGGTTTCTAAAAATTTTTAGAGTGATCCTTGACCCTCAAAAAGGTGAACTCCCTTCATTAAAGAAAAGAGGACAGAGGAGGAGAGAAGGAAAGAGAGAGAGGAAAGAGGGAAAATAAAGAGAATTCAGGAGTCTCATCAATTCTGTCCCAAACCAAATCAATCAAATGTATGTGAAATTTGTACAAGGCACTTATCTATTAACCTTTATATTTGTATGAAAAGTTAGCAATAGTATGATCATCTTCCTTCCAGAAGCCTCTGAGGTTTCAGGCTGGTTTCTATTGCATTTTGGAGCCCATGGTATTGGCAAAAATTTAGATGTTAATTCAATTCTTGGAAACTATTCAGAAGAAAATGTGTCCAAAAAGTTCTTTCATATAAATTCTGATTGTTTATGCTAAATCCTTCAGAAGTGCCTTTAAATGGCTACACCATTTGCAGCCAATAATTTTGTATTAAAAGGAGGTATAAAAAAAAACAAAATTTACACAAAGACAAATTTCTATATTTTTCAGAATATTATTGTTCAGCATATAAAAAACTAATTATAGTGGATTCTTAGTCTCACTTAAGAAAAGAAAGCTTTCAGGTGAAACCTAATTCTTCTTATCATGTTCCCCAAGCCCCTGCAAAGGCTTTAGAATTTTCACTAATGTTCCTATGTAATTAATTAGCACATATTTTTCTGCACATAGAGGAGTAAACACTGATAGAATCCTCTATCCCTTTTCTATGTTACAAAAGCCATGAATTAACCTCCCTCCATTTCTAATCTTTTTCATTTTTCATTCTTATTCAGAGGCATACACATATTGGATATATGTGCCATGTAAAATAGGCAGTCATCCTTTCTTTAAGATTGCTCTCAAATTTTAAGTCAGCTTCAACTAAATATGTAAATAAGCAAACTCTTCAGTCCAAACAGTTTTTAGTTGACAACCTACAAAGGCAGACTATGACATCATATAAAAATAATTGTTATAACTTTGAATAAATAGTAATTTCTTTAAATGACTTCCTTAAAGAAAAGTTAGTATATTTTGAACCTACATTAGTAAAGATTTATGAGATTTCTTCTCTTATGAAAATATTTGCCCTCTCAATGCCTCTCAAAGCATATAAAAGCACTACTTACCCCATGTTGCTTGCCGTGGTTATATCATCATCAGATCAAGGCGTATCTGGATTCTGAATTAACTTAAAGGTTATAAAAAGCAGCAGTAGAGGTTTGACTTCCCCGGAAACGAGACTGTCATATGCTAACTAGGCTTTTAAATGAGGAAAACTAGTGTCTCTTCTAATTATATAAGCTCCAGGTCAAATTCTAGCATCAACTAATCAAATAACTGAACTGCATTTAGTTTCAAGGAGTAAAAGAAAGAAAACTATTTAAGATGAATGATTTTAGTATCTTTGAAAACTGGAGACTTGGGCATTGAAAGTTATTCTTATACCATTAAAACTTAAATATTTTAAAAGCAATGTATATATCTTGATACCTTAAATAATTTGAAGAAAAGCATTAGGGAAATTTTAGTTTGCAGTAAACAGGTATTTTTCTGTATTTTCCAGAAGTTCTGAATTTGCATTGTATGTCCTGGTCCCTGAAAACATCCTCTCAGGTTATCTTAACTTGTCCAGTATTCATCTCCTTACAAATTTTAATAAATAAAAATAAACTCTAAAATCATACCAAGTTAATGCTAAGCAACATATCCAAAATTGTCTAATTTTAAATGTATCTTTTGAACACTTATAGAGTCTTTTAAATTAAATACAAAGTTATTGTGATTTCTATTAAAAAATGCCATTTAATTTCAACATTTTAAAAGATATTTCAACCCAAATTTATAATAGTACAACTAAAAATAGAATTTGACAATGATTTATTGAGGAAATACAAATTTTCACAAGAAGTTGATAAAAGAACTATATTACAGAGGTTATCTGTTCCATATACCATTTTGGAGGAGTTAGTTTTACAGAAATAGTTTCAGCAAAAATGCTAATCTTTTAAAAAGTTTTTAGTGGAGTATAGTTGCTTTACAATGTTATGATAGTTTCTGCTGTACAGCAAAGTGAATTAGCTGTACTTATACATATAGCCCCTTTTCTTTGGATATCCTCCCCATTTAGGTCACCACAGAACACTGAGTAGAGTTCCCTGTGCTATACAGTAGTAAAGTCTTTATTGTAATTTTTAATAGGTAGCTGTCATGTACTGCTTTGGCAATTTTAAAATTACTTTATCTAAAAGTAAAGGCACTTTCTAGGCAGAGAATATGTGAGCCCACACTGATCTACTTTTTAAAAAAATGAGATATAATTCACCTATGTCAAGGAGAAATACATTTTCCTCTACCCTTCTAGATTCTTCTGGCTAGTCTAAGAATTACAGTAAATTTGACATGAGATAGATTAACAGGAGAAAATCAAAAGTTTAATAACATGGGAGAGAATCAGGAAAGTGAAGTAGCTCACTAAAATGGTCAAAGCCCTGACCATAAAAACCACTTTCAGCTAAAGACAAAGGAGGATGTTGAGGATAATGGTTTGGAACTTCAAAGGAGGCAATTCAAGTAAGTTGGAAAAGCAAATGTTTGGTAAACAACTGTTTGTTGGGCTAGGGATAGACAATGAAGCAGAATGGACTCTCAATGTCTGGGCCTTGCTGAGTTTTCCCCATCACATATTGCCGAAATTCTTTACAAGCATCTCTGGTGATACCTCTATTCTGGCAATAGATGCTTTATCTAAATTCTTTAGGCAGTTAAGGGGCAGGTGAAAAGAAAGACTTTAGTACTTAAAAGAAAGACTTTTAAGACTGTTTCTTAAAAATAAATCTCCCTAAATTAATACTCATGCTAAAGACACACATTTTGGGGTGGCACATTTGGGGTGGCTTCCTTACATACAACATACATAAAATTTGCCCTTTTAATATTAATATGAACAGTTCAGGGTTTTTTTGCATTTGCAAGTTGTACAGCTACTAATTCTAGAACATTTGCATCACTCTAAAGAGAAACAACCAGTCCATTCTAAAGGAGATCAATCCTGGGTGTTCACTGGAAAGACTGATGCTAAGCTGAAACTCCAGTACTTTGGCCACCTCCTGCAAAGAGTTGACTCATTGGAAAAGACTCTGATGCTGGGAGGGATTGGGGGCAGGAGGAGAAGGGGACAACAAAGGATGAGATGGCTTGATGGCATCACCAACATGATGGACATGGGTTTGGGCGAACTCGGGAGTTGGTGATGGACAGGGAGGCCTGGCGTGCTGCGATTCATGGGGTCACAAGGAGTCGGACACAACTGAGCGACTGAACTGAACTGAAAGAGAAACCCAATGCCTCCCAACTCCTCCCTCCTTTGCAACTACTAATTTACTTCCTGTCTCTATGAATTTGCCTATTCTGGATACTTCACATATAACATAGTATTATATGTGGCCTTTTGTGACTGGCTTCTTTCACTTATTAGCTTCCCTGGTGGCTCAGACGGTAAAGTGTCTGCCTACAATGCAGGAGACCCGGTTTGACCCCTGGGTTGGGAAGATCCCCTGGAGAAGGCAATGGCAACCTACTCCAGACTCTTGCCTGGAGAATCCCATGGATGGAGGAGCCTGGTAGGCTACAGTCTATGGGGTCACAAAGAGTCCGACATGACTGAGCAACTTCACTTTCACTTTCTTTCACTTGGTACGATGTTTTCAAGGCTGGTTTATGCTATATAATATGTCAATACTTCATTCCTTTTTGTGGCTGAAAAATACTCCACTCTAGAGATATATCACATTCATCCATTTATCAGTTGAGGGACATCTGGATTTTCAGTATTGGGCTGATATGAATGATGCTGTTATAAACATTTGTATACAAGTCAATTCTCTTAACATGCATATTCAGGAATTGCTGGAACATATGAGAATTATATATTAACTTTTTGAGAAACTGTTTTCCACAGTGCTACCATTTTTCATTCCCACCAGACCAATCTTTATTATTATGTGTTTTTTAACATAGCCATCCTAGCGATTGAGAAATGGCATCTTATTTTGGGTTTGCTTTGTATTTTCCTAAAGAATAATGATGTTGAATATCTTTTTGTTTGCTTATCAGACATTTGTATATCTTCTTTGAAAAAATGTCCATTCAAATCCTTTGTTCATATTTAAATTGGGCTTTTTATTTATGTATATTTATATATGAATTCGGTATATATTCTGAAAACTAAACCTTTATCAGATATATGATTTTGCAAGTATTTTCTCCCCTTCTGTGAACTGTCTTTTCATTTCCTTGAGTTTCCTTTAAGACATAGATATACTTTTTAAAGA
Source organism: Aepyceros melampus (assembly GCA_006408695.1). NCBI lineage: Eukaryota > Metazoa > Chordata > Mammalia > Artiodactyla > Bovidae > Aepyceros > Aepyceros melampus. Next base: position 118,039 of record SJXQ01008038.1, on the reverse strand, counting down.
TGACAAAATTCAGGTACAGGATTGGAAACTGACTCTGTTAAGATCTGCATAGTTTATATTAAAATGAACAAACTCTCAATTGAATCATATAATTTCTTTTTTTTTTTCTTTTCTTTTTTTGTCAGGTGCTAGTTTAGTTCCTTGACCAGGGATCAAATCTGTGCCCCCTACACTAGAAGCATGGAGTTTTAACCACTGTACTACCAGGGAAGTCCCCCATAATTTATTTTAAATTAATTATAAGATGATCAAAAGAAAGTTCAAAAAGGTGTAATGAGTGATAGTTTTATTGGCAAAAGTAAATAGTGTATGAAGTTATTTCAGATGACAGATTTAGTTGTTTTCCTTACAAGTAAAAGCTGCAATTACCACATTAAAACTTTAATGCAGGCTATCTACATATGGAGCTTTAGCCTCAGGCCTGGAGCAGCTGTGAAATGAAAGTTACCACACCATTCTAGTCCTTGGATATCAGTATATTGTCCTTCACCTTCCACCCTGCAACAGTGAAAAATAAGTGTGTTCATTAACAAGACCAGAAATTTACAGTCCAGGTATACGACCGTGTAGTATATTATATACTATGTCTGAAGAATTATATCATTCTGCTTTCAAACTTTGATTTAAAACCTGACATCCTGTTTTTATATCCTACAAAAAAAAAATACTACTATTCCAAACAAACATTGTCATTATACAAATTTTTATATCTAAGATTTTAGGGTTACAGATGCTTAGTTTAGACAAAACCCAGTCACAAAATGAAAAGTTTACATTGGTTATCTGACTTAATTAGTTCATTTATTCAACAAATGTTTATTGATCTTCAACTATGTTTAAGATACTATGCTCTATGCTGGTGTTTTCTGGACTATTTGGAGTGGTGAAAATGCACTTCACAGAACCAGACCTTTATCCCGTGGGTTAGAGTTTTCTCCCTTTATTAGTATCAGTGGGAAAAGTTTATAGGCTGTCATCACAGACTTGGCAACAGAAGAGGCGAACACTTTTCTACCCTCCTCAATATGTATCAACCACTTCATAACAATTAGGTTGCATTTTTAATTCTGGAAATAAGAAGGGGGTAGTTATAAATGAACATGAAACCTCTGGATGACATAGTATTTGGTGTGAGGATTAAGTTTATAAAGATGTGTGAGGGTGGGGGTGGAGATTTGGATGAAGGTGGTCAAAAGGTACAAATTTCCAGGTACAAGATAAATAAAGTATTAGGAATGTAATGTACAAGATTATAAATATAATTAATACTTTTTTATGTTATATATAAAAGTTAGATAAATCCTTAGTTCTCATCACAAGAAAATATTTTTTCATTATTTTATATCAAAGTGAGATGATGAATGTTCACTAAATTGTGATAATCACTTCATCATATATGTAAATCAAATCATTATGCTGTATACCTTGAATTTATACAGTGCTGTACATGAATGACATCTCAAACTGGAAGAAAATACAAAATAAAATTTAAAACTATAAAAAACCTTATCAAGATATTTCAAGTGAAAATAATTTTTGGCCTAAATTTTCTCAATAATTGCAACAAACTTTCCATCTCTAATATGACTGCAAAAAGTTCCACAGGAATAAAGGAGTCAAGAGGAAATAAATGAAAAATCTAATAGATTATCACTAGGAATGATATGTTTTGGAGGCTCATGATGGCCTTAGCCTCTCTCATAACATTTTTCCCCAAAATGATAATCCAACAATTCTTCTAAAATATAAGTATATTTTAACTAAATACATTACAAAAGAAATTTAGCATTAACTAAATTTTTAGGCAAATATGCCTGAAAAATATATTTTAGACTACAGTGACTTTTTATTTTAAACTCACCTGTTTTCATTGAAATTTCCAGTGTACTTTGCCCCAGTTGGGAATGTATAAGTTCCCAGTCCATGAAACATATTGTCCTTAAAGTGTCCTTCATATATTGCTCCTGAAAAATGTTCAAGTCTTCCGAAACCATTCATCTGTTTGTAACAAAGGAAATGACCTCAGTAACTAATCTTCAGTTTCATTAGTGTATTTCTAAAACGTATACACATATGTCTGTCATCCATTTAGTTATTATTTAATCTAACACTATCACGCTTTATTTTCACAAAAATAAGACAACATTTTTATCACTGCCCTTTGTATGTCTGTCTCTGTGAAGCTGACAAAGTCAGTGTTTCTGATTTGGGGCACTTGAACATCTTGCAGGTCCATAATGATAATAACAGGGCTGCTCAAGATACCTTGAATATATCGAAAATCTTAAAGGCCAACCAGTTTAGTTAGCCCAGAAATACACAAAGAAGTTGTTAAGAACAGAAATTTGTATTCAAGGAAACCCAAGAACATTTTTGTTTCATCACTTACTAGCTAGGCAAGAAATCTGAGCCTAATTTCCCTCAATTGTAAAATAGCAATATTAATGATATCAAACTCATTAGGCTGCTATAAGGATTAAATGAGAAAATTATGTAATGAGTTTAGTTTGTTCAATGAATAGGAAATGAGAAAGATGATGACAGTTCTCTGAATGAGTTTCATACTATTCTTTATATTCATAAGGAATAAGGAATATATATTAATTTTACATATATTAATATATATATTAAATATAATAATTTGTTATTTTTATTGCATGGCCTGCTCATATGTGTTTTTTGAAATGGCGAAATGCCAGGAATCATTTAACCAACAGAGTTACTTATCCACTGTCAATATTCAAAACAATAATACCTTGTCATCTTTCCAGCTTCCTGTGTAGACAATCCCATTAGGAGTGGTATGAATACCTATTCCATTTCTCTCAAAGACTCCAGAAGATGTTCTTGTACAGTCCCCATCTAAGTAAGAGAGAAATACTGAAGATTATAAACAGGAACTCTGTTTGGCTTAATAATAAAGTGTGTTCAGGCTTAATCAGAACTGCATCACAGTGGGTCTCTCTGCTTTCCTAGAACTAAAACTAATGAGACCACAGATGAGGCGCTCCATGGACCTTTAAATCATTGAGACTCAAGGGCCTGGAAGACTGACATATGGCTATGGCCCTCCCATAGGTTTCCAAGGCACACTGTCTATACTTAACTTTAGAGTTTAAGACTTAAAATCTGTTCCTCCATTAGTATCTTTTTTTCTCTCCATTAGTATTTCTGTGTGATTTTATTTAATGGAGTCAATATCTCAATAGTACTTTTATCAAGTGTGACAGTCTCAGTTTTGCACTCTTAAGCTATTTAATCTATATAGAAAAAAGTAATTGAAATGTATGCTTACCATACTTGTCTCCATTTGGAAATATAAAGTTTATCTTAAATACTTTGGAGCTGTTTTAAAAGATTAAGAAAAATCACATATTTTTAAAAGTTTTTTATTCTTTGATATGAACAATTTTTAAAGTCTTTATTGAATTTGTTACAATATTGTTTCTGTTTTATGTTTTGGTTTTTTGGCTACAAGGCATGTCGGATCTTAGCTTCCCAATCAAACCCATACCCCCTGCATTGGAAGGTGAAGTCTTAATCAGTGGACCACAAGGGAAGTCTCAAGTTTAAACATTTTTATGTTGTAAGACCTATAACAAATTTGCTTTAGTGAAGTGAAGTGAAAGTGAAGTCGCTCAGTCATGTCCGACTCTTTGCGACCCGTGGACTGTAGCCCACCAAGCTCCTCCGTCCATGAGATTCTTCAGGCAACAATACTGGAGTGGGTTGCCATTTCCTTCTCCAAAGAGCCAACCAAATACTCACTTTATATTCATGTTTACTTGGCATTTCCATAGTCGAGTGTAGGGTTCTGGAAAAATAATTTTGTCTAGATGATCTATTTTTATTTGTTTATTTTAACAGCTTTACTAATATATAATTCACATACCACCAAAATTACTCTTTAAAAGTATACAAAATTCATTTGTTTTTGCATCCTCAAGTTGTATAACTGTCACCACAATCTAATATTAGGATATTTTAATCACCCTCAAAAGAAATCCTGTACATATTATCAGTTGCTCTCTATTACCCTAAAACCTACCCAACCCCATCCCCAGACCCTGGCAAACAATAATCTATAATCTGTCTCTATGAGCTGGTATAATCCAGACAGTTCATAGAAATGGAATCATACAATATGTGGTCCTTTGTGAGTAGCTTCTTTTACTCACCTTCAAGTTTCACCCATGTTGCAGGATGTATTAGTATTTTATCACTTTTTATTGCTGAATAGTCCATGGTACAAAAATAACACATTTTGTTTATTCATTAATCAGTTGATGGTCAGTTGTTTCCAGTTTTGGCTGTTATGAATAATGCTACTATTAACATTCATGTATAATTTTTTGTATGGGCTATGTTTTTATTTCTCTTGGGTATTTGATCTATTGATTATTTCACAGAGGTAAGGTAGAGTGAGCAATCTTAGAATTGGCAGTAGAAAGAAATAGAAAAAAAAAGATAGTAAGTGAGAAGAGGCGGGGGAAGGAGTAGGGTCCAAACAGAATGAGATTAGAATGAAGACCAGGTGAAAAATGAAAAAAGAAAACCACAGGCCTGGGGGGCAGGGGTGGAGTGGAATCTATGTCTCAGAGCTCTGAGACATTCAGTGCATTAAAACTTTAGAAACTAATTTTTTCCAATACTGAAGAAAACATATATTGGAGATGATAAGTAAACTATAACTTCCAGAACAACAGCCTATTAGAATGTTACTCAAAGTGTGGCCCATGCATTAGAATCACTTAGGATGCTTTACAAGTTCCTAGCCTCAACTCCACACTGCTGCTGCTGCGTCGCTTTAGTCGTGTCTGACTCTGCGACCCCACAGACGGCAGCCCAACAGGCTCTCCCATCCCTGGGATTCTCCAGGCAAGAACACTGGAGTGGGTTGCCATTTCCTTCTCCAATGCATGAAAGTGAAAAGTGAAAGTGAAGTCGCTCAGTCGTGTCCGACTCTTAGTGACCCCACGGACTGCAGACTACCAGGCTCCTCCGTCCATGGGATTTTCCAGGCAAGAGTAATGGAGTGGGTTGCCATTGCCTTCTCTGCTACTCCACACTACTGAATCCGACTCTATGGGTGGGACAAGAGAACTGATCTTTTCAACTGGAATACTAACCTGACTGCCAATTATGAAAGGCTGGAAGCCTATCTCCTCTGAGGAAACAGAATTAATAAACAAAATAGGCAGAAGACTTAAACATCATCAAAAAGGGAGAGTCCAGCAGCCTTGAGACAGGAGTAGACACTTATGAAAAATAATTAACAATTTAGGAAATGAATAATTTAACTGTGAAAAGAAGAAAAAAGAAGGGAGAAAAGGAAAGATACACCGATTTGAATGCAGAGTTCCAAAGAATAGCAAGGAGAGATAGAAAGCCTTCCTTAGTGATCAGTGCAAAAACATAGAGGAAAACAATATAATGGGGAAGACTAGAGATCTCTTCAAGAAAATTAGAGATACCAAAGGAACATTTCATGCAAAGATGGGCTCGATAAGGGACAGAAATGGTGTGGACCTAACAGAAGCAGAAGATATTAAGAAGAAGTGGCAAGAATACACAGAAGAACTGTACAAAAAAGATCTTCATGACCCAGATAATCATGATGGTATGATCACTAATCTAGAGCCAGATATCCTGGAATGCAAAGTCAAGTGGGCCTTAGAAAGCATCACTATGAACAAAGCTAGTGGAGGTGATGGAATTCCAGTTGAGCTGCTTCAAATCCTGAAAGATGATGCTGTGAAAGTGCTGCACTCAATATGACAGCAAATCTGGGAAACTCAGCAGTGGCCACAGGACTGGAAAAGGTCAGTTTTCATTCCAATCCCAAAGAAAGGCAATGCCAAAGAATGCTCAAAGTGAAGTAAAGTGAAGTGAAGTCGCTCAGTCGTGTCCGACTCTTTGCGACCCCATGGACTGTAGCCTACCAGGCTCCTCAGTCCATGGGATTTTCCAGGCAAGAGTACTGGAGTGGGTTGCCATTTCCTTCTCCAGGGGATCTTCCCAACCCAGGGATCGAACCTGGGTCAAACTACTGCCAAATTGCACTCATCTCACATGCTAGTAAAGTAATGCTCAAAGTTCTCTAAGCCAGGCTTCAGCAATACGTGAACTGTGAACTTCTAGATGTTCAAGCTGGTTTTAGAAAAGGCAGAGGAACCAGAGATCAAATTGCCAACATCTGTTGGATCATTGAAAAAGCAAGAGAGTTCCAGAAAAACATCTATTTCTGCTTTATTGACTATGCCAAAGCCTTTGACTGTGTGGATCACATTAAACTGTGGAAAATTCTTCAAGAGATGGGAATACCAGACCACCTGACCTCCCTCTTGAGAAATCTGTATGCAGGTCAGGAAGCAACAGTTAGAACTGGACATGGAACAACAGACTGTTCCAAATAGGAAAAGGAGTATGTCAAGGCTGTATATCTTCACTCTGCTTATTTAACTTATATGCAGAGTACATTATGAGAAACACTGGGCTGGATGAAACCCAACCTGGAATCAAGATTGCTGGGAGAAACATCAAAAACCTCAGCTATGCAGATGATACCACCTTTATGGCGGAAAGTGAAGAACTAAAGAGCCTCTTGATGAAAGTGAAAGAGGAGAGTGAAAAAGTTGGTTTAAAGCTCAACATTCAGAAAACAAAGATCATGGCATCTGGTCCCATCACTTCATGGCAAATAGATGGGGAAACAGTGGAAACAGTGAGAGATTTTAATTTTTTGGACTCCAAAATCACTGCAGATGGTGACTGCAGCCATGGTATTAAAAGACGCTTACTCCTTGGAAGGAGTTATGACCAACCTAGATAGCATATTAAAAAGCAGAGACATTACTTTGCCAATAAAGATCCATCTAGTCAAGGCTATAGTTTTTCCAGTAGTCATGTATGGATGTGAGAGCTGGACTATAAATAAAGCTGAGTGCCAAAGAATTGATGCTTTTGAAGTGTGGTGTTGGGGAAGACTCTTGAGAGTCCCTTGGACTGCAAGGAGATCCAACCAGTCCATCCTAAAGGAGATCAGTCCTGAGTGTTCATTGAAAGGACTGATGTTGAAGCTGAAACCCCAATACTTTGGCCACCTCATGAGAAGAGTTGACTCATTGGAAAAGACTCTGATGCTGGGAAAAACTGAAGGCAGGAGGAGAAGGGGATTTTATTTCAACTGAACTGTTGAAATAAACCGCCTTAGAAGGGCTGAAGAGCAAAATGAAAACCGTTGAAAAATAAATTCAGTTCAGTTCACTTCAGTCGCTCAGTCGTGTCTGACTCTTTGTGACCCCATGAATCGCAGCACGCCAGGCCTCCCTCTCCATCACCAACTCCCAGAGTTCACTCAGAGTCGCATCCATCGAGTCAGTGATGCCATCCAGCCATCTCATCCTCGGTCGTCCCCTTCTCCTCCTGCTCCCAATCCCTCCCAGCATCAAAGTCTTTTCCAATGAATCAACTCTTTGCATGAGGTGGCCAGAGTACTGGAGTTTCAGCTTTAGCATCATTCCTTCCNCCGTGAACTCTCAGATCTTCAAGCTGGTTTTAGAAAAGGCAGAGGAACCAGAGATCAAATTGCCAACATCTGCTGGATCATGGAAAAATCAAGACAGTTCCAGAAAAACATCTATTTCTGCTTTATTGACTATGCCAAAGCCTTTGACTATGTGGATCACAATAAACTGTGGAAAATTCTGAGAGATGGGAATACCAGACCACCTGACTGGCCTCTTGAGACACCTATATGCAGGTCAGGAAGCAACAGTTAGAAATGGACATGGAACAACAGACTGGTTTCAAATAGGAAAAGGAATACGTCAAGGCTGTATATTGTCATCCTGCTTATTTCACTTCTATGCAGAGTACATGATGAGAAACGCTGGGATGGAAGAAGCACAAGCTGGACTCAAGATTGCAGGGAGAAATATCAATAACCTCAGATATGCAGATGCCACCACCCTTATGGCAGAAAGTGAAGAGGAACTAGAAAGCCTCTTGATGAAAGTGAAAGAGGAGAGTGAAAAAGTTGGCTTAAAGCTCAACATTCAGAAAACGAAGATCATGGCATCTGGTCCCATCACTTCATGGGAAATAGATGGGGAAAGAGTGGAAACAGTGGCAGACTTTATGTTTTTGGGGCTCCAAAATCACTGCAGATGGTGACTGCAGCCATGAAATTAAAAGACACTTACTCCTTGGAAAGAAAGTTATGACCAACCTAGATAGCATATTGAAAAGCAGAGACATTACTTTGTCAACAAAGGTCCGTCTAGTTAAGGCTATGGTTTTTCCTGTGCTCATGTATGGATGTGAGAGTTGGGCTGTGAAGAAAGCTGAGAGCTGAAGAATTGATGCTTTTGAACTGTGGTGTTGCAGAAGTCTCTTGAGAGTCCCTTGGACTGCAAGGAGTTCCAACCTGTCCATTCTGAAGAGATCAGCCCTGGGATTTCTTTGGAGGGAATGATGCTGAAGCTGAAAGTCCAGTACTTTGGCCACTTCATGCGAAAAATTAACTTATTGGAAAAGACTCTTATGCTGTGAGGGATTGAGGGCTGGAAGAGAAGGGGACGCCAGAGGATGAGATGGCTGGATGGCATCACTGATTCGATGGCAGTGAGTTTGAGAAACTCTTGAGTTGATGATGGACAGAGAGGCCTGGTGTGCTGCAATTCATGGGGTCGTAAAGAGTTGGACATGACTAAGTGACTGAACTGAGCTGATCTGAACCATCAAAATTATTGTATTTTGTTGTGAATTATAATTTATTAAAAGTCAATTTTGCCATACAAACCTAAGATATATCTGACACAGCTGAAGCAAAAGGCTAAATTTTTTTTTCACAGGACTAGGACTTGCAGGCTACTTATAAAGAAATCATGTACTTGAGAGATGTGTGTGTGTGTGTGTGTGCATACACATGAGTGTATATGTTCATATATTTTTTCACTATTTTTAACAATATATATATATATATATATATATAGAGAGAGAGAGAGAGAGAGAGAGAATTTTTGATTTTCATGCTTACCTTGTCAAACCATTAAGATACACTTCCTTCATGCTCCCGTGACTCCTGTGCCCTAAACTATTTGTTTTATTTTTTTTTTTTCACAGGACTAGGACTTGCAGGCTACTTATAAAGAAATCATGTACTTGAGAGATGTGTGTGTGTGTGTGTGTGCATACACATGAGTGTATATATTCATATATTTTTTCACTATTTTTAACTATATATATATATATATATATATATAGAGAGAGAGAGAGAGAGAGAGAGAATTTTTGATTTTCATGCTTACCTTGTCAAACCATTAAGATACACTTCCTTCATGCTCCCGTGACTCCTGTGCCCTAAACTATTTGTTTTATGGAAAACAGTGTTGCTAAGTATGACTTCTGAGGACAAATTATATCCTTGTGAGGTTATGTCCTCAAATCTAGTCATTGATAGTGCTTGTTTATTTATCCAAGAGGCAATAAATTTATTCAGAGCAATAGAGTTCTTTTCTTCTGGTAAGAAAGTTCAGAGATATTTTGGGCTTCAAGATTCTCAGTCACATGGTCTATGTTTCTACGAGGACAATGGTAGATATCTAATTGCTAATTCTAGATCTCAGCAAATGCTTTCAAAGTGTATACATATGAATAGAGGAGCTGACTAAAATAGTTTTAAAAACTTTTTGTGAGGTTATGTCCTCAAATCTAGTCATTGATAGTGCTTGTTTATTTATCCAAGAGGCAATAAATTTATTCAGAGCAATAGAGTTCTTTTCTTCTGGTAAGAAAGTTCAGAGATATTTTGGGCTTCAAGATTCTCAGTCACATGGTCTATGTTTCTACGAGGACAATGGTAGATATCTAATTGCTAATTCTAGATCTCAGCAAATGCTTTCAAAGTGTATACATATGAATAGAGGAGCTGACTAAAATAGTTTTAAAAACTTCCATATACATATAAAAGAGAAGTTTTTTGACAGAACTATGGTCTTCAGTAAGGGAATGGAGCCAAGCAATGATGACACGGCAAAGAATAAATATTCTGATTCTTCAGGCTCTACCTTAGAAAGCATCACTATGAACAAAGCTAGTGGAGGTTATGGAATTCCAGTTGAGCTATTTCAAATTCTGAAAGGTGATGCTGTGAAAGTGGTGCACTCAGTATGCCAGCAAATTTGGAAAGCTCAGCAGTGCCACAGGACTGGAAAAGGTCAGCTTTCATTCCAATCCCAAAGAAAGGAAATGCCAAAGAACGTTCAAAGTACCACACAATTGCACTCATCTCACACACTAACAAAGTAGTGCTCAAAATTCTCCAAGCCAGGCTTCAACAATACGTGAACGATGAACTTCTAGACGTCCAAGCTGGATTTAGAAAAGGCTGCTATTTCAAATTCTGAAAGGTGATGCTGTGAAAGTGGTGCACTCAGTATGCCAGCAAATTTGGAAAGCTCAGCAGTGCCACAGGACTGGAAAAGGTCAGCTTTCATTCCAATCCCAAAGAAAGGAAATGCCAAAGAACGTTCAAAGTACCACACAATTGCACTCATCTCACACACTAACAAAGTAGTGCTCAAAATTCTCCAAGCCAGGCTTCAACAATACGTGAACGATGAACTTCTAGACGTCCAAGCTGGATTTAGAAAAGGCAGGGGAACCAGAGATCAAATTGCCAACATCTGCTAGATCATCAAAAAAGCAAGAGGATTCCAGAAAAACATCTGCTTCGTTGACTACACCAAAGCCTTTGACTGTATGGATCACAACAAACTGTGGAAAATTCTGAAAGAGATGGAATACCAGACCACCTGACCTGCCTCCTGAGAAATCTCTATGCAGGTCAAGAAGCAACAGTTAGAACTAGACATGGAACATTAGACTGGTTCCTAATAGGAAAAGGAGTACGTCAAGGCTGTATATTGCCACCCTGTTTATTTAACTTATATGCAGAAATGCATCATGAGAAATGCTGGGCAGGATTAAGCACAAACTGAAATCAGGATTGCTGGGAGAAATTTAAATAACAGATATGCAGGTTACACCACCTTTATGGCAGAAAGCAAAGAACTAAAAAGCCTCTTGATAAAAGTGAAAGAGAGTGAAAAAGTTGGCTTAAAACTCAACATTCAGAAAACTAAGATCATGGCACCTGGTCCCATCACTTCATGGCAAATAGATGGGGAAACAATGGAAATAGTGAGAGACTTTATTTTGGGGGGCTCTAGCATCACTGCAGATGCTGACTGCAGTCATGAAATTAAGAGATGCTTGCTCCTTGGAAGAAAAGCTGTGACAAACCTAGACAGCATATTAAAAAGCAGAGACATTACCAACAGAGGCCCATCTGATCAAAGCGAGGTTTTTCCAGTAGTCATGTATGGATGTGAGAGTTGGACCATAAGAAGAGCTGAGCGCTAAAGAATTGATGCTTTTGAACTGTAGTTTGGGGGAAGACTCTTGAGAGTCCCTTGGACTCCAAGATCCAACCAGTCAATCCTAAAGGAAATCAGTCCTGAATATTCATTGGAAGGACTGATGCTGAAACTCCAAAACTTTGGCTTCCTGATGTGAAGAACTGACTCACTGGAAAAGACCCTGATGCTGGGAAAGACTGAAGGCAGGGGGAGAAGGGGACAACAGAGGATGAGAGGGTTGGATGACATCACCAACTTGGACGTGAGTTTGAGCAAGCTCTGGGAGTTGATGATGGACAGGGAGGCCTGGCGTGCTACAGTCCATGGGATCGCAAAGAGTCAGACACAACTGAGTGACTGAACTGAACTGAACTGAACTGAAGAGGCTCTTTAGTTCCTCTTACTTTCTGTCATTAGAGTGGTATCATTACCATGTCTGAGGTGGTTGATGTTTCTCCTGGCAATCTTGTCATGTAGATCATGCTCTAAAGCAGAAGAGTAATGGGAAAAAGAGATGATCCTGTGAAAATAATGAGGCTTTTGCCAAAAGGACTATACTGTTAAAATTATCTCGAGAAGAAGAAAAGTCTAAGTTAAGTTGATGGACTGACAGAGAAGCCAAAATAGATCATAGTAAAACTAAAAAGGAAAAAGAAACACATGTGAAAAGAGGTCCCAGCTACTATTGAGAAACCGTTTTCAAGAACTGAACAGGGAAGACATGCAACCAGAAGACTGTTAGAAAAAATAAATAACACTGATCTAGTTATAAATAGGAAATATAAAGAAATTTGAAACTAAAGAAAAGGATTTTTATATAAAAAGATCAGGGAATTCCCTGGCGATCCAGTGGTTAGTACTCAGCACTTTCACTGCTGGGTCCCCAGTTTTGATCCCTGGTCAGCAGTCCACGGGGGTCACAGAGTCAGACACGACTGAACACACACATACACGCAGTCCATGGGGGTCACAGAGTCAGACACGACTGAACACACATGTGCACGCAATCCATGGGGGTCACAGAGTCAGACACGACTGAACACACATGTGCACGCAATCCATGGGGGTCACAGAGTCAGACACTACTGAACACACACATGCACGCAGTCCATGGGGGTCACAGAGTCAGACACGACTGAACACACACATGCACGCAGTCCATGGGGGTCACAGAGTCAGACACGACTGAACACACACATGCACGCAGTCCATGGGGGTCACAGAGTCAGACACGACTGAACACACACATGCACGCAGTCCATGGGGGTCACAAAGAGTCAGACACGACTGAACACACACATACATGCAGTCCATGGGGGTCACAGAGTCAGACACAACTGAACACACACACACATGCAGTCCATGGGAGTCACAGAGTCAGATACAACTGAACACACACACACATCCAGTCCATGAGAGTCACAAGTCAGACACAACTGAACACACACATGCACGCAGTCCATGGGGGTCACAGAGTCAGACACGACTGAACACACACACGCACACATACGAGGCACTGAGATCCTGCAGGCCACATGGTGTAGCCAAAACATTGTTTTAAATAAAGAATAATAAATAAAAATAATTCCTAGAACAAAACAATAATAAATTTTAAGTAGCTGTATAGAAAGCACTGAAAATCTATGTTTGAGGGGCAAATCATCTTTTTGTAGAGACTCAGAGAACAGTGGGGAAAAAGTAAATGGTAAATAGTGTCCGTTTGCAGCTAAATGGTAAAATGAACATTTGAAAAAAGAACTAAGAATCACTGAACAACTCTGAAGAAGAAATTAAAGCATTCTACCAAAATAATATTAAATGATCATAGTCTAAAAATAAATTTTTAAATTTTAGGGGAAGTTATTTTGAACATAAAAAATAACTCTGGGTTTTATAGCATTTATGCTTCCACAAGCTCAAAGAAACTGGAGGATAACACTGAATCTGGTTCCTGGCTGCAGTGGTGTTCTCAGAAAAAGATTCTTATGAAAACTTAATGATATAGGGACTTCCCTAATGGTTCAGCAGTAAAGAATCTGCCTGCAGTGCAGGAGTCGGGGTTAGGTCCCTGGTCAGGAAGATCCCCTGGAGGAGGGCATGGCAGCCCACTCCAGTATTCTTGCCTGGAGAATCCCATGGACCAAGGAGCCTGGCGGGGCTACGGTTCTTAGGATTGCAAAGAATTGGACACAGCTGAAGCGACTTAGCACACACAGTGACATATAGAATATTAGCAGTTAAAAACTCAAAATATTTTCACATCTGAATAAAGATAAATAACACACTGGAGAAGGGAGATTTGAGAATTTACAAATACCAGTCTATGGGAATGGACTGTTGAAATTATAAGAAAAAGTAGGGGAATTATAACAAAAAGTAGGGAATAAGTAACTGAAAAAGGCATAAAATAGCAAAATCTAGGAACTAAGATCAGTTAAGAAATTAGTAAAAGGTTGAATAGAGAAAAATTATATTTAATTTTTTAACAAATTTTTTGATCGTAGAGACAATATTATTTTAACACATTTAGGTAATGTCAAGAAAATCTTCCCTTATAGAATGGCTAATTACTTACATGTTAGAATTTGGTCTGTTTTCTTCTGGGAGTATATTGGGAGTTAGGAAAGAGATGTGTGTCCATAAACACTATTGGGATTATATAGTGTGTCCTGCTTTTGATCTAATATTTAATAGCATGAACTGTCTTTGAAATTATTATTAATAATTGCATGAGGGAATTCTAATATATGGATATATCATAAATTATTGGGTTGGCCAAAAACCCAAATTAAGTTTTTGGCCAACCAAATACCTAACCACTTGCCTATTGTTACATTATTTTCCTATTCCCTAAAATAGAAACAGAAAAATTATAAATATAATTAAATTAGCTTATTAAAGAAAAGTAGTATAAGGATATACTCTTATGAAAAATTGAAATAATGTAGATAAAGCAAAAGTCCCCTGTAACACTCTCAAATCATTCTTGATCCCTTCCCCAGAGATAACTGCAGCAGTCAGATCAGTGATAAATATTAACATATGTGCTGGCTTTGTCAGAAATAGGTATTTTTGTTTCATGACCTTTTTTTCTTTGACAAATTATATATTCATTTAGTAAATCAACAAGCATTTATTGAGCACCTGCTATATCCCAGGCATTGGTCTAGGTACTAAAGTAGTATCTTGTAGAACAAAATAACCAAAATCCCTATCCTCATAGAGCTTGCATTCTAGTGAGAGCCCAACATTGAGCAAGATAAAGAAGTAAAATATAACGTATGTTTGTTAAGTGCTAAGAAGAGAAAGGGTAATATGAAATGCAAGGGATGAGAACATTTGCAATTTTAAACATGGTGGCCAGGGAAGGCCTCGCTGAAAAGGCACATTTTGAGTCAAGATTTGAAGAAAGTGACTGAGTGACCTTATCTCTGTGAGTATCTGGGAGAAGCCCTTTCTAGGCACATTATAACACATGCAAAGGACCTGAGGTCCATGTCTCAAAGACATCAAGGAGAACATTGTGGCTGAAGCCAAGTGAACAAGAGGAAGAGGGACAGGAAATGAGCAGGCTGCAGATTCTGGGGCCTCATTAGTAAGAACTCTGGTAAGTCATTTGAAGGATGTTGAGCAGAAGAGTGGAACAGTTAGGTTTACATTTGAACAGAATTATTGGTCTGCCATATTGAGAATAGATTTCAAGGGGTCAAGGGCTGGGGAAACCATTTAGGCCATTGCTGTTCTGTGGTACATAGCTTATAGCATGGGTTCTTTTCCCACTAACTGTATAGCTTAGAGATGTTTTCATGTCTGTATCTAGAGTTCTACTCTATTCCTTTTATCTGCCTCATGGTTTTCCTTAGAATGGATTATACTGTCTTAATTAACCATTTTTTGATTGATAGACATTTCAGTAGTTTCCAATGATTTACTATTACAGACTGTGCTATAATGAAAATCATTGTGTATGCCTCTTATGTACCTATAGATATCAAGAGGTAGAATTATCAAATGTAATGATAAATCCTGTTGGTATTTTGATTGGTTCTACATATATTTGGACTTCTCTGGTGGCTCAGACAGTAAAGTGTCTGCCTACAATGCCAGAGACCTGGGTTTGATCCCTGGGTTGGGAAGATCTCCTGGAGAAGGAAATGGCAACCCACTGCAGTATTCTTGCCTGGAAAATCCCATGGATGGAGGAACCTGGTAGGCTACAGTCCATGGGGTCGCAAAGAGTCAGACACAACTGAGCGACATTTACTTTATTTTACACATATCTTAGTTTATTTGATGGTAAATTGATAGCATTAAATCTTTACATCTAGAAACATGATCTTTCTCAGAATGTTGTAAGTTTTTTTCACATAGGTATTATACTTACTTGAAATATGTCAGAGTTTATTAATTTTCATATGTTAAATTTGTTTGATCCTCAGGTGTTTCTTTTATTTCCTCTAGTGACTTCTTACTGCTAGTTTTGAAAGACATGTGTTGCAGAGACCAACTCTTCAAGTTATTCTGATGAGTGCAACCTTAAACGCTGAGCTCTTTTCAGAATATTTTAATTCCTGCCCAGTTATCACTATACCAGGTGATTAAAATGCATCATTAAATAAGTATTGTCCTAATAAGCAAATACAATTATTTTAAAGTTCATTTGATATATAAATGAATAAGTATTTATACCTCCTTCTAGAGAAGAATGATTTGTTTATAACAAAATCATAACCATATAATGAAATTAATAAAGAGGTAATGTTATATTCATTTGCTGGGAGATTTTAATTTATATGTGTTTTTTTAAAAAAGTCTAGGTGATTGGATTTCTAGCATTCTGTTGTGTTTAATATCAAAATGTGAATTTATAATGGTAATCTGTCATAAAGACAAAAGTTTTATCTATGTATAGCATATTTGTTCATTGATGAATTCTGCTAAATTTCTGGATATTGACCCACTCTGGGAGTGAATTGGGTAGTCTGTGTCTTCTTTTGGTGCTTTCAGTCTCACTGTGGGATTAATTTATCACCTTGGGCTTTTGG
Organism: Aepyceros melampus; assembly: GCA_006408695.1. Taxonomy (NCBI): domain Eukaryota; kingdom Metazoa; phylum Chordata; class Mammalia; order Artiodactyla; family Bovidae; genus Aepyceros; species Aepyceros melampus. Next base: position 101,571 of record SJXQ01008038.1, on the reverse strand, counting down.
CTTATCCTCCTGCAGTTGATTGCTAAAGGAACCGTTTGGAAACACTGATAATAGTACTACTTGTTCTAGTTATAGAGAATATCAACAGTAGATTTAAAGATGAAATTATATTATTGATCTAGAATACAGCTTTTGACTGTTATAAGGTCCCCTGTGAGAAAGGAGATATGGGGTGAAAAGGCATAACAGATTTTTTAAAAGAGGTAAACGTCTTATTAGCAAAGATCATTTCTCCAACTATACACTTGTTTTATTTATTAACGGGAATCTACTCCTTCCAATTTTTATCATCAAAAGTGTTTTTTGGATAATTTTAAGACCACAGAGCAAATAGTACCTTATTGTGCCAGGCTTCATTTTAAGAAAATTTTACATATACAAACAATTTCAAGATAGTTGAACAAGTAGTCTGAGACTTACTTGTTCTGTCTTTTTGTTTTTCTAGGTCGTACATTTCCTGTTGATCATTTTTTCTGGAAGATGCAATTGCTGTGACAAGGTAAGGAAGATATTATTTATAAGGTTAGATGAAAGTTCTTGAAAACAAAAAAACTGTTTTACCTCATTGTGCCCAGATACTGATAAATGTGTTATTTTTTCTTCTAATTTTTCAATTTTAGCATTTTGCTTTCCCGTTTCAGCAAATATTTACTATTCAAATTGTTTGAATTCACAGGCAATATATTATATATTCAGCTCAGTTCAGTTCAGTCGCTCAGTTGTGTCCAACTCTGCGACCACATGAATCGCAGCACGCCAGGCCTCCCTGTCCATCACCAGCTCCCGGGGTTCATTCAAACTCATGTCCATCGAGTCGGTGATGCCATCTAGCCATCTCATCCTCTGTCGTCCCCTTCTCCTCCTGCCCCTAATCCCTCCCAGCATCACAGTCTTTTCCAATGAGTCAACTCTTCTCATGAGGAGGCCAAAGTGTTGGAGTTTCAGCTTTGGCATCAGTCCTTCCAATGAACACACAAGACTGATCTCCTTTAGAATGGACTGGTTGGATCTCCTTGCAGTCCAAGGGACTCTCAAGAGTCTTCTCCAGCACCACAGTTCAAAAGCATCAATTCTTTGGCTCTCAGCTTTCTTCACAGTCCAACTCTCACATCCATACGTGACTACTGGAAAAACCATGGCTTTGACTAGACTGACCTTTGCTGGCAAAGTAATGTCTCTGCTTTTGAATATGCTATCTAGGTTGGTCATAACTTTCCTTCCAAGGAGTAAACCTCTTTGAATTTCATGGCTGCAGTCACCATCTGCAGTGATTTTGCAGCCTAAACAAATAGTCTGACACTGTTTCCACTGTTTCCCCATCTATTTCCCATGAAGTGATGGGACCAGATGCCATGATCTTCGTTTTCTGAATGTTGAGCTTTAAGCCAACTTTTTCACTCTCCTCTTTCATTTTCGTCAGGAGGCTTTTTAGTTCCTCTTCACTTTCTGCCATAAAGGTGGTGTCATCTGCATATCTGAGGTTATTGATTTTCTTCCGCCAATCTTGATTCCAGCTTGTGCTTCATCCCACCCAGCGTTTCTCATGATGTACTCTGCATAGAAGTTAAATAAGCAGGGTGACAGTATACAGCCTTGACATACTCCTTTTCCTATTTGGAACCAGTCTGTTGTTCCATGTCCAGTTTTAACTGTTGCTTCCTGACCTGCATATAGGTTTCTCAGGAGGCAGGTCAGGTGGTCTGGTATTCCCATCTCTTTCAGAATTTTCCACAGTTTATTGTGATCCACACAGTCAAAGGCTTTGGCATAGTCAATAAAGTAGAAATAGATGTTTTTCTGGGACTCTCTTGCTTTTTTGATGATCTAGCAGATGTTGGCAATTTGATCTCTGGTTCCTCTGCCTTTTCTAAAACCAACTTGAATATCTGGAAGTTCACAGTTCACATATTGCTGAAGCCTAGCTTGGAGAATTTTGAGCATTCCTTTACTAGATTGTGAGATGAGTGCAATTGTGTGGTAGTTTGAGCATTCTTTGGCATTGCTTTTCTTTGGGATTGGAATGAAAACTGACCTTTTCTAGGCCTGTGGCCACTGCTGAGTTTTCCCAATTTGCTGGCATATTGAGTTCAGAACCTTCATATCATCATCTTTCAGGATTTGAAATAGGTCAAAGATTATATAATTATATATTTGTGTTAGCTGTTATTATCATTCTACCTTCAAGGAGTTTGCAGTACATGTGGATATTAAGATGTGTGCTTAAGTTTGGTACTGTATAGAAGATGATAATGTCTGTTGGATTGGATGCCAGCAGATTGCTGCTTTTTGGAAAGCCTTGCTTTCTCTTTCCTATTCCGTGAACTTAAGGTTCCCGGACTTTTGTTCTTGCACTGTTTCTTCTCAGGCTTATTTCACCTGTTGCTGCTGTGCCAAGAACTCCCAGATCAGTGTCTTCATTCCTAACCTCTGAACTCCAGAATGAAAATACCTGCAAACAACCCTAGATCAGTGGTTCTCAAACTTCATAGTGCAATATCATACTTAGGGAGCCATTAAAGTTGTGTTGTGGGCTGTATTGCATTTCCATTGAATGTGAACCTCTGGGGAAATCATCCTTCATTTAGTTTCCCTGTCTTTTTTCTCTCACTTTTCCAAACTCACTACCCCCAAAATTATCTTAACAGATCCAAAAGCATTCCAATGTGTTCTCCACCAGAAGTAGGGCATGATGGAATCCTAGACTGGTGAAAGAATAGCCTGTGAATTGGGCAGAAGTAGAGCAACATTGTGCTGAATGAGATGTGAAACAGGTGAATGTTGTCATTCCTCACCAACAGACCCACATCCATATCCACACGTTCCTTTATCATCCTTGCTCAGGTATGTGTTGCAGGATGGGAGCCCATACGCCCGTTCCATGAAACAGATGTCAAAGGAGAAGCTCAAGGCCAGGCGCAGCAGAACCGCATTTGAGGAGGTGGAGGAAGACCTGCGTCTCTCCCTGCACCTCCACGATCAGGATTCTGTCAAAGATGCGGTACCAGATCAACAGTTAGATTTTAAACAGCTCCTTGCCCGCTATCAAGGTAATGTGCTTCCTGGGGGAATTTTACAGTTATGCCAAAGGTAACCAGGAAAAGAAAAATGTAGCTCTTATTTCATAGTTATCTTGTCTTTAATTCATCAGAAAAATAGAAAAATAACAGTTCCAATACATATTAAAGTCATTATTATTTATATTTACCAGTGGGTTTTTTTTCTGATTATAAAAGAAATGTGTTCATTATAGAAAAATGAGATGGTAAAAGATAAGTTATATTCTTGAATATTTTGTAACTTTGCATTTTGATGTGATTTCAAATTTAGAATTAAAAGTTTGCTGGACTGCAGTGAACTCTCCTATATCCTTTACCCTGATTCACCAGTTATTAACATTTTGCTTCATTTGCTCTGTGTTCACGTATATATATTTTTCCTGAATGTTTTGAGGGTAAATTGCAGATATGATGTTCCTTAACCCCTAATATTTCAGTATATATTTTCAAGAGTTTTGGGGCAAGTATTTTGTAGAAGTCCCTTCATTTGGATTTGTCTAGTGTTGCCTGATGGTTAATTTAGGTTATGTGTTTTTGGTTAGAAAACCACAGAAATATTGTTGAACCTTGTTCTCAGTGCATCCTATCAGGAGGCATATGATGTTGGCTTGTCCCATTATTGGCAGTGTTAACTCTGACCAACTGGTTAAGACCATGCCTGTGTTTCTTTTCTGTGTAGTTGTTTTTTATTCCCTTGGTCGTTGATGAGTCAGTTGTAGAGAGAGATTTGAAACTATTTAAATATCCTCAAAATTTCACCTTCTAGTTTTAACATTATTCAGTGGGCCTGGAAAATGACCTAAAATGGGCCTGAAAAATCTTTTTTTAGGGTCCACCCTGTGCTGAGTGCTTTTACCTGTGTTGTGAGGTACTCTCTCCTCCCATGCTAGATCCTACCCATCTTGTTCCTAGATAGCCTTCCATACATTCAGCTGGGCTGAATCCATAGAGATCCTAAGATGAATACTTTTGCTTTCTTTTTAAAGCCTACACAGGTCTCTGCTGCTTTTCCTGTTCCCTTTTCCCTGGATTGCCATCCCAACTCTTCTTGGTCCTTCCAAAAAAAAAAAAAAACACACCTGTTTACCTTGCAAGGTGTAAGGGCCTCAGATCTTTGCTTCTTCTGTAGCAGAAAAGGCAAGTGAGTTTTCCTTTTCTTCCTTCCACCAGAGACTCAGTCCTGTGTGGGAAATGGTGATCATAAAGGAACTAGGGCAATAGCCATTTGTTCTGCTGTTCAGGAAGATTCACATAGCTTCCAAACACTTCACTTCATCTTCCCAACATCCTGGGAAGCAAGGTTAAGAGCATAGACTTGTATCTTACAGACCTGGACTTAACTCCCTAGGCTGTCATAAAACCAGTTAGATGCAAGTTCTTCATCCTCTTTATTGCTAGTTTCCTTATCTATAAAATGTGGTTATTTAGGAGATTAAATAAGACAATACAAATCAACAGCATAGGGCCCAGTCAGTTAGTGCAGATTTGTGATTCTGATGGAATGACTCAAATGTTTGTGTTCCTTCTGTACTTCATACCAGCTGACAGTTCCCATTTCCTTATTCTGTTACATGAGTTAACAGGACTCTCTTCGTTTTCTCTTTTGAAATTCCAGAGTTTTCTTCAAGAATTATGACTGGATCTAAGTCACAGTCCTTCTAATGTCCAGCACAGGGACACAGAAGTTCCGAAAGTGCCTCTGAGAAATCTTTTCTAAGGATTTGAGGTCGGGAGCCTGGCTCTGCTGCTGTTTTCTGTGTGATGCTGGGCCGGTCTCTTAGCTTCTCTTAGTCTCCCTCTCCCTCTGAAACAATGACTTCTATCTAGCTGATCTCAGTGCTTTCTTTCACCTTTCAGAAAATTAAATGTTGTTCCCTAGCTCAATTTTTAAAACTTTTTCCAGTTGAAAGAGAATAATAAGTCTTCTACAATATATAATTGATTAGTAAGCCCTGCTGGACTTTTTTAATTAAAAAAATATTTTTTGTTTCCCTTTTTTTTCAGTTAACTGGTTCTCCTTTGGGAAAAGTCTGGCTATTTGGAACCTTGGCAAATAAAAATGATGCCTGCTCTGCCTTCCACACCATCCACATCTTTGCTTGTGTAGCCTGTTTCTTCGTTTGTTTGATTTTTTACTGACATACGGTTCACTGTTAGAACAGCATTGTTTAAAAATGGCTTTTGCCTCTCTTCAAGCTTTTCAGCAAAATGTAGGAAGCTTCCCTTCCTTGATTCCAACTACAGTTATTCTGCTGTGGTTAGATTCTGTTTCAGGTGATGGGTCATTAGAAAGACCTAAAGGAAAGGGCAGCTATCTTTGGAGAGTTAGTCTCCCCCAGTTTATGCTGTTCGTTTGTTTGGTTTGGGGACTTTGTTTTGTTGTAGTTGCTGCATGGAAACTCTTAGTTATGGCATGTGGGGTGTAGTTCCCTGACCAGGGATGGAACCCAGGCTCCGTGCATTGGGAGTGCAGAGTCTTAGCCACTGGACCACGAGGGAAGTCCCTGCTGTTTGTTTTTAAAGAAGCTGAGGCTTGTAGTACAACATAAGGGACTTTGTCTTTTACTAGGACTCATATGAATTAGAAGGAGATTGTAGACCCTTAACCTGAGGGTCTGTGGGTAGACTTCAGGGGTGTTGGTGAAGCCATTAAAATCATGTATTTTTCAGGGAAGATTCGTAACTTTTATGATTATCTCAAAGGAATCTAAAAGTTAAAAGTCACTGTTGTAAAAATGATGCTGAAAGCTGTGGTCTGTGTGCTTTGATTCTTACAGTTACTGTTAGCTGGGCTTTTGTCTGATATGACTCACAACTTGCTTAAATCTGGAAGGGTTTTCTGAAGTACATTTGACTTTGAATCTTGTTTCTAGAACTTAAACTGTCAATAGATGCATGATAGATAAAAGGGGAAGGAAGGAAGATAGTAAAAAGTTGCCTCTCTGGCCCTTTGAAGCAGGGCCAGGAGCCTGCTCTTCAGGTAACAAAGTACTTCTAGTGAGCTTGTACCTTCTGAAAGACTACAGGAAAAAAGTTCATTTCAGTGCATTCAGTGTGAACATCTGTGTTATTAAATCAAGATACAGCTAGTTCCCAGGCATATTTTCTTCAATAAGGTATAAAACTATTAATATCTTTATTATTTTTACCTTTCTTGCAGGAGTTAGCAAATCAGTCATCAAAACAATGTCCATTATGGATTTTGAAAAGATTAATCTTGAATTAATCGAGGCCTTGCTAGAGTGGATTGTGGATGGAAAGCATTCCTACCCTCCAGGTAACTGTTGCTTGTCTTAAGTGTGAGCTGGCCAAGGGCAGGGAGCCTCTTCCTGACATAGTGGGGTTTATGGGGACAACCTGTCTTCCTGGAGCCCTCACCCCAGTTTCCATCCCCAGTTGTTGTAAAGTTCTTTATTAGATTTTTCAGGGGGAAATTTTACCTTTTACCCACTTGAGTAAAAGGACGTTAACAATATGAAGTCCAAAAGGAGGAAGGCTGAGAAGCATAGGTGTCTACATGTTGAACACTTGTTTGCCTCTGTGATGCCTGCTCAGTCGCTCAGTCATATCTGCCTCTTTGCAACCCTTGAATGGAAGTCCACCAGGCTCCTCTGTCTGTGGAATTTTCCCAGCAAGAATACTGGAGTGGGTTGCCATTTCCTCCTCCAGGGGGTCTTCCAACCAAGGGATCAAACCCAGATCTCTTGGATCTCCCTCACTGGCAGGTAGATTCTTTACCACTGCACCGTCTGGGAGTCCCCGGCTAAATGAGAATCTAGTAATGAGCGTTTGAGTCACGTGAGGACTAGGCAGTTGAAGACCACAGGACATGGGGCCAAGAGAACAGACTCTGGAGAATCTGTGAAACTTCCTGTTGTCTGCTCTGTAACCTTGGACGATAAAGCGCTTATCTTTTCTATGCCTCAGGCTCCTTGTGGTAAAACAAAGACAATAATAAATCCTATTTTGAGGATTAAAAGAAACCATATATAAAACACTTAGCACAGTGCCTGCTATATAATTAATGCCCAGTAGCTACTGCCCCTAACTGTATTAAAATTATGCTAGTCTATTTATCATCGTTATTATTATGACCATTATTACTCTTCCTCCTCCTGTTAATAACACAGGGCAATCTCTACTGTCGCCTTGCTCACTGTCTTCTTCGTGGCCTTCTTACCTCATTAGTAGCCCCTTATCCCCAGGATGAATAAATCCCCAGATCTCATAACTGGATCTTTCACATCAGTCAGGTTTCCATCAAATGTCTCTTCTTCAGAGAAGTCTTCTCTGACCACCCTATCTCTTGTCTCTCCCTTCACTCTATCATAATACCCAAAAATGGGTTTCATTTTTATTATAGTACTTTTAACATTATCCAAAATTGTAGTTCTGCTTACTAATGTTCTCCTTTCAGTTCAGTTCAGTTCAGTTCAGTCGCTCAGTCATGTCCGACTCTTTGCAACCCCATGAATCGCAGCATGCCAGGCCTCCCTGTCCATCACCAACTCCCGGAGTTCACTCAGACTCACGTCCATCGAGTCAGTGATGCCATCCAGCCATCTATCCTCTGTCGTCCCCTTCTCCTCCTGCCCCCAATCCCTCCCAGCATCAGAGTCTTTTCCAATGAGTTAACTCTTTGCATGAGGTGGCCAAAGTACTGGAGTTTCAGCTTTAGCATCATTCCTTCCAAAGAAATCCCAGGGCTGATCTCCTTCAGAATGGACTGGTTGGATCTCCTTGCAGTCCAAGGGACTCTCAAGAGTCTTCTCCAACACCACAGTTCAAAAGCATCAATTCTTCAGTGCTCAGCCTTCTTCACAGTCCAACTCTCACATCCATACATGACCACTGGAAAAAACCATAGCCTTGACTAGACTGACCTTTGTTGGCAAAGTAATATCTCTGCTTTTGAATATGCTATCTAGATTGGTCATAACTTTTCTTCCAAAGAGTAAGCGTCTTTTAATTTCATGGCTGCAATCACCATTTGCAGTGATTTTGGAGTCCAAAAAAATAAAATCTGACACTGTTTCCACTGTTTCCCCATCTAATTCCCATGAAGTGATGGGACCAGATGCCATGATCTTTGTTTTCTGAATGTGGAGCTTTAAGCCAACTTTTTCATTCTCCACTTTCACGTTCATCAAGAGGCTTTTTAGTTCCTCTTCACTTTCTACCATAAGGGTGGTGTCATCTGCATATCTGAGGTTATTAATATTTCTCCCGGCAATCTTGATTCCAGCTTGTGCTTCATCCAGCCCAGCACTTCTCATGATATATTCTGCATATAAATAAGAAGGGTAACAATGTACAATCTTGACATACTCCTTTTTCTATTTGGAACCAGTCTGTTGTTCCATGTCTAGTTCTAACTGTTGCTTCCTGACCTGCATATAGGTTTCTCAAGAGGCAGGTCAGGTGGTCTGATATTCCCATCTCTTATAATTTTCCACAGTTGATTGTGATCCACACAGTCAAAGGCTTTGGCATAGTCAGTAAAGCAGAAATAGATGTTTTTCTGGAACTGTCTTGCTTTCTTGATGATCCAGCGGATGTTGGCAATTTGATCTCTGGTTCCTCTGCCTTTTCTAAACCCAGCTTGAACATCTGGAAGTTCACGGTTCACATATTGCTGAAGCCTGGCTTGGAGAATTTTGAGCATTCCTTTACTAGATTGTGAGATGAGTGCAATTGTGTGGTAGTTTGAGCATTCTTTGGCATTGCTTTTCTTTGGGATTGGAATGAAAACTGACCTTTTCCAGTCCTGTGGCCACTGCTGAGTTTTCCCAATATGCTGGCATATTGAGTGCAGCACTTTCACAGGATTGTCTTTTGGGATTTGAAATAGCTCAACTGGAATTCCATCACCTCCACTAGCTTAGTTCATAGTCATGCTTTCTAAGGCCCACTTGACTTCACATTCCAGGATGTCTGGCTCTAGGTGAGTGATCACACCATCGTGATGATCTGGGTCGTGAAGATCTTTTTTGTACAGTTCTTCTGTGTATTCTTGCCACCTCTTCTTAATATCTTCTGCTTCTGATAGGTCCATACCATTTCTGTCCTTTATCGAGTCCATCTTTGCTTGAAATGTTCCCTTGGTATCTCTAATTTTCTTGAAGAGATCTCTAGTCTTTCCCAATGGTCTTCTTTAGTAGAATATAAACTCTTTAAGAATGAATAAGGATTTCTTAATTCTGTTCTAGGGTCTGAGGGATGTTCCTAAGACCCAGAATATATCAGAAATATTTAGGTGTGGAATAAATATTGCATAAATAGCTGCAGTATTGTTGAGTGATAGTTAAGTGGAATCATAAATCAGAAAATTTTATTATGTACTTATGACACAGTGCTTAGTGACTGCCTTCTTCTGCCTAGATTTTAATCATTATGTGGTATTTTCTAAAGAAACATGTGAAACAAGTAGAATTTTTGAAGTGCCTTGTTTCTCACTGCTTGGCAAATAGCCAATGTTGGTTAATGCATTATCACTGGATTAAATATCTTATTTCATCCCAAAGGAAAAGACTATTATTGAAAAAATTAAAGTATAGCAGTCAAAAAGAAATGTTGGAAAGTTATCTGAATTCAGAGTAAAGTTGATGTGGTGATTAGGCAGTTGGTGACATATATGTGAATATTAAAGATAACCTTGATGCTGGTGGCCAAGCCATAAGTACAGAGCAGGTCAAAGGCACCTAGAAATACACAGTTTTTCCCCATTCCATATAGATTATTTTACCACTCTTAAATTTTGTGTTACTTTAAGAGAGTGAAGCATGGGGTATATAATGGAAAGAGCATAGATCTGGTACCAGAAACCCTGTATTTGTGTTCGCACACCCTTCCTATCAAGCTCTGTTACCTGACTATGTGACTCGGTCACCTTAAGGGTACTAATACTCTTCTTAACAGGTGGTTATGAGGATCAAATGGAGATAATCCATATGAACATTATTTGTAAACTATGAAGTATTAGAATAAACGCTGAAAGATGTCTTTTGTCCTTCTCACTTCAGAGTTCAATTTTTGTAATAATTTAGTTTCCTTATTTATTTTGTGGGGAGAATAAGCAGGATAAATAATTGGTCACAAGTTCCTTGTGGGCAGATCTTTGTTTTACCTTCCATTGTACCTAGCACAGAGCTGACAAAGGTACCCAGTAAGTATTTGTGAGATTAAAGGAGGTGCCATTGAAGAGTGTCAGTTTCCTCTCTGAATGAAGCACAAAAGGTGTCTATTGCTGAGTGACTGCTCAAACAGAAATACACTATAATCAGTTATCACTGTTTATTATCTTTAATGTAAAATTTTAAAACCCATAAGCCATGTTTATGGCATGGTTAGTTTCTGTATGGCCTCTTCAACACATATCTGAATTTAGATTAACAGATTGGTTGGCCAGTTATAGCTCTTTTTTCTCATTTCCAGTGAAATGTTTATGGATTTTACTTAGTAATGTAGAGAAGAGTCCTCCTGTCTTATAAGATTAGAAGGACAACTCTTTCTATAGAAAGAGAATGTCAGAGCCAGTGCATTGAAGAAGTATGTTTAACGAGCTTTGCTAATGATTCTTATGTAATGTAAGGCATTATATTTTTCTACACGTCATATTTTTTTCTGTTTTAGAAAGATATAATACCTCATTCATTTTTTAGTTATTAAGTCAGAAAATATATTTTAAAAGTTTGTTTTCCACTTAATTCCCTGAGGACTTTACAAAGACATGGAGTAGGAAGTGGCAACCCACTCCGTTATTCTTGCCTGGAAAATTCCATGGACAGAGGAGCCTGGCGGGCTACAGTCCATAGGGTCACAAGAGTCGGACACTACTAAGTGACTTTCACTTTACAAAGAAGAGAAAATTGATGGTGAAAAAGTCTCAGATTATCACATTTTTTCATTTAAAATTATAATCTATAATAGTTTTTTCTTTTTTGCATCTATCAGATTGATTCTTTTTATACATTGTTGTTCAGTCACTAAGTCGTGTCTGGCTCTTTGCAGCCCCATGGACTGCAGCTAGTCAGGCTTCCCTGTCCTTCACTACTTCTGCAGTTTGCTCAAGTTCATGTCAATGGAGTCTGTGATGCTATCTAACCATCTCATCCTCTGTTGTCCCCTTCTCCTTTTGCCTTCAATATTTCCCAGCATCAGGTTCTTTTCCAGTGAGTCGCCTCTTCTCATCAGGTGGCCAAATTTTTGGAGTTTCAGTTTTAGCATCAGTCCTTCCAGTGAATGTTCAGGGTTGATTTCCTTTAGGATTGACTGGTTTGATCTCTTGCATTCCAAAGGACTCTCAAGAGTCTTCTCCAGCACCACAATTCAAAAGTATCAATTCTTTAGGGCTCAGCCTTTTTTTATGGTCCAACTCTTTTTATATACCCAGGTGCTATACTTGTATTTTTACCGGGACTAGCAGAAATCAAAATGCTATATGAACAGCTCCAGTCTAATTCTCTTTTCAACAACAGACGTAGTAATCGGTAAGTAATTGCTTTTTATATTATTAATCATCTATTGCAGTTATATGTGAAAATGAATTACCAGAAAGATCTCTTTGACTGTCATCACCCTCTTTAGATCCTAGTGTCACTCCTCAAGAATATGTTTGTTTATGCCAGCTGGGAATAGACAAAGCAGTTTGTTTCAGGAAGTCAACTCTTATCTCTATTCCATTATATAACATGTTTCTCTTCACTTAGCATAGTATCTCAGAAAAATGGCCTGTAGAGTTAACCCTGGAACAATACGGGTTTCAGCTGCACGGGTCCCTCTATACATGGATTTTTTGTCGGTGGCAGACGCTGTAGTACTGCATGATCTGTGGCTGGCTAAATCCATGGATGCGGAACCACAGGTCCAGAGGAACCGAGTAATAAGGGCTGAGTACAAATTATATGTGGGTTTTGACTGCACAGAGGATTGGCTCCCCCTAATCCCTGGGTTGTTGTTCAGTGGTCAGCTGCTATTTCAGTTGCCAAATACCAGGGACTAAAGAAGCCAGTGTTAATAACAACAAAGAAATGCTACCATTTTGAGAAAAAATGATTTTCAGTGGTTCCTCTTCCAATAGCAGAAAACACTGGGTATGTCTTCATAACTAAGGGAACAACTGCTTGACAGATGGCCACCCCCTAGAAATAGAAGAGTGAAGTTTCTTAGCATACATGACTGTCTTTGTCTCTCTCTGGAATTAAGCGTAGAGAAAAAAAAAATTCTTGTTTGGTTAGTGTGTGCTGGGCTTAGGTTACTTGTAGAATATCAACTATTTATTCTTATTAATTATTTACTACTGAATTAACTCCAGTTTTTCCCAAGTTGATGTAAGGTTTTTAGTTCATAGAACTCAGTAAGTACTTTGTAAGGGTCAGGAAAAGCCTTTTCACTTAGAAGATTTGGATCTTCTAAGGACAGGTTGTAGAGAAGCTGCTCGTTTTGGGAGTCATATTGCTTTAGTAGAAATCCACCCATTATAACCTGATTTCAGTGTTTTGTGCTAGAACACTCAATATGTTTTTGTTTTTTTGTTTTTTTAGATGTGTTATTCACCCACTTCATTCATCTTTATCCAGTGAAGAGCAGCAGGCTGTGTTTGTAAAACCTCCTATGGGTGTAACTAAGATTATAATTTCCACCAACATTGCTGAGACATCCATAACCATCGATGATGTTGTCTATGTCATCGATTCTGGGAAAATGAAAGAAAAGAGGTATCCTCTTTTGGTGATGTAAAAGAGGGGCTAAAGATGCCTCAGTTGGAGCAACACAGCTGTTAAAGGCTAATGCTATTAAGCTATATAGATTACTGTTTGAAAAATCTTTATGCAAACTCTGTAGATATATGAGTGTTTTTATATATCTTACATTCCCTCCCAAACAGAGGTGAAAGTTTAAAATTTTACCTTAGAAATAATTATTTTTCTTTTTTCATTCATATGCTTTACATGTACTTGAATGAAAAAGAATTGGTATGGGAGGTGATGGATATGTTAATTACCAAAAGATTGGTAATCATTTCCCGAAGTGTGCATATATCAAAATGCCCCATTGTACCCCTTAAATATATATAATTTTTATTTGCCAAAAATAAATGAAAAATAATTTTTTTAAGTTGAATAAAAAAAACTGAATGTGGTATATACTAAAGAAGCCATTTAAATTAACACTTAGCAGTCAACTATCCCAGAACATGCGGGGACACTGTCCTTCAACAGAAGTAGAGCAGTTCATCTGATCTGTCCATGCCAGATAAAATCTTGGCCACATTTTTATAATGTAACTCCTTTTTACCTTTTCCTTTACTTTATAGATATGATGCCAGCAAGGGATGGAAAGTTTAGAGGATACTTTTGTCTCTCAAGCCAATGCCCTGCAAAGAAAAGGTCGAGCAGGTCGTGTAGCATCTGGGGTCTGCTTCCATTTATTCACCAGCCATCACTTCAATCACCAACTTCTAAAGCAGCAGCTACCAGAAATACAAAGAGTGCCACTGGAACAGCTCTGTCTGAGGTACACATTGGTCCTTGTGTCCTGCTTCCAAAAGGTCCCAGTGTTTCTCACCCTACGTTCCATGTTTTCTTTATTTTAGTACAAGATGTTTTGCTAAGCGTGCACTTGGACAAACTCATTCATTTGCAAAGAGCTCTTCAGTTGTTGCCTTTACCATATTGCTTCACATCAAAATGTCTTGCATTGCAGAGGATGGCCTTAAAATAGAGCTTAAGAATAACACTTATAAGTCAAGAAAGTAATCTAACTTACCAAGAAATTTCTGCTAGGGCAGCACCAATATTAAATCATCACAGGGGAAAATCTGCACCCTTAATATCAATTAGAACAAAGTGAACAAAAGCAACTTGAAACACCATTATTTACCTGATGAACAAACAAGAACAAATATCATAAAATAGAATATAGTGAATGAATGATTAAACTTGATGTTACTAAAGCTGGAAAACCTTTGGTTCAGCCTTTCTTAAAATTTGCATAGCATTATATAAGAACTCTAAAGCTATCCATGCCCTTTGACCAAGTCACTGTTTTGAGAGAGAATGCTCATAAATGTTACCCCAAAGGGAAAAAGCTTGCTTGTACAAAGATATTATGCTCTTCTTTTATCCAGTTGGTATATTTTGAGGTCCTTCTATTAGTAAAAATGTAAAGGAATTGTAAGTAAAATAAACTTTTTACATATTAAATTTTTCTCTTTTGAAAATTACCTAAATTCATCATTTAAAAACAGCTTTTCAAGAGCTGCCACAGGCAGGACACAATGCACATTAATTTCATGAACAATTGCTGTGCAGTTTCAGATGTGGGAAAGAGAGTAGGTGGATCATTTCAAGTTATTTTGTGATTTGAATCCACTGTTACAGAGAAAAGTATTTTGGAAGTTTATAGAGAGAAATATATTCCGAATCTCAGTAAATTTCAGAATCTGAAAGTGTTTCTGCAATTTATTGCTAGGAGAAGTACAAGACATAAGAGGGTTTTTTTTTTTTAAATATATTTAAACTGACATTTTTTGGTTTATAAAAGCATATATTTGGAAAATTATAAATTATTATTCATTCATGGCAGAAGCTTACTTCTTTGTGTCATCCCACCAGAAATAAAATTGACAATTGTTTTGTTTTCTTCTTTCAGAATTAAAATTTTAGAGATGTTTAGCACTCACAATCTCCAGTCTGTGTTCTCTCGGCTTATTGAACCCCCGCACACTGATTCTCTCCGTGCCTCAAAAATACGATTACGAGACTTGGGAGCATTAACTCCAGACGAAACACTGACCCCTCTAGGGTATCATTTGGCCTCTTTGCCTGTAGATGTGAGAATCGGCAAACTAATGCTGTTTGGGTCTATCTTCCGCTGTTTGGATCCTGCTCTCACCATTGCTGCCAGTTTAGCTTTTAAGTCTCCTTTTGTAAGTAAACACTTTCATCTCAGCTGTAGTCCGTAACTGTCTAAGGGAACCATGGGGGTGCTTCAGGGTTATGCTGCTGCTGCTGCTAAGTCGCTTTAGTCATGTCCGACTCTGTGCGACCCCATAGACAGCAGCCCATCAGGCTCCCCTGTCCCTGGGATTCTCCAGGCAAGAACACTGGAGTGGGTTGCCATTTCCTTCTCCAATGCATGAAAGTGAAAAGTGAAAGTGAAGTCGCTCAGTTGTGTCCGACTCTTCGCCGCCCCATGGACTGCAGCCTACCAGGCTCTGCAGTCCATGGATTTTCCAGGCAAGAGTACTGGAGTGGGGTGCCATATGTGAGCCCCTTAAAATTTTTCTTCTGAGTGTATTATATGTGACTTTTTCAAGGCACAATGTCTAAAATTTTTATCAGATCTTCAAAGAAATCCGTGCCCCAAGTAATTAAGAACTAGAGATATAGCTTATTTAAATCATCTAAATATGCTTTTTCTGTATCTCCTTTACTTGCGCATTATAGTAAAATAAAAAAATAAGTGCCCCTGCATGATTTTAAAAAACAATAAATACATTGGACTACATTTTTATCAGCTTCATTGAAATATAATTCACCCATTTAAAGTCCACTGTAGTTTTTAGTATTGTGCAGTCATCACCCTAGTCAGTTTTAGAATGTTTTTGTCACTTCATAAAAAACCTTATTTATCACTCTATTTCCCTCCAATCTCCCCATCTCCTCCATCCCCAAGCAACCACCAACTGGCTTTCTGCATTCATAGATTTGCCTCTTCTGGACATCTCGTATTAATGAAATAATATATAGTGTTTTGTGATCAACTTCTTCACTTAGCATAATGCATTTAAGATTCATCTATGTTATAGTATGTATCAGTACTTCATTCTCCTTATGGCCAAAGAATATTTCTTTGTTTGGGTGTACCACATTTCGTTTATCCACACAGCACTTGAAGGACATTTGGGATTGTTTCCACCTTTGGCTATAAACTTCCATGTACGTGTTTTTATGTGAACATGTTTTCATTTGTCTTAGGTGTAAGACCTAGGAGTGAAATAATTTGGTCAAATACTAGCTGTTTATTTAACTTTCTGAGGAACTTCCAGACTCTTCTAGAGTAGCTACATTTTACACTTGACCAGCATTTTATCAGGATTGTAATTTCTCCACATCCTTACTAATACTTGCTATTATCTGACTGTTTTCTTTTAACTACCCTACATGCTGTGAATTTGTGGTCTTTGATCTGCATTTCTCTAATGGCTAATGATATTAAACATCTTTTCATTTTCTGCTTGTCCATTTGTATATCTGACAAGAAATGTCTTCAGATAGTTTGTCCATTTTTTAATTGGGTTATTTGTCCTTTTATTATTGAGTTCTAAGCATTCTTTATACATTCTGGATATAAGTTCTTTAACAGATATGTGATGTGCAAATGTTTTCTCCGTACTGTGGTTTGCCTTTTTCACTTTCTTGATCTGTTCTTTGAAATACAAGTTTTTATTTTTATGAATTCCAGTTTATTCAGTTTTTTGTTGCTCAAACTGTTGCTGTAATGGTTGAGAATTCATTGCCAAAAGCAAAGTAATGAAAATTTATCTGTATATATTTTCATAAAAGTTTTATAGTTTTAGCTCTTACATGATGGTTTTTGCTCCATTTTGAGTTTTGTATATAATGTGAAGTAAGAACCAACTTCATTCTTCTGCATGTGACTTCCAGTTGTCCCATTACCATTTGTTGAAAAGGCTATTCTTTCCCCACTGGATAGTCTTTGCATCTTATAAAAAATCAATTAAACATAAATATATGGTTTTATTTCTGGATTCTTAATTCTGTTCCATTGAGTTATATGTTTACTTATGCCAGTTTCACACTATCTTGATTCAAAATACAAAACTCGAATAGTTTTGTAGTAAGTTTTAAAGTCAGAAGTGTGAGTCCTCCAATTTTGTTCTTTTTGTTAGTGTTTCGAGGATTTTTATATCATTTATGAGAGACACTGGTCTGTAGTATTCCTTCCTTGTGATGTCTTTATCTGGCTTTGGTATCAGAGTAATACTGGCCACATAATAATTTGGGATGTGTTCTTGCCAACTTTTTTTTTTTAAGATTTTGTGAGGAATTAATTCTTTAAATGCTTGGTATAATTCAGTGGTGATGTCACTTGGGCTTTTCTTTGTGGTTAGTTTTTTTAATAATTAATTCAACCTCTTTACTTGTTATAGGTGTATTGAGATTATCTGTTTCTTTTTGAGTCATTTGCATTTTTCTAGGAATTTGTCCATTTCAGCTAAATTACCTAACTTATTAACATACAAACATTCATAGTATTTTATAGTCCTTTTTATTTCTGAGAGCCTGGTAGTAATGTCCCTCTTCATTTCTGATTCTAGTAATTTGAGCCTTCTCTCTTTTTTTCATGATCAGCTTGCTTAAAGGTTTATCAGTTTTGTTGATCTTTTCAGGAACCGGCTTTTGATTTCATTAATTTTCCCTACTGTTTTTCTGTTCTCTATTTTATTAATTTCTGTGGTTTATTGTCTTCTATTTGTTTCAGTTTTAGTTCCTTTCCCAGTGTCTTAACGTGAAAGGTTAAGTTATTGATTTGAGATCTTTCTTCTTTTTTAATATAGACATATACAGCTATAAGTTTTCTTCTACGGATGGCTTTAGCTGCATCCCTTAAGTTTTGGTATGTTGTGTCTTCATTTTCATTCATTTCAAGTATTTTCTAATTCCTTTTTCAGTTCTTCTATGACTCATTGGTTATTTAGGCATGTGTTGTTTAATGTCCATGCATCTATGAGTTTCCCAGTTTTTTCCTGTTATTGACTTCTAATTTCATTCTTTTGTGGTCAGAGAATATACTTTGTATTATTTTAGTCCTTTAAAACTTATTTGTTTTATGGCTAAGCATATTCTCTATCCTGTAAAGTATTCCATGTAGACTCGAGAATGCATTATTGTTATTGATACTGGGTAGGGTGTCACTCTGCCTTTATTTTCACCAGGGCTTATCTCAGATATATAGGGCATAGATAGATGTAATAATTTTCTTCAATTTTAATGTTATACGTCATGGAATTGTAAACTCACAAATCTACAAAAAGATCTTAGTTCAGCCCCTTCATTTAATAACAGTTAACAAAACCAAGGACCAGACTAGGTGATGTAGCTTACTCAGCAACAGTCAGTACTGATGTAAGCAAGACCTCCACTGCCTATTCTCACATAATCTAAATAACCTCTCATTGGCTGTTTTCTTTTACTGGAATATAGAAATTGTTCATTAGAAATACTGGTGTCACCCTTAGCCAAAACTGAACACCTGTCCTTTGCTGGGTTCTGAAAGCATAATTCCCAAATGTAATCCTTTCCCCACTAGCCTTCCTAAAACAGAAGAAATTTTATTTTCAAGTAGAAATAAATAAAATTTTAATACTACTGTGTTAGCTATAAAGGTGTGCAGATATACAGATTTAGAAAGAGCACCATAGTTGGTTTAGACTGACTGTCAGTGTGATACTAGGGCCTCAGTGTAACATGCTGGTACCTGTAGTATTGATACATGTGTACCTTGTATTGATACATGTGTATATTACAGTGAAAGAAGGCAGTGAAAATTAAGTTCTCAGCTAATGTCACTAATTTCTAGGGAAAAGGAGAACCTGTATTTTTAAGAGGAAAAAGCATGAATTGTGGGTATAGAAATAGGGGAGACTTAAGTATAAAAGATGAAAAGGAGTCTGTAAAATGAAGATATCACAGAGTTATCAGAATCTTGGATTTTAGATGTAGCTTTTAGAATGAGTAGCTCTTTGACATCTTGCCACTAGGAAGTAAAAGACCCAATAGAGGTCATTTTGAGTGGGCAGACGGACTCACACAGACAATTAGAACTGTTGGCTTGGCACTTAACCACCATAATTACTTTTAACCAGCCACCCACTTTGTACTCTGACCCACACAACACACTTCCCAAGCACCTGACTTCAGCAGTAGCAAAGGGCCACTTGAAACCTTGGATAAAATGTGTCCTTCAAACTTAGCTTTCTTCCTTTAGGTATCTCCCTGGGATAAAAAAGAGGAAGCTAACCAGAAAAAGCTAGAATTTGCATTTGCAAACAGTGATTATCTGGCCCTTCTACGAGCATATAAGGTAAGCATATAAGCTAATAGCTGAGGTTTATTACCAGAGTTAGCACTAAAGACAGAATAACATTTTGGTTTTCTCAAAAATTTAGGGATGGCAACTAAGTATGAAAGAAGGTATGCGTGCAAGTTATAATTACTGCAGACAAAACTTCTTGTCAGGAAGAGTTCTTCAGGTGAGTTGTTCCTGTGGAAATTTGTTTTTATCCACTTACTGTAATAGTGCACCAGAGGGTGCTGCAACTTTATCTTGCTTGTCCTACCTTGACATTGAAAATATTATTTTTGGAATATGCTTGGCTTCACCAGCTGTGTAAAACAGACTCCTGAACTATGACATCAGGCCTTCTGTGCTGACCTTTCAATTCACCCGTTTTTCCTCTTCTCAGTGAATCTGTGTTTAACTTATGTGGAGGCTACGGGAATGTAGCCATTCTGAAGATTACTGCTTACTAGAAATCACTTTTTTCAGTGATTATACCAAACATCCTCAACCTGGATCCATAACCCCCTGAAATTGTTTCCAAAGTCACGCCCTTATACATATGTGCACTATTCTGGAGAAAGAGAACAAAGCTTTCATTGAGTCTCAAACGGATCACTGACCATCCCCAAATCCCTTAAAAAAGAGAACAAAGCTTTCATTGAGTCTCAGAGGGATCCTCGAATCCCTTACCTTCTCCCTAAAACCAAAGAACAAATAATGACCCAGATTTTCTTTATTAATTCTTCTGTCCATCAGAGGCTACTGTGTCAATAACGAGTACACGAGAAAGGTTTATTATCTTTTGTGTAATCATAGACAGGGCTCTGTCTTCTGTTGTGACAATATTTTAGGCCTCTTTCCATAGCAGCATGAAAATCCAGAATAATAATGGTGTATGTATTTATAGAGCCTCCATTTCACTCAAATTTTGAGGCTAGGGAGGTGGAAGGACTTTCTTTCCATATTAGATGATGTTTTGGAATAGAACACAAAACTAATGTTCATACCTGACAGTTAGTTACCTCTCTACCCCATAAGGACCGTCAGAGCAGAGATTTTATGTTTTCTTCAATTCTGTTTCCCCAGTGCCTAGAAGAGGACTTAGAACATAGTTGATGCTCAGTAAAATTCATTGAATGCATGAATGAATGAGTTTGTTTACTGACAGTGAAATTCAGTTCAGTCGCTCAGTCGTGTCCGACTCTTTGCAACCCCATGAATTGTAGCACGCCAGGCCTCCCTGTCCATCAACAATTCCCAGAGTTCACTCAAACTCACGTCCATCAAGTCGGTGATGCCATCCAGCTCTCTCATCCTCGGTCATCCCCTTCTCCTCCTGCCCTCAATCCCTCCCAGCATCAGTCTTTTCCAATAAGCCAACTCAGTAATTCATTTTGTAGTCATTCTTGCCTTCGATGTGTCAGTGTCTCTGCTTAAAGACTTTCTCCACTTGTTTCAGGAAATGGCAAGCCTGAAACGACAGTTCACTGAACTGTTATCGGACATCGGCTTTGTTAAGGAGGGACTCCGAGCAAGGGAAATTGAGAAAAGGGCCCAAGGAGGAGGAGATGGTATATTGGATGCCACAGGAGAAGAGGTAAAGTCTGTGCAGTTAGCTCTTATTTCTCTTTAATAATCATATACTTAGTCTATTACCTGAGGAATACCTGTAGGCCTTCTTCACTTAAGCCCTGGGAGCAATAGGTTAGTGGCATTCTTGATTTCCTTCTTTCCACAAATGTCAACTAACACTCATAAAAACAAGGGTTTTTCTGTTTCTTGTTGCTTTTGCTATTTTTGTTTTATTTACATAGATTTTTGGTGAGTCCATCAGAGATAGGACAGAGTTTCCAATAATGTCTTCTTAATCAGACCAGCCTTTTTCAAACCAAGGATAGTTTTACATTTAACTATAGGAAGAACAATTCAAGATCAACCTGATGTCACTCTCAGCACAGTTAATACTTTCTAGAGATTGTGAACATCTCACAAACCCGAATCTTTCTCCCCACTGATCCCTAGGAACCCTGGCTTTATAACTGCTTTGCAGAGATCTTGAAAGTCATTGTGGGCCTCTTGGAACAGGTCCTGTGTGAATGTAGTCTAGTAGATTGCTTTCTTAGAAATAATTTTTCACATGCTTTTAAGATAGAAGTCAAAAGAAATATAATAGTAAATTCCAAGGCACAGATGGAAATAGCCACATTATTTATAAGATTAACGCTATATTTCTCTCACAGGCAAACTCAAATGCTGAGAACCCCAAGTTGATATCAGCAATGCTGTGTGCTGCTTTGTATCCAAATGTAGTGCAGGTAACAGAATGTTTTCCTGGTCCTCCCACTTCTTGTTTGTTTGATTTGTAGCCAAGAGATGTAAGACACATTAAACATCTAAAGACACACACACACACACCACACACACACACACACAGCCTTTTAAACTTATATTTCCAATCCTTCAATTCCTCAAATGTGTTTAGATATAGAATCTTCAAGAACACATTCATTGTATAAAATAAGGTGCCTTTTTAATCCTTCTGACATGACATTCCAGAAATCAAAATGGACATAAATGTCACGGTCAGCCAGTCTGTGCATAACTAACCTAAGGTTAGGCCGAAATTTGATTCTACTATAACTCCCATTATGCCCTCTACTCTGGACTAAAATTAGGTAAGAACAAAATCAAGTCAGTGCTTTGCCATGGGACATCTGTGATCTCTTCTGGAAACCATACCTGAATGGACTGTTGGACTTTTACTTGCGGTTTGATCATCTCGTCCCTGTCAAACTTAGAATGTGAATTTGGCAGAGTACTGAAGCTCTTCTCATAACTATTTGTTATATGCTCAGTTGACATCTGTTGATTCATTTATGGCTTAGTTTTGCTTAGTGCTCGCATGCTTTTGAAACCATTTGCAACTTCTCCAAATGATTTTCTTTTTTTTTTAAGTAAAAGCTATGGAGACAATTAAAAAATCAGGGGTGGATGGGATGAATAAGCCCAACACAGAAGATTTTTAAGGCAGTAAAAATACTGTGTGTGATACTATAACAATAGATACCGTATCACACTTGTCCAAACCCTTGGAATATACAACAACAAGAGTGAACCCTCAGGTAAACTATGGACTTTGGGTGATTGTGACTTGATAATTTTTTTAATGAACGTTTCTACTCTTGGTAAAAGTTGATACACCCTTTCTAGATAGCAGTTTCGTTTCTAAGGATTTATAATGAGAAAATAATGAGAAAAATTGCATATTTATGTAAAGATACAGCTAGGAGAATGTTTGCAATTATAAACAGCACTAGAATGAATGTTCTAAAACTCCAATAATAGGGAATTTATTGGTTAAATTATTATATGTCATTACAGTGAGGTGCTAATTTAGGATTATGTTTTAGGAAAATATAGAAAATGATCCTATATTATTTTGGTATATATTTTATATCATTTGTTTGTCTCCATTTCTATATTATGAAAATCTAATAGAAAACTAAAGTGTTTCTCAAATATTTTTATTTCTTAATCATGAGATTACAAGAGATTTTTCCTAGTATATATATATATTTTTATTGAAGTATAGTTGATTAACAATATTGTGTTAGTTTTAGGTGTAGAACAGTGATTCAGTTGTATATATTTTTTCAGACTGTTTTCAATTATAGGTTATTATAAGATATTGAATACTGTTCCCTGTGTTACATAGTACTGTTACTTTCTGCAGTAAATATGGGAGTATGTGTGTGCACATAAGCTTTTCAGTTGTTTCAAGTGAAACAATCCATTCATTCATAGAGGTTTATTTGTTTGTTTTTTCACTGTTTTGAAAAAATCATTTGGAAGTATTGGACTGGTATTGGAAGTGTCAGCGGATTCCTGGCCAGTGTTGCCAGCAGGATCTCTTTTCCCGATACTCAGTGCACACCTGAAACATCAGCGTGTTTCTCCCCCATGTGGCTGGTGTGTAGTGTAGTCACCCAGGACTACTGCAGTTATATCCACACTTCTTCATGGTTAAAAAAAGAAAGCAAGCATGCTTATACTGTTTTCAAAAGGAAACTAAGAGGGAAGACGCAGCAAAGGCATTCAAACAAGATTGGTTTTGTGTCGGGATACACCCTACAATGGAAATACATATATATATTTTTTTCTTATAACTATGTATTGTTTAGGTGAAAAGCCCAGAGGGGAAATTTCAGAAGACCAGTACCGGAGCTGTCAGAATGCAGCCAAAATCAGATGAGTTGAAGTTTGTCACCAAGAACGATGGATATGTACACATTCACCCTTCATCGGTGAACTATCAGGTCAGGATGGCTGGGTAGACTTACAGTCAGGTTCCACATCCTCAGATTCAACCAACACAGATTGTGTAGTACTGTAGTATTAGCTACTGAAAAGATCCAAATCTAAGTGGACCCACATGGTTCAAAGCCTTTTTGTTCAAGGGCAGCTCTTTTTACATATGGCAGGTCCTGGAGTGAGAAACAATCCCTCAATTCACTCAAACCTTGTTCTATCACTTGCTGTCCTTAGGTGCTGACTTGGGGAAGGTTGAATAAGCACAGATGTGCTAGAAATTGAACTAGTAAGCCTGCTTTCAGATACAAAATTGTTACTTTGCAGAAGTGACTTAAAAGGTCATGATGTAATCCTTTGCTTCCATCTGTGCCTTAAGAAGCCCTGACCTATACTCTGATCCAGGCTTCCCAGCTCTCACTCTTCCTTCAGCCTCTTGCTGGGTGCCTTCTGCTCCCATCACTCCAGCAAATTCTTCAGAAGTCGTGAGTAACTTGCAAGTTGTCAAATCTTGGGAACAAATTTCTGGCTTCTCATCATTCTTGACTCATGTAGTATATGACTCTGCTGACCTCCCTACCTCTTGACACTATCTTTAATGTTTTTTGCTTCTGAAATATCACTTCTGTTTCTCTGATCGTCCCCTTCTAGCTCCTTTACTAGAGTCTCCTCCCTTGCTCTGAACTCATGGTTCTGTCCCTGTCCTTACATTCTTACTGCAGGGCACATAATCTTCCTGAACCACCAGAGCACACCATCGTAGTTCTAACTGCCACCTTCGTTTTGACACAGACTCCAGATCTCTCTCATCCTTGGTTTCTTCTCTGAGTTCTTGCTAGAAATCACCATCTGGGTGCCTTCTTGTCACCTCAGACTCAAAAGCTGAAAACCCAAGCTCATTATCTCTGAATTCACTGCTCTCTGTTCCCTCTCTGGGTGAAACGGGGCCAAATCAGAACCCTGGCGTCACACAAGCCCTTCTTTTCTCCTGATGCTAATCTAATTGGTCACCAGGCCCCAGTAATTCCACTTTTTTGACGTTATCTCAGATTTGCCCACTTCTTTTGTCCCTGCTGCCACTTCCTCAGTTCAGACCCCAGACATCTATTGCCTGAAGTACTAATCTTACATCCTGTGCTTGCTCTCTAGCCCTTTATACTGCTGCTTCCAGAGCACCTTTACAAAGCACATCTCTGATCACGTCATGAGTGTTTGTCGCTCAGTCATGTCCACCTCTTTGTGGCCTCTTGGACCGCAGGCTCTTAGCCCACCAGGCTCCTCTGTCCGTGGAATTCTCCAGGCAAGAGTACTGGAGTGGGCTGCCATGCCCTTCTCCAGGGGTCTTTTGAACCCCAGGTCTCCTGCACTGCAAGCGGATTCTTTACTGTCTGAGTCACTAGGGAAGCCCACCTTTATAAAACACGCCTGTGTTCATGTCACACTGTTGTTTAGAACTCTTCATCTGTGGAGTCTCTGTATGTGGAGGCTACTGTAAACTCTCCTATAACCTTTCACATCTAGCCCCTTTTCAGACCATGTACCCCAGCCCCAGCTCCCTCCTCTGTCATGCTCCAGGCCACACCAGACGACCAACAGTATCTCCCAGCGCCATGACACAGGGCGCACTGTTCTCTGTGCCTGGAGTGGCATTCTCATTCCCCAGCAGGCTCCTACTTATCCTTCAAGTCCAGTGCTCCTCTCCAAGTGGCTCCTTACTCCTGTTCCACCACTGTATAGTATGCGTTTTTCTACTGTTGCATTTATCACATTCTTTTATGGTTTATGGTATGTCTCATTCATAGACTTTTGAAATTCCTGAAGACAGGAATTTAATTTTATTCATTTCCACATTCTCAATGTCTAGCACAGTGCCTCGCTGGCATGAAGGCAGATGTTCAGCAAAGCTTCATCTTGATAAAGAGATGGAGGAAAAGAGAATGAAGAGAGTTTGAAGTGTGAGGGCTGGTCAACCCCTGGAACTATTAAATGAAGTGTTAACAAAGCATGAAAACATCTCCTTAAGCTCAGAAGAGTCTGAGGACTGGGAGATCATCTGCCCTCTCCACTGCATGTGTACTTAGCAACCAGGCGCCCAAGTTATCTCCACTCCTCTCCTGAGTTTACCATGACATATCTGCAGTAAATCTAAGTCATCCGTGCATCCAGTCAGTACTTGCCACCCTCTCTGTGCCAGGGCTGTTGTAGGCCATGGAGGACAGCAGATGAGCTAGGGAGACACAGTCTCTGCCCTCAGGGAGCTTATGTTCCAGAAGGGAAGACAGGCAAGAAATAAGTAAACAATCTCAGGTGAACGACAGATGTTAGAAAATAAAACCATAAGAGATTGAGAGTGACAGGAGAGGGTTTTTTTTTTTTTTTTTAACTATAGTTGAAATTAATACAATGTTGTAAATCAGTTATATAGCTTCAGATTCATTTCTGTTATAGGTTACTACATATATTGACTATAGTTCCCTGTGCTATACAGTAAATCCTTGTTTGTCTTTTATATACAGTGGTATCTATTAATCTCACATTTCTAATTTACCCCTACCCCTCCCAAGAGGGGCTGTTTTACATAGTGTGGTAAGGGAAGAACTCTGAGGAGAAAAAATTGGAAAGTTCCTAAACGAAGTAAAGGGCAAGTCATGCAAGTATCTAAAAAGAAAACCTTCTAAGCCAGGGAAATAAGCGCAAAGACCATGAGATGAGGGCACATTTGGTGTGTTCCAGCAAATACAAGGCAACCAGTGCAAACGAGGGGGAAGGTCAGGGGCGGCAGTGACAGAAGAGTTGAGATAAGCAGGCAGGAATCAGGTCGTGTGGGACCTTGTAATCCACAGTGAAGATCTGAGATTTTATCCTCGGGAAATCTCTGGAGGGTTTTGAGCCCTAACTGGTTTTTAAAAGATCACTGTGGCCACCATATGGAAAAGAAACTGTGAGGAAGCAAAGGGGCAAGCACATAGGAAGCCACTACAGTGGTCTGTCTGGGATGATGGTTTGTACGCGGTGGTAGCTGTAGAAATGGAGGGGCTATGTCAGTTCATTGTGTATTCTGAAAATAGAACCATCAGGACTTAGTGATGATAGAGGGAGGGAGAGAAAGCAATCAAGGATGCTTCTAAATGTGGGGCTTGAGCAACTAGGTGAATGGGAGTCTCACTTACTGAGATAGTGAACCCGACCAGCATGGGAAAATGGAAAGTTCCCTTGACATAAGTCCAAGATCCTTGTTAGCTGTCCGGGTGCAGACAGCAGTAGGCAGCTGCAAGTACAAGGCTAGAGCTCAGGGGAAGGTACAGGCTGAAGGTCATCTGGGGAGTCACTGGACAGGTGACAGGTAAATCCCTGGGACTGGTGGGATTCTGCTTATGTCACCAGTGACATCACTGTCATGTTCCAGGTCAGACACTTTGACAGTCCCTACCTGGTGTACCACGAGAAGATCAAAACTAGTCGCGTGTTCATCCGAGACTGCAGCATGGTGTCTGTGTACCCACTGGTCTTGTTTGGAGGAGGCCAAGTGAATGTGCAGCTCCAAAAAGGAGAGTTTGTTGTTTCCCTGGATGATGGTTGGATCCGCTTTGCAGCTGCTTCCCATCAGGTAAGGGATAAGGGGCTCTGATAATATGAAACACAGGGCATTCCTTCAGGGAACAAGGATAACAGAGCTGTGTTAGAGTGAATGACGCGTGTGCAGGGGACACTGAGCAAGACTGAGGCTGAAGTAAGGCCAGGGGTGGAGCTGTAGTAAGAAGTGCACTGGGAGGGAAAGCCCAGGACAGAAGCTGTGAGTGAGGTGTTGGAGCGTTCTGTTACAGAAATGTAGATTCAGAGAAAACATAGGTGAGCAGAAGTAAAAATTACCCTGATTCCACCAGCCATCATTAAAAAAAAATAAAGATAATGGGTCTAAATGTTTTTATTCTCAGGTCTCAAATTATTCAGTATATGGAGTCTCTAGAAAACATTTAAGGAAGAGGATATTCAAGAAAAAATTTTAACATTTGCATCTGTTGGAAATCTTCTAATCTTCTATCGCAGGGGGCAGAAACGCCAATTCAAACATTACAGTGAAATACACCAATGAATTCCCTTTAAAGTCTAAAGCAGCACTGTCTAGGAAAAATATATGTGGCACATACCTAATAATTTTTCTAGGAGCCACATTTTAAAAAAATAAATAGGTGAAATCAATTTTAATGTATTTTATATAGCACAATGTTAATGTATTTTATATATTTTATATAGCATAAAACATTCAAAAGTTTTAATTATATCATGTAATCTGTATAAAAAAATTGAGATTTTTATATTCTTTTTCATACCAAGTCTTCACAATCTGGTGTGTATTTTATAGTCACAGTACATCTCAGTTAAGACCAGGCACATTTCATGTGTCATGAGATTAGCCACATGGGACAGTACAGGTCAGGAGGGCCAAGCAGGGTTGGTTTGATTCAGCTGCTTAATGACAAAAGCCTGGCTGGCCCCTGGTATAGGATGGCTATAGCTCCTGCATGTCCCTGCAGCACATATGGCCCCAAAGTGGAGACAGAATGCTGCTTTCCTAAAAGCACACCTCTTCTTCTAAACCAGCTCCTGTCACTGAAGAATGTCATGGCCTCTAAGGCCTGGATCCCCTGAACCATGCACTCTGGTGCATGGCATGAGCCGATTAGATCAGAGTGGCTACTCCAAGGTTGCCACACAGTGGAGAAAGAGCCAGACAGATGTTGGCAGGACGGCCACAGTGCCACTACATAAGCACAAGCAATGTGGTGCTATCTCCCACCCCACCTCCTCACCAACCAAAGCACAGAAATTCCAAAGTTAAAGAGATTTTTTGGTTTAATGTCCGCCATTTTTAATTCTCCATTTTCCTGCTTCTCCTCTCAGAGCTAATTGTAAAAGTTGGCCAAGCTTTAACATGCAGAATACTGCATAAAAGCTATTTCTGGATTTAATCTTTTCTTTAAGTGAGATGTGACAGAGGAGCCTTTTTATAATGGTCCCCAGTTAGTACACTACAGAGCTGTATGTTCCTACAATTGCATCAAGAAACTTTAGAAGCACTTTTAGAGGTAAGAAAAAAAAGCATTTCGTTCTCCCCCCCATGGAATTAATAGCAGAGACCTAGAACAGTGGTCATCACAACTGGAGAATTTCATTTAACCCCCTTTCCTCCCCTGGTGGTCCAAGCACTGCTTACATCAAAACTTTCATTTTAGGTGGCTGAATTAGTAAAGGAACTTCGTGTGAACTTGACCAGCTTCTCCAGGATAAGATAAAAAACCCAAGCATAGATCTGTGCACCTGTCCTCGAGGGTCACGGATCATCAGCATGATTGTGAAACTTGTCACCACGCAGTAAAGACCTGTCACGGAGAGTGCTCCCTCCTCACCCGCTTGCTCAGCTGGGAACCATAGCGGCACTTCTACATCCAGCTGCAGTGCGTGGGGGCCGCCCTGGGGAAGGAGCCCAGGGCAGGCTCTGCTGCGTTAGCTGCGGCCACACACACCTTTAGGGACGTTTTCCAGACTAAGTGTTGCTAACCAACCAGTGGGCACTCCTGCCTGGCACAGTTTGGAGTGTCAGTGTGAGATAGCTTAAAAACCAACCTGCCCGTTTTTTTTTTTTTTTCCCCTCTCTGACTGCCCTGGAATGAATGAAATTCATCTGAGAACACAAAAGTGAACGTTTAATACAGTGGTTTTAATCTCTGTTTTTTTCCTGCTTTTTATTAGAGGGAGATGAGGGGCATGAGGAGAAACACCAGTTGTTTTTTTGTGTCATAAAAGCTCAACTGAGAGAAATCAGAACAGAGAAGGGAAAAAATCATGTGAGCAAGAAAAATTAAAACTTCCTTTTCAGCCATAGGTCATTATGTAAACTTCATTTGTGAGGGGTTTATTTTTACTCATTAAAATTCAGCTTAAAAAAAGTTGAGTTCTTATTTGTTATTAAAATGTGAGCTGGTTTTATCAGTAACACTCTTATTCTTAAAAGCAGAACAACCTGGGTGTTTTCATCCTCTTTTGGGTTTTCCATTTCTGAGTCTTCCTCTGTCTTTTGAACTCGCCCGGATCTAAGGGCCACGTTTCACATTACCCGAAGGGGAATGTCACTGGTATTCTCAGAACACAGTTGGCATGGTTCAGGCTCATGGAGAAAGCTGTCATGCTACTGTCATTTACAGCCATAAAAATACCTTCCACGAGAGTGCTTATTTTCAGTCACCACTTAGGTTAATGCGGCACTCACATTTTGGAAAAAACAGAATACATTTACCTTGGCTAGATAGTTTTCAGCGTCCAAGAAGAATTCCAGAAAAATGAGTGGAAGACGTATTCTTGTATGTGTAGCCCTCAGGTAGAGAGTTTCCCACGACAGATAGAATTCACACTAACTCAACAAAAGCACCTCAGTGAAGGATGTTCACCTTTCAAGCTATTATTTTAAGTTTCCAAGAAACCTCCCAGACTGTCCAAATGGTCACATATATCAGTGGTCCCCAACCTTTTTGGCATTAGGGACTAGTTTGATGGCAGACAATTTTTCCACGGACTCGAGTAGGGGGGAATGGTTTGGGGATGATTCAAGCGTATCAGCCCCACCTTAGATCATCAGGCATTAAATCCTGGAGATTAGGGGCCCTGGCATATATGATATCACTTATGTATAATCTAAAAAAAAATAAGTGATGCAAACTTATCTACAAAACAGAAATAGACTCACAGGCATAGAAAACTTACAGTTATCAAAGGGTATAGCAGGGTGGGAGGCAGAGAGATGGGAAAGAAATTAATAGTAGTTACATGTTAATTCCAAACTCCTATGTATAAAATAGGTTAACAAGGAACTGCTGTATGGCACAGGGAACTATATTCAATATCTTGTAATAAAAAGGATGAAAAATATATTCAGTTTATGTATAACTGAATCACTTTGCTGTACATTTGAAACATTTTAAATTAACTATATCAAAAAAATATAATAATAAATCCTATCAATCTCTAGATGTGCCAGACTGAAAAAGTTTGGAAAGCCTTGACTGAAGGCATTCATAAGAAAATCCTCACCCCAAACTAAATTTCTTAAGCTCATCATTGCAATTTTGCAATAAATGAAATTGGATTCTTTCTTTGTGATTCAAGTCAGAATGCAGTAGGTGAAACTACTGCAGTAACAGAAACTGCACTCTATTTCAAGGTGAAACTGGATTTCCAAGCACTAATAAGATGGTCAGCTTTTAACGTTAATTTTATGGAGAAGTCTATAAATGATTTCTCAAATATTCGTTTACAGGAATCTAGTTAGGGAACAATATTAAATGAAGTTCTCACTACAAAATTAGCCCACACTGCTGTTTTGTCCAACGTGTAACTGAGAAGTTCCCAGGAAATGAAAATAACTCAATACTTAAGGAGGTGGTCAGGTTGATAAAACATTAGCTTTGTCTTCTTCCTTCTGGAGTTCCATATCTGAATGTTACAACACAAACTCCCTGACAGGTAATGAACTTTAGTCTATATCCTCCCCATTCGGTTATCTGAGCAGTTTACTATATCAAAGCGTGCAGACTCTGGATCTGAAGGCATGAAAATTTTTTCTATTTCTAGGCAATGGTGTGAATGTGTCCCTGAGAGGTTGTCATAAAATAAGACCTTACAAAAGTGAGATAGGCTGGGGTCTGGGGCTTTTTGCCTTAGTGCTTGCACCTAGGCAAATGTCTCCTGGA
Source organism: Aepyceros melampus (assembly GCA_006408695.1). Classification (NCBI taxonomy): domain Eukaryota; kingdom Metazoa; phylum Chordata; class Mammalia; order Artiodactyla; family Bovidae; genus Aepyceros; species Aepyceros melampus. Next base: position 70,373 of record SJXQ01008038.1, on the reverse strand, counting down.
GCAACAAAGTGACAAAAAATGTATATATGTAAGGGACTAAAAATAACTGCATAAATGGGCAGTGGGGCAACTTATGAACAAGATACAAAAAGAGCAAAAACCCACACAGCACTGCCCAGGGTGTGGGCAGACCACCTTCGCCATCCCTCTGGCCTAACCCCTGCATCCATCCCTGCCCTCACCCTGTTTAAGGAACCAGCGCACCCCTCCTCAGGGAGTGAGCAAGGGAACCTACTTGTTTCTATTCCCTCCTGCTGCAGTAGGAGCCTCCAAGGCCTTGCCCAAGTTTGGCCTTTTGTCAACTTCTACTGATTAAGGAGGCCAAGAACCCAAGTCAGTAACAAAAGTACTTTGTAAAATTAAAATACAGCAAATGTAAGCAAATTGGGACTGAGGGGTGGTTTTCAGATGCAGCCCAGGCTGGCCCTAAGGCGACAGCACTCTGTTGTGGTCTCATTTGCTGGACTGAGAGCTAGTGAGCTTGGGCTTCACACTCTGAGGGTATCTTGTGGGTGTCACTCACTTGCTACATAAATAATGGATTCCTGGGAGTTCCCAGGGATAGGAGAGTATGGTCACACTCCATTACCATGCCTGAACAAGCCTAGGCAGAGGCTGCCTCTTTCCTCCTAAATTATGCTAGAATTAAGCATAATTCCTAGGGTTTATTTTCCCTCAAATGCAGGGAAATATTTGCTTAATATGTACAAGGTGAGCTATATTTTCAGAAATTAGAGTTTCACTGTGAATCTGTGTCAGTCAATATTTGAGTGCCATGGTACAGATTGCCTTAAACAATAGTACAATTTTTTATCACTGCAATAGTTTCAGACACTTCTAGAGTGACAGGCTTCTTCCACAATGGGTCATTAACACGGAGAAACTTTTTCTTGCCATTTCTGTTACCACTCAAAAGGTATATCAAAGACTGGTCTTAAATATGACTTGCAGCCAATCACTGACCCTTCAGTTCAGAAATCTGTTTTCATAATTTGTTGCACCAAACAGCAGAAAACTGTTTGGGGAACTGAAGCTCTGTTTATGAACCATTAGGAAAGAATAGAATCAATGTTTCATAAATACACAAGACAGCAGTCTAAATTTGAACTTTTTCCCACAGTTTGGCCTCTTTGCCCCATCCATGCCCGACTTGAGCCACCCAGCTCTACTCTCAAATCAGTTCTAACCAGCTGCTTGGTAAACAAGACAGAAAACAGCGCCCCAATGAGATAGCTGGGAAGAGGACGCCTTGGAATCAATAGACTGGGTTTTTTCACCTCTATTTCAGTGTTTTAGGAAAGAAACAAATGGCAGCAAAAGCCAGCATAAGAGGGGTTTGTTTGGAAAAGCAACTACTCAGGAGTGGCTTTGGAAATTCAGCACCCCCCTCAAAAAAAAAGAAATTCAGCTCAATCCCATAACTACCAACAATGAGAAGCAGTATTTAGGATGATGACCTTGACATGTTACAATATTGCTTAAAATGGTAAAGTATATAATAATTTAAAATTTCAACAGAAGCATTTCAAAACAGCGGTTTTTAAAAATTATTCCTTATGTAGAAAATGAAGTTCCTGCTGCCTCCCTCCAACCTAGCTGTTACCAAAATGACCTGAAGGAGTTAATTTTCCTTTTATGTTCAATGATTTTAATCAAGAAACTATCCTTGCTTGTTTTTTCTACAGCAATTAAAAGACAAGCTAACTTAACCAAAAAGACGCATTTACTTCATGAGTATATGAGCAAATTACTCATTTACTTCTGCTTTTAATAAGTTTTGTCTCATTCATTCTTGGGTTTCAAATGTGTAATTTGAAAGGTTAACAGGAAAAAAAAAAAATGAAAGGTTAACAGATACTTCTGTTGTAAGACTTTGTCCAGAGAGATTAATTATAACAAATATATGTACAAAAACGAAAGAAGTTTCCTCATGGAAGAAAATGTAGTTTTTATTTGAAAATCTGTGGTTCTCAACTTGGGGCAGTTTTGCTCACAAGGGAACACCTGGCAATATTTGGAGATGTCACATATGAAAGGGGAAAGAATATGCTCGGCAACTAGTGGTTAGAAGCCAAGGATGCTGCTAAATATCCTACATGCACAGGACACCTCAACAACAACAAAAAATCACCCATTCAAATTGCCAGTGCCAAGGTAAAGAAAACCATTCTAAACAAAATGAGATAGGTAACTGTTTATAAAGTCTATTAGTTATTAGTCAGATATAAAGTATGCCCATAGTTGTCTTTAAAAATATATACTTGGACTAACCGAAAGCAAAATCTCTGCCAAATCAACTCTAATAAACGTGTACTGTGTGACTAGGAGCTTAAGAGTGTATCATTTTATTAAAAATACACAGTCCTTGAGAAACTGAGGTAAATGTATGTTAGAATGGCAAAGTCATGCACAGATAGGTAGGGATACTTTTCCTTTAAAAAGATGTTCTACCATAAAATTTTTTTAAGTCATTTATTCTGAAAATGTGAAAAGTCAAGACATGCTTTTTGAAAATGTTATAGTTAATATAATTGCATGTGATACTAACACTGCTAACACTCTCCACTGCAAAAGTTAAGTTTTCGTACTTAGGTCTGTCCATATTAAGGTGTTTAAAACATGAACAATGCACCCTTATCTTTCTATTATTTGAACAGAGTCCAATCTAGTAGACTTTGGCCAATAAGCTAAAACAAATTGGGTTCATAAAGGGGGGATGGGAGTACACAGCACTACAGGTGTACGATTGTAAAATGTTTAAATCTAACATGAAGCCTGACCAGAACTATAATTGCTATGTTCAGTAATCCACCTCCCATAGTTTGAACCAGAAAAAAATCAGTTTTGTTTTAGGACTTGATTATTAGTAAGATGACCAGATTGAATGTCAAAAACGTGTTGTGTACTTTAAAAGACGGATGTTCTTACAGTCAGAGGCCGTGCTATACCATGGGCACCAGGGGACTACCCATGTGAGGGAACTAATCCACTAATTACAGACCCAGCATAAAACAGCTTGTAATTAGGCCTTTCTCTTAATGCCACTCTCCTGTCTCTGAAATTCACCTGTGCTCTTTCCCATTTAAACTCCAGCTGTCCCCATTACTTCTAGCCCATAAATCTTTATACCATCCTTTTCTACAGTAAGCATGGCTAAGACTGAATTAATCGAAGCATGCAATCTGATTAGTTAACAAGAAGGCCATTTGTCCACTTTATAACTAACATGTGCTACATGGCTAATTTGAAACCCATACTGGGGTTACAGAAATTCCTCTCACATTTATACTCATAATTTCAATATAACCAATTTATTTTAATCAGGTACTATGGAAGGTAAAATGGCGCAGCCACGTTGGAAAATAGTGTGACACTTTGCTAAAATGTTAGTTGTCATGTAACCTAGCAACTCCACTCCTGGGTATTTCACCCAAGAAATATGAAAATATATGCCCACACAAAGACTTGCCACAGATGTTCACAGCAACATTATTCATAATTGCCCCAAACTGGAAACAATCCAAATATCCAACAAGCAAAATGTAAGTATATTCACAATGGAATATTATTCAGTAATAAAAAGAAGCCACTGATATATGCTACAACATGGAGATCAGATTCAAGATTTAGGGGAATATTTTAATAGGTGTGGTTCATCAACACAATAGATACAATCTTAAATATTATATGAGTAAAGTTATTTTTAAAAAATGTTTTATTTGGCTACTCCAGGTCTTAGTTGTGGAATGCAGGATCTAGTTCTCTAACCAGAGTAAATTTAAACGGAGCCAGTCGGACACAGACTATATGTTGTATGATTCCATTTAAAGGAAATATACCCCCCAAAATCAAATCTATAGATACAGAAAGTAGATTAGTGATTGCCTGAGGTGGAGAGTGCAAATGGGAAGTCTTGTAGCGACAATGGAAATGTTTAAAAAATTAGATTGTGATGATGGCTGCACAACTCTAAACTTACCAAAAGAATCACTGAATTATGCCTTGAGGTGGATGAATTTTATATGCTAATATCTCAATGAAGCTTTTAGAAATATGTATGAAGATGTCTTTGATTACAAAAGAGCAAAAGTGATTTTACAGTGGAAAAATCTGACAGACACCACCTTAACCAAGTAATCACAGTTAACATCACAAACATGGGCTAAATGAGCACAGTATGCCTCCTGATGCACTGAGAAGAATACACTCTCATCTCCAGGGCCTTCCTTTCTCAAAAATGCACACCGATATGGATCACTGGGAAACAAGAGAAATCCACATTGAGGAATACTGCACAAAATAACTGGCCAATATTGAAAAATGCCAATGTCATGAAAATCAAAGAAAGATTGAGGAATTACTCCAGAGTAAAGCTAACTAAAGGGACATGATCCAAATAAAGTCTTTTTTTGATATAGTGCACATTGAGCAATAGGCAGAATCTAGATAATGTCGGTAATTAAATTATACTACTGTATGAATATTAGTTTTGATAACTGTACCATGGTTAAGAAAATGTTCTCCCATTTCCATTGTATCCACAGTTCAGGAAGAAACATGAACACACATGCACAGAAAATGCAAATGTGGTAAGATGTTAGTATTTGCTGGATAAAGGATACAGGACAGTTCTTTGTCCTGTTCTCGTGTATTTTCTGTAACTCTAAAATATGTCAAAATTAGTTAGAAGTGATGCATGTACAATTAACAGTCGCTTAACATAATATATAGCCACGTGAGTAAAAATAAACACAAAGAAACAGTTATGATGAAAATATGGGGAAATAACTTTTTGAAAATGAAGATTTTTTTTAAAAATTATGATTCAAAGAGTACCCATACCAGAAACACATGAAGAAATGTTAATAAACACAAAGCAATTGTAAAACACCATCTTATGTTCAGTCATAAAGAATAAAATACTCTAAGGGTGTAATGAAATTTGTATACACCTTATTGTTCTTGTTGATGTCAAGTAGCACAAACTATTTAAAAAGTATTGTACTTTCATTTCTAAGCACTAGTTTTGGAGGGTTTTTTTTTTTTGCATTTGGCTGCACCCGGTCTTGGTTTTGGCAAATGGGATCTAGTTCCCTAACCAGGGATCGAACCTGTGCCCCCTGCACTGGAAGCACAGACCAAAAGAGAAGCATTGGACCACCAGGAAGTTCCCTCTAAGCACTAGCTTTCGGTAACAGCAGTGAAGACACATGAAGACATTTTTTGCACCATACACTGATGGCAAAAAGAACAAATGTCAAAAAAATGTTTAATAAGTTTTATGTTGTCTTTAAATCATGAAAACTACAGAAACAAAAATATACATTGTATGCAAAAGAAAGCATGTCTGATAACAGTATAATTTTTAATAAAGAAATCCTTTAACGTCTGAAAAATGAAAACCAGTGGTATAAGGCAGGAAAAGCTGGAAGTGATAGTGTTTATGGCATAGACTGTGGTGATGGTTTCATGGGTGTATGCTTATCTTCAAATCATCAAGCTGTATACACTAAATATGTAGTTTTTTGTATGTTACTCCGTGTTTTTTTTTTAACCAATTGTATTTGGCAGTGAATGCAATTAAGTATGTGTAATTATAGTCCTTCACTTCTCTATTTCTCCCAAAATTTATAGTAATCCTTAGCTTTGACTCTAGCACTCTAGAATCTACTCCAAGAGGCATCATAAAAATCTAGTTCTCAAAACAATTGTGAATGTTTTAAATTTCATTACTTTTATTGAAAACAATTCATGGAGGGTGTATTTCAGGTATAACATTTAGGAGGAGAGATTTAGGAAATCAAGTGAACAATGGATAGCAAGATACAGGGCAGAGGTTGGAAAGTTTGCTCCAAGACCGAAAGATACTCAAAGTCCTGAAAACCTTTTGTTCTGAAAAATATTCTTGACACTAGTTGTGTTCAAAGACCGCCGTGGTGCCGGCTTTGGGGAATATCTCCCCCCGGGAATCTGGAACCAGGAGAGGGATGAGAAACAGGCAGGTTAAACTCTCAGAGGGAATTTGAGCTGAGGAACTGGCTGCCCCAACTCCCTAAGCAGGGAGGTTTCCACGGCAGGGCCAAATCACATATCCTCAGGTTTGACTCACAAGGCAAATTTTCAAACAAATCAGAGGACTCAGCTGCCAAGAAAGTCTGTCCCTAGCTTATTAGTCTGACAGCAAGCAAGTCTACCAACACCAGTGCACCTGTCCCTGGGCAAAGGTTCACCCCTGACTAACACTGTGGATCATTTCCTACATGTCTTTTTTCAGGACCTCCCTCATTTTGTCAGAATCCTTTCCATTTAATTTGTTCGTATTCCCCTTCCCCTATATGACGTCCAAAGACATCTGAGGGTTTGAAGGGGAAAGGCTATGTGATAAATTTCACTTTTAGGATTCTGGAACTCTACAGTTGTGAGGGAAGGCCTTTCTGTTCCCCCAGGCTTCTAAACTGCTTTTGCAAGCGTATCTCATTATCTAGGAGTTTGTTACAAATGCAAGCTCCTGGACCCCTACTAGGGCAGATTCGACTGCTGGGCCCTACTCCCAACTGTGTTAGCAAGCCCTCCAGCTGATTCCGATGCTCTCGAAAGTACAAAAAGCACTTGGATACATCCTGTTAATATTAGGCAACCATGCAGGAAAGTAACTTAGCTATGTTGTCAAAGTGCTTTCAAAGACCCCCCTAGAACCCAAGTATTTTAAAGTATTCTTCCAAAAGGCACAAGATTCCTTTTGTATGGATGGGACATAAACCCTCCTTGACCCCTGGCAGACCATGCTAGTTCAAGGCTCTCCTGCTTCTAAGTCACTTCAGTCCTGTCCGACTGCATGTGATCCCATAGACGGCAGCCCACCAGGCTCCCCCATCCCTGGGATTCTCCTAGGGCAAGCTTTTCTGTAAACAGCCATATTTTTCTTTAGATACAACCCATATCATTTCTGTCAATACTCAACTCTGCCACTTCAACAACAGCCACAGACAACACACAAAGCAGTGGGTATGGATGTTCCAATAAAGCTTTAATCATTAGAGGCAGCAGGCTGGATTCTGCTAAGGGCCTGAAGTGTGCTAACCCATCCTCAGGTTCTAACCTGATGCGGGAACCGTGGGGTCACTGTAGACATTCCCCCGAAAAGTCCCAGTTGGGCTGCATCTACAGGCATGCAAGCCTTGCAGATGCCGAGTCAGTCCACAGAGGGAGTCGGGAAACAGTGACACAGCTATCAATGGTTTAAAAGATGGGGGAGCCTACACACCTGAAGAAAACTCCTGGAGCAACAATCCATCATATGTGGCAAACAAGGTGGCGAGCAGGACACAGTGGTGGCGGTGGTCTTCGCTGCAGGATAGGGGGAAAGACTGCCTTTTAAAGGGTGGTTGGAGACTACCTTTTACAGGGGGAATTGACCTCACGTTGGCTCAGTTACCAGGGAAACCAGCCTCTGAGACCCATTCCTTACAGCCCTTCAGGTTAACCATGATGAGGGCAGATGTTTCCCTTTAATAAACTAGCAGGTGGAGCCATTCTGGCCCAAGGATTAGAACACTCACTGGCTGGGGCAAGGATGAACACATTTGTTCCAACACTGTAAGTGCAGCAGGGGCTCATCAAGCAGAGGATGTACAGACAGCAGAAGAGCAGCCGTCTTGAGTGACCCGACCATACACTCCACAACCCTTACCCCCTTTAAGTCTGCCCCTCCTTTGTGATATTCCTGGGGTCAGGTAGTAGAGGTGCACCTCAAACCAATAAAATAAGTGCAATACAGACAGCTGAAGAGTATCAAAAGTATAAGATGTGCATAAATCTGGAGCCAGGCACTTACTGGGTCCATTTTTCATGGAAGTCCCGAGGACATCTTGCTGTAGACCCGGCAAAGAGGCCACTGATACCCCCCAATCTGTGAGCAGCTCCCTCTGTTCAGACAGGTGAAATGCCAAGATGTTTAGCAGGCACGATACAGGGGAGATCACGACCACTAGCCAAATCTACCCTCATCCCGCCCAGCTACCCTCAGTCCCCACAGACTGTGCCAAATACAGGCAAAGTGGTAGAATAGATTGTAAGGTTAATATAATAAATGGTGCCTTCCTCCAGTAAATGCCTGCCTTCTTCTCAGGTGGGGCAGGTTAAGACAGGTGAAATCTGTCCCTTTCTAATCCTATTCCCCACAGGGGACTTACCCAAACCACAGGGGACTTACCTGCCAATTCGAGCCATTTCTTTCATAATACATTCCTGAGGGCAGAAATTGTGGCAAGGGCAAAAGTGTTATTGTCCTGACCGGTAGTCGACAACGGTCCCTTTGGGGGTAAACAGTTGAACTCGGATAGTGTTGACTAGTTGCCTCTTGGTTAACATGGCGTAAGCACTGGGACAACTAACTGTTCCTGGGATGTTGAGTTATAGTTCCTAGGCTGGAGTTAGCCTCCTGGGCCCACAGGTAGAGAAATTTTCCTATCTTGGTTGTTGAAGTAATCCACTCATCCTTTCAACTAACCTGGCAGCAGTAGGGTCATAGGGTGGGTAGAAATGCCAGCGTATCATCTTCACTGGCCCATATCTGAACTTTATGGCCAGTGAAGTGGATTTCTTGGCCACTATTATGTCCACAGGGCATAACAGATCCTAAATAGTGGTTTTTGCTAGTGAATTGTATGGTATGTTAACTATAACTCATGTAGATCCTAGTGGTTTTTGCACTGCTCGACAACTTGAGCAGGCCTTTTATGATGTCTCTCAGCTGTTGAATCCTGTGTAGACTACATATAATTGCTGTTCCAGCACACTGCCTCACTGCTCTGTCCCTTTCCATAACTGGGAACAGAAGCTCAAGGGGACTCCAGTTATTTTGCCATTGCACAGACCTGCACCAAACTCTTCCAGGAAACTGGCCATGTCCAATTCCAATTCATGTCCTAATATCCCTAAAGCCTGTAATTGTTTAGAGGTGGTGGGTTAGTGGTATGCTTGACCTTTGTAGGTGGTTCAGATCCCTTGTGTTGTGTCTATGTTCACCAGCCAGCCCCCTGCAGTCAGTCAGATGAGCCATGGGCATGGGGTGCTCTATAAACTGGTAAGAGACTGAGTTTAACAGGATATCATCAATGCAATAAAAGACAGAAACCATCTTTCATGGCTAGTCAACTGCCACAGGGCTCCACACACTAGTGGACAGCCACCCTGAGATTCCTCCTGACCCCCTACAACTTTTCATTCCCTGTCCTTATATCTCAGTGGTTACAGGAGTACCCTTAGCCTCTTGGCTATTTTGTGAATTGTTGGGCTACAAGCCTTGTGGATGCCCAGCCTTGGGACCAGAAAGAGCCCAGAGACAGCAACAAAGACGTTAAAAGCTTATTGCACACAGGGATCTTACACGTCTGAAGCAAGGTCCTAGAGCAACACCTCCACCATGTGTGGTGGACAGTGGGCATAACCTGGTGGCAGCCCTCACTTACCTGGCAGGGAGGAGGCTACCATTTATTCAAGAATTGATGTCAGGTTGCCTCATCAGTTACCAGGGAAACCAGCAGCTAGACCAGTCCATTACAGCCCCTCAGCAGCCAGAATACTTGTCACACTTACCTTTTTCCTCAGATATATTAGCCAGTGTTCACTTTTAAGGCTTTGAGAGTTATAAGGCTTAAGTTTCAACCAAAAAGGCATATATTCTGATTCAAAAGCTATTTCATCATTACACTAAAAAAAATTTTTTTTAATAGACTTTTTAAAAAAGAGACATCTAGGGACTTCCCTAGTGGTCCAGTGTTAAGATTCCACACTTCCAATGCAGGGGGCGAGAGTTCAATCCCTGGTTGGGGAACTAAGATCCCACACGTCATGCAACCACCAAAAAAAAAAAACTCTATGCCTGTGGTGATAGTTGCACAACACTAAATACATCAAAAGTCACTGAACTGTGCAAGGAAAGCTAGTGAATTGTATGGTATGTTAACTATAACTCAATAAAAATTTTAAAAGACACATCTAGTTAGAATAAGCAGTGTTAACAAGACTGTGATTTTACCTTAGCATTTTATATCGAATCTAACATGTTGCATCTTTTCCAAATACATTTCTTGCCTAATAGAAATGGAGGTGTATTCCCATCAAAAGATGAGATTCTTGTAATTCTCTTGTCCCCAAGTTAATTTTGTTTGAGATGTCATCCTTGCCCAGTTCACTTATTAGTACCGATAATCCCCATCTTTGACTTTACCTAAAACAACAAAGAACTTTCAAAAATATGAAATCTTATTTCAATCAGTGCATCTATAGTTCTTAGCCTCTTCACTGGGAAGCTTCAAGATGTCCTTGAATAAGATCCTGAACACGGGACAAAATAATCTCATTAGAACTGTTGCAATTTTCTGGACCATATGGTGGATCTATAGTCAAGACCCCAGCCACACAAAGAGTCTTTCGTGCATCTCTCTGTTCGGTGATGGGGATGTGATTCTTCTCCAGCCATTTCTTCAGGCTGTTTTTCCTCTTTTCCAGATCCTCAGGGCTATATGCTTTGCAGTCTCCAGACATGAACAAATGCATCAGCTTCTCTCTCACGCTATGGTCCCCTTCATTCACAATTTCAACAGTCTGTACAGCATGTCCCATAATTCCAGTCACAGACAGGCTGCCATCTTCAAGGAAGTTCACGAGGACAATACTTTGGAGGAAAAATAAGTTCAGACCACAGTTGCAAAAGAAAAACTTAAAGGCTCATAAAACTAGGGAAGCAATGAAATGAGAGCATCAACCCCAGCAAGTCACTAGAACAATAGGGAATGTTCCTGTTTTAAATTAATATTCTCACTGCCAAATGTTTTCACTTGTTCAATATGAATTCTCTGAGGGTCCTAAACATCTAAACCTTTTGTCCAGCTAATCATTGTGCTGCTGCTGCTAAGTCACTTCAGTTGTGTCCGACTCTGTGTGACCCCATAGATAGTAGCCCACTAGGCTCTGCCGTCCCTGGGATTCTCCAGGCAAGAACACTGGAGTGGGTTGCCATTTCCTTCTCCAATGCATGAAAGTGAAAAGTGAAAGTGAAGTCGCTCAGTCGTGTCTGACTCTTTGCAGCCCCATGGACTGCAGCCCACCAGGCTCCTCTGTCCATGGGATTTTCCAGACAAGAGTACTGGCGTGGGTTGTCATCATTGTGGGATATACTTAAAGCATTACTTTAAAAGTTATGAATGTTTTAATATGTATTAGGAAAGAAGAGAGTACAGATTTAACTTTTAGAGTTAGGAAACAACTGAATAACTCCCCTTCAGAGCAGACCAAAGAAAATAACACAGCACAAAATTAATGAAACAGAAAGCCTAAAGCGTCTGCCTGCAATGTGGGAGACCTGGGTTCGATCCCTGGGTCGGGAAGATACCCTGGAGAAGGGAATGGCAACCCACTCCAGTATTCTTGCCTGGAGAATCCCATGGACGGAGGAGCTTGGTGGGCTACAGTCCACGGGTCGCAAAAAGTCGGACGCGACTGAGCGACTTCACTCACTTTCATTTTGAAAAGGGTATATAAATTTCAGAAAACTCAGGCAAGATTAATAAAAAGAGAAATAAAGCACACATAAATAGTATTAGGAATAAGGCAGCAAAAATTAATAGTATAAAATATTAAAAACACATTTAAACCAGTAATTTTGACACTTAGAAAACTTCCTAGAAAATATGAATTTCTACTACTGACTCAGAAAATGTATATAGTCCTATAACCTTTAAAAAAAGAAACCTGAAATAACCAGTTTAAAATCTTCCTATGGTGGGGGTTAGGGGTGAGGCCGACAGGGACTGAGAGGGGGAAGGCCGAGACAATTTTACCACAAAATTCTATAAAATTGACAAGAATCAAACATTTCTAATCCAACCAATCCAATTCTCCTAAGGACTATAAATGGGAGATTATGCTATAACTCATTTAATGAGGCTAATATAACCTTGATACCAAAAGTAGAGGACAGGATTAAAAAATAAAATTATAAACTAATCTCACTTATGAATACAAATGCAAAAATCCTAACTAAAATACAATATATATGATATGATGCAATGTGACATGATAGAATTTCACTTCTGTGGTACTGTCCCCACAAACCTATAATCCCAGTCTATGAGAAAACATCATACAAACCCAAATTGAGAGATATTCTATTAAATACCTCACCAAAACTCTTCAAAAGTGTCAGGGTCATGAAAAACAAGTAAATTAAAAAAGGACTGAGAAACTGTCACACATCAGGAGACTAAGGAGACACGGTGACTAAATGTAATGTGGGACCTTGGACTGAATTCTAGAACAGAAAATCCTTGGCATGGAATCCATAAAAAGGCCATCAGTGGAAAAACTGATAAAATCCAAATGACTGTAGTTTACTTAGTGAAAATTTTTAGTTCTGAAAAATGTTTGATGGTTGTGTAAACTGTTAATATTAGGGGAAGTTAGATACACAGGTACTCTCTGAACTTTCCTTGCAATTTTTTTGTAAATCTAAAATCATTCCAAAATAAAGTGTGAGTGTATCACTACCTTTAAAGTAGTCTTGCAAAAAATAATTCTGATCCTAATCAAACCTCTAGATATGAATACCAGTTTATAAGAAATAAAAATGATAAAAGAACATGTTAAACTACACCATGGTAATGCAATGAGCTAAATTCAGAGTGTGTTCAATTCGAAGACAAACAACTCCATTTCATCAACAAAAAATAACATGGAAAACCAAAGAGAAAGTACAGAGTCACAAATTTGTAAATCTAAAATCATTCCAAAATAAAGTGTGAGTGTATCACTACCTTTAAAGTAGTCTTGCAAAAAATAATTCTGATCCTAATCAAACCTCTAGATATGAATACCAGTTTATAAGAAATAAAAATGATAAAAGAACATGTTAAACTACACCATGGTAATGCAATGAGCTAAATTCAGAGTGTGTTCAATTCGAAGACAAACAACTCCATTTCATCAACAAAAAATAACATGGAAAACCAAAGAGAAAGTACAGAGTCACAAATTAAGATTCTTAAGAGACATATCAACAGGTTGATAGGCCAACATTAAAGAGATACTTTGGAAACAATCAGGAAAACCTGAATTCAAACTAGGAATTAGCTAATATTAAAGTTACTATTATTTTTGTTAGGTGGTTATGATGGTATGTGGTTACATTTATTAGAGTCCTAACCTGCTAAGAGATATATTTAAGGATTTATGAACAAAATTTAGCAATAGGCTTTAACATATTTGGAAGGCGAATAAGATTAATGTTTATTATATTACTCTCTTCACAATTGTGTATATTTGAACTTCTCCAACAAAATGTAATTAAAAGGAGTGTCCCATTTCAACAAACTTGGCTGGTCTGACAGAAATCTACAGTTTGACAGTATTTACGTTCAAAGGAAATTAAGTACTTATATGAGAATAACCAGTCTTTCATTTATTTATCTGCTTTGTATGGATAGGGCTTCCTTGGTGGCTCAGACGGTAAAGCGTCTGCCTGCAATGCGGGAGACCTGGGTTCCATCCCTGGGTCGGGAAGATCCCCTGGAGAAGGAAATGGCAACCCACTCCAGTACTCTTGCCTGGAGAAGTCCATGGACTGAGGAGCCTGGTAGGCTACAGTCCATGGGGTCGCAGAGTCAGACATGATTGAGTGACTTCATTTTTCTTTTCTTTAGTATGGATATAACATATAGGCAGTGCAATAGGGGTAATTTCAGGGAAGCAGGACTCGTACTCACTTGGCTGAGACTGGGTCTGTGGTTAAAACCCATCCTTTATACTCCTTGTCACTGGCTGTTACGCTGACCGCTTTGTAAGTGTAATCTTGCCATTCTAAAGGGCCTTTCTTCATCCATTCATTCATGGCTGCCAGCTGGCTAGATCTAAAACAACCATCAGTTAGGATTAATATATATGTCCCCCCCAAGGAAATGTCTTACGCCTAACCTCCATTCTAGAGGTAGAGAACACTAGCGATTTGCATCATCTTCCATATCAGAAAAAGTTATTTTACTCTTCAGTCTGAAAGCCACGGGACCACGAGTTGCGGCGGGGACGCGTCTGGAGTAATTTATCTGGCACACTTGTATCTCAACTCCCAATCTCAATTCCAGACCGCTTTGACGTTAGCTTCGACCTCTAGTCCGCAGATGCTCAAACCAACCTTTAACTCAGCTCTTTCATCAAAGGAGCTCATTCCACACCACTATTAACAAACTGAAAAAAGAAAACTCCTCTGATATCCACCCAGTCCCTCTAAGTTTTCGCTGATACCGCCGAGAGGCCCCCAGATCTGACAACTTCATCTAAAAACTTGTTCATAGATGCCTAAACGAAGCGACAGCAGCCGAGACCCACAGCCGCATGATACTACTAAGTACTAACTGTACTCAAACCAGGTAATACTTAACGTGTAATCCTGACAAATGAGAAAAATACCAGTTAAAAGTCCTAGCAGCGCCCGATTCTCTTCAACCACGCTGGGAGGAAGAAATCGCTAGGGCTGAACCCGCCCGAGCCCAGCGTGCTTTGCTCCATGTCGTCACTTCCTTCCCCCAGAATTCTCTGTTTTGTAGTCCGTGGCCTTATCACTCCTCTAAGTCCGAGTCCTGAGACCTGGGATGATAAAAGTAGGGTGCAGGGTGAGGGCGGGGGATAAGATTTTTTTTCTACTAACAATAAGCTTCTTTGTTCACGAGGGTCCCCCCATTCATTGCCATTACTGATGGACATTTTAAAATAAAAATTTTAAGACTTGTGCCACTTCCTCCTCTGGAGTAGAAATGGAATTCCAATTTTGCCATGAATCAATCCTTCATGTAAACCCTAAAACTATAGAAGTGTGAGGTGACATTGCCTTGGGGAAGAGATATAGAACCAATTTACTTCCTGTTTGCCCTGTCGTAAGGCAGTTAAGATGCCTACTCTTGCGATGTGCCGTTGCTACAGTCCTGATACCAAAGCCTTTGACTGTGTGGATCACAATAAACTGGAAAATTCTTCAAGAGGTGGGAATACCAAACCACCTGACCTGCCTCTTGAGAAACCTATATGCAGGTCAGGAAGCAACAGTTAGAACTGGACATGGAACAACAGACTGGTTCCAAATAGGAAAAGGAGTATGTCAAGGCTGTATATTGTCACCCTGCTTATTTAACTTATATGCAGAGTACATCATGAGAAACACTGGGCTGGAGGAAGCACAAGCTGGAATCAAGATTGCTGGGAGAAATATCAATAACCTCAGATATGCAGATGACACCACCCTTATGGCAGAAAGTGAAGAAGAACTAAAGAGCCTCTTGATGAAAGTGAAAGAGGAGAGTGAAAAAGTTGGCTTAAAACTCAACATTCAGAAATTTGCCGGGAGAAATATCAATAACCTCAGATATGCAGATGACACCACCCTTATGGCAGAAAGTGAAGAGGAACCAAAAAGCCTCTTGATGAATGTGAAAGAGGAGAGTGAAAAAGTTGGCTTAAAGCTCAACATTCAGAAAACAAAGATCATGGCATCCAGTCCCATCACTTCATGGGAAATAGATGGGGAAACAGTAGAAACAGTGGCTGACTTTATTTTGGGGGGCTCCAAAATCACTGCAGATGGTGACTGTAGCCATGAAATTAAAAGACACTTACTCCTTGGAAGAAAAGTTATGACCAACCTAGACAGCATATTCAAAAGCAGAGACATTACTTTGCCACCTAAGGTCCGTCTAGTCAAGGCTATGGTTTTTTCAGTAGTCATGTATGGATGTGAGAGTTGGACTGTGAAGAAGGCTGAGCGCCGAAGAATTGATGCTTTTGAACTGTGCTGTTGGAGAAGACTCTTGAGAGTCCCTTGGACTGCAAGGAGATCCAACCAGTCCATCCTGAAGGAGATCAACCCTGGGATTTCTTTGGAAGGAATGATGCTAAAGCTGAAACTCCAGTACTTTGGCCACCTCATGCGAAGAGTTGACTCATTGGAAAAGACCCTGATGCTGGGAGGGATTGAGGGCAGGAGAAGGGGATGACAGAGGATGATATGGCTGGATGGCATCACTGACTCGATGGGCGTGAGTCTGAGTGAACTCTGGGAGTTGGTGATGGACAGGGAGGCCTGGCGTGCTGCGATTCATGGACTCGCAAAGAGTCGGACACGACTGTGCAACTGAACTGAACTGAATATTCCATTATGTATATGTACGACAGCCTTCTTAGTTTCATTTAGAAAGTAAAGGAAAATATATCCTTGAGGCATGAGGGCATGCCAACCAAAAAGAAATCAAGAGAAGAGAGGTACCCTATCCCCGGCCCAATTTTGACTCCTCTTTTTATATGATTTTTCTCCTCCCTCTGGACCTGCCCTATGTAAACTGGACTAGCCAAGAGTGCTGTTTGTTTTACCTGAGGTCCTCACTCCAGTACTCAGACCTTCCTTTGTTCTATTTTCATGGGCTTTTCCCTTCCTTGTCTTTTAGCCACCACCATTCTAGACTCCTTTTTCCTATTCTAACTGCCTAATAGTAGGAATCTAAACTCATACAGCCACTATGTAAGACAGTATGGAGATTCCTTTAAAAACTAGGAATAAAACTACCAAACGACCCAGGAATCCAACTACTAGGTATATACCCTGAGCAAACCAAAATTGAAAAAGACACACGTACCCCAACATTCACTGTAGGACAATTTACAGTAGCTAGGATATGGAATCAACCTACATATCCATCGACAGATGAATGGATAAAGAAGTAATGGTACATATATACAATGGAATATTACTCAGCCATAAAAAGGAATGAATTTGAGTCAGTTCTATGAGGTGGATGAACCTAGAGCCAATTATTATACAGGGTGAAGTAAGTCAGAAAAGCAAATATTATATATTAATGCATATACATATGAATTCTTTACAGTCCAACTCTCACATCCATACATGACTACTGGAAAAACCATAGCCTTGACTAGACGGACCTTAGTCGGCAAAGTAATATCTCTGCTTTTGAATATGCTGTCTAGGTTGGTCATAACTTTTCTTCCAAGGAGTAAGCGTCTTTTAATTTCATGGCTGCAGTCACCATTGCAGTGATTTTGGAGGCCTCGAAAATAAAGTCAGTCACTGTTTCCACTGTTTTCCCGTCTATTTCCCATGAAGTGATGGGACTGGATGCCATGATCTTCGTTTTCTGAATGTTGAGCTTTAAGCCAACTTTTTCACTCTCCTCTTTTACTTTCATCAAGAGGCTCTTTAGTTCCTTTTCACTTTCTGCCATAAGGGTGGTGTCATCTGCATATCTGAGGTTATTGATATTTCTTCCAGCAATCTTGATTCCAGCTTGTGTTTCTTCAGCGCTGAAGAATTGATGCTTTTGAACTGTGGTGTTGGAGAAGACTCTTGAGAGTCCCTTGGACTGCAAGGAGATCCAACCAATCCATTTTGAAGGAGATCAGCCCTGGGATTTCTTTGGAAGGAATGATGCTAAAGCTGAAGCTCCAGTACTTAGGTCACCTCATGTGAAGAGTTGACTCACTGGAAAAGACTCTGATGCTGGGAGGGACTGGGGGCAGGAGGAGAAGGGGACGACCGAGGATGAGATGGCTGGATGGTGTCACTGACTCCATGGGCATGGGTCTGGGTAAACTCCAGGAGTTGGTGATGGACAGGGAGGCCTGGCGTGCTGCGATTCATGGGGTCGAAAAAGAGTCAGACATGACTGAGCGACTGAACTGAACTGAACTGATATGAATTCTAGAAAGATGATACTGATGAACCAATTGCGAGGGCAGTCGGACACAACTGCAGTGACTTAGCATGCAATGGAGATGCAGACATAGAGAAAAGACTTATAGACATGGGAGTGGGGAGGAAAGAGAAGGTGGCACAAATGGGATTTCTTTGGAAGGAATGATGCTAAAGCTGAAGCTCCAGTACTTAGGTCACCTCATGTGAAGAGTTGACTCACTGGAAAAGACTCTGATGCTGGGAGGGACTGGGGGCAGGAGGAGAAGGGGACGACCGAGGATGAGATGGCTGGATGGTGTCACTGACTCCATGGGCATGGGTCTGGGTAAACTCCAGGAGTTGGTGATGGACAGGGAGGCCTGGCGTGCTGCGATTCATGGGGTCGAAAAAGAGTCAGACATGACTGAGCGACTGAACTGAACTGAACTGATATGAATTCTAGAAAGATGATACTGATGAACCAATTGCGAGGGCAGTCGGACACAACTGCAGTGACTTAGCATGCAATGGAGATGCAGACATAGAGAAAAGACTTATAGACATGGGAGTGGGGAGGAAAGAGAAGGTGGCACAAATGAAGAGAGTATATACACTACCATACATACATACCATATACACTACCATATGTAAAATCGATAGCCAATGGGAATTTGCTGTGTAATTCAGGGAACTCAAACCAGGCTCTGTGACAACCTAGAGGGGGAGTTGGGGTGGAAGATAGGAGGGAGGTTCAAGAGGGAGTGGACATATGTATATCTATGGCTTATTTATGTTGATATATGGCAGAAACCAATACAATATTGTGAAGCAATTATCCTCTAACTATAAATAAATAAATAAACCGCTTGTCATTTGAATTATTTCTTTAATAATGAGGATGTATTTTGGCTGGTCTAACCATATGTTCCATTTAATATTCTTCACTTTTTCTTGAGTCAATTTAGGAGGACTTTGAATAGAACTCTGAATAGAACAAAGCTACCCTATATGGTAAAGCATTAGTCACTCAGCATGTCTGACTCTTTGTGACCCCATGGACTGTAGCCCACCAGGCTCCTCTGTCCACGAAATCTTCCAGGCAAAAATATGGAGTGGGTTGCCATTCCCTTCTCCTGGGGATCTCCCTGACCCAGGGATCGAATCCAGGTCTCCTGCATTGCAGGCAGACTCCTTACCATCTGAGCCACCAGGGAAGCCCATATGGTAACAAGTCATAATCTAAACCTCTTGTATCACATGCTTTTGAATGAAACCAAGTGTCCTCGTTACAGGAAAAAATGTTCAAGATTATCTTTAGATGTTAAGATACTAGACCTGCTTTAAATAAAATAAGTTTGATACATATATACTTATAAATTACATCCTTAAGGAGCATAATTTCAGTCGACCCTATAAACGATATGGCATGGTAGAAAGAGTACCAGATATACAGTAAAATAATGTGTATTCTAAAATTATTTTTGAACAAATTATTAACCTCTCTGTATCTGTTTCTTTAAACACACACACACACACACACACACAAATTAGAGTAGAAACCAGAGCAGAGAGTAGTTGGTGACTTCTTCGTGTATTAGTCAAAGTTCTTCTGGTTCCAAACCCTAAATTTACTCAAGCTGGCTTAGGCAATAAAAAACAACTTTTTTAACAAAAAAAAAAAGAGAGAGAGAGAGAGAGATGCTGAAAAACTAAAGGGAGGAGTAGTAACACATCATTAGGATGTTTTCAGTTCTGCTCACTCTTTTCTGATATACACATCCCAACCTTGACCCCAGATAAGGAATGGGCTTTGCTGAAATTATTTATATCAGTTCAAGAACCAGAAAGAACCTGTCTAAAAATATTTCTTATAAAAGTCATAGATTAATCTGTGTAAATCTTTTCCAAATGGTAATATACAACTTTCTGATATCCAGACAGACCTTATCTGTGGCATATAGTAGTACCAGTAACCACACATGTTAAAGAGAGAGAGAGAGAGAGATGCTGAAAAACTAAAGGGAGGAGTAGTAACACATCATTAGGATGTTTTCAGTTCTGCTCACTCTTTTCTGATATACACATCCCAACCTTGACCCCAGATAAGGAATGGGCTTTGCTGAAATTATTTATATCAGTTCAAGAACCAGAAAGAACCTGTCTAAAAATATTTCTTATAAAAGTCATAGATTAATCTGTGTAAATCTTTTCCAAATGGTAATATACAACTTTCTGATATCCAGACAGACCTTATCTGTGGCATATAGTAGTACCAGTAACCACACATGTTATTTTGGGAAAATTGGGGATCTAAGAAAAGCTACTTTGTAATATGCTATTTCTTCCCCTACTTCATGTGGCTACCTTTTTTCAGCTAAGTTTTTGTGTTCTTTGCTAAATAAACCAGGAATTTAATCTGTGAGTTTGTGTGTGTGTACGCATTCACACAGAGACAGAGGATCTCTTACCACCAATCTATAATTTGCCTGAAAACACCTAAATAATCAAAATGTCCATTCTTAAAAATAAAATATCCCTAATTCAATTTCAGTCTTGCAATCGTCAGAAAGTATTTTGCTTTCATACATCTCTACTCCTTTAATTATGTTGTCCTTCATCCTAAAATACACATACTTGCCCCCTCCTCTCCCCTCTTACCTTCATCAATTCCCACTACCTCATGCCCCAGAAACAAAAGGGGAAAGCAGATGCATAGCAGGTGTTCACAACAATAGTACTTACCATTGTGCCATATTTGTTTCTTTTTGTGTTTATTCCTTTGTTGAATGGTGTGCCAGAAAAGAGCCAGATGAGTTTTTTCATATTTAAATATCCAGAGCCTAGAGAGCATTTATTAAAAGCTGTAAATATGTATTTATTTAGAAATGGAATTTGACATAAAAATATGCCAGGGATTAAGACACCAAGATCTAGTTGTCTTTACTGCTCTGCCCTCTCTTACCTCCCATATATTCATGTAATCACTCATACTGCTTAGTGTGGAAAAATTACTTTGAAAATATTTTTAATGGTCAAACCAACAACCAAACAAATTAAATCAAGAAATGAAAAAAAGGGTCAACTTTCTATGCCCAACTCGAAAAGCCCCATAAGTAGGACTAGTTTCTCCTAGAAGCAAAACTAGTTTCCCCATTTTCTCTCCTCAGTTCCTCCAGTCCTACTTCAAAGATCCAGTACTTGGTCCCCTTCAAAGCCAAAAGCATCCATCCCAGCAGAAAATGAATTGAAATACAGTTGTAATTGTTAAAGGCTCACACCCCTGCTGTGGGAGTACTATTTGGAAAGTAAAGAACAATGTTGCCTCTGCACTTAACTATCACTACTCCATTCAAGGCACTAACCAAAGATGGAAAACCCCAGCCTGAGCTTAAATTACCCCTGCTTGAAATTTATTAGCATTTGATAAATGTCACTCTTGACAACAATGGTTATCCTCTAAAAGCAGCGACTTTTTCCTATTTTCATGGCCATATCACAGCAGTTTTAGATGTTCAAAATATTGGGTAGTAACTGATGTTGGAATTAGGAAAAGGAGTGTTGCTGGTTAGTTGCTAAGTCGTATCCAACTCTTCTGCAAGCCCATGGACTGTAGCACCCCTTGCTCCTCTGTCCATGGAATTTCCCAGGGAAGAATACTGGAGTGGGTAGTTTCATCCTTCTCCAGGAGATCTTCCCCAACCAGGGATCCAATCCACGTGTCCTGCACTGGCAGACAGATTATTTTACCACTGAGCCACAGATTATTTTACCACTGAGCCACCAGGGAAGCCCAAGAAGAGTAGTCAGATCCGATAGCAATGTTACTCAAGAATGGCTTTATAAGGGGACATTTTCAGAGTAGGTGCCACATCTGCTTCTCAGCCACTAGCTTCTCAGTCCCTCCAGAGATAATTAGATCCTTGATAACAGATCAACTCTAACTAAAATCCATACCTTATTTATCAGAAGGTCCATATAGTTTCTTTTTAGAAATGTTTTCCTTTTCAGTGACAGCACCTTCTTTCCTAAAAATAGCCATTGTCTGAAGTTATAGCTTAACACAAGTCAGTCTGTACCATTGATTAAACTTTCCTGATGTGCTCCTCGTGGCTTGAAAGTTATTATTTTTTAAAGTTACACTCATTGTTTCATTTTCTGGAGTCTCAATAAACTGTTTACCTATTTGCCTGGGTTTTTCCCAAAATAGTGTGGAGGCATTCACTATATTCTGACTGGATCTTCTATCCAGGTGGTGAGAGGGCAAACTAAATCCCCAAATATACATAGCTGAAGATGTGACAGAATAACCACGGCTATCTATTTTTGTTCAAGAGGACGATACTAAACTACATGATTCAAGTAGTACAGACGTTTGATATATTTTAATAAAACAACGTCACATTACTTAATATTGTGACTGCTGCTGACCCGGCGGGCCCCGGGCAGGGTCGGCCACCGACCCCAGGAGGCTCCCCGGAAGTGCGGGTTGTCCTGCTGTTCGCTCCGGAGCAGGGAGAGCAAAGACAGGCCATGGAAATTTAGTGACTGCCGCAAGAGGTCTCGGTCCATGCTAGAAACTGTACAGGCCTTCTTTATGATAAAAAATACTTTCTCCAGCAACTCTTCCGGTGAAGATCTATTCAGTGGTAGGCTGAAACTCTTAACTCTAGCATTTTGCCAGCTGGTGATATTGAGCAATATACTGAGAGTCTCTGGGCTTGTTTCCGCAGTACAGCGGTTAGGAACCAAAGTCAGTAAGTGTGGGGGAGTGGGTGAGAGCCTGTCATAATTATCTTCGAAAAATCACTTGAATTACACAGTAAACCTTATGGGGACTAAATTTTGAGAAAACACTTAAACTAAAACAAACAAAAAGGAATGTATATATACATTTGGGGCTTCCCAGGTAGCTAGTGGGTAAAACATCCGCCTGCCAACACAGGAGAGGGGGTTCGATCCCTGTGTGGGGAAATCCCTGAAGAAGGAAATCGCAACCCACTCCAATATTCTTGCCTGGAAAATTCCATGTCCAGAAGAGCCCGGAGGGCTACAGTCCCTTGGGTCGCAAAAAAAGTCCGACACGACTTAGCGACTAAAGAACAAAACAAAATATGCATATGTCTAGGCATTAAAGTCATTCTGCTTTTAACTCTAAAATCACTAACAGTGAACAGGGTACGGCTAGAAAACACAACTCCAGTGTTTAATAAATGTTAATGTTCTTCCTTTCTTCTGCCCTACAGCCTAACAGGAAGTCTCCCAGAGCAGTCGTTTTAACGCGGTTATGCCTGAGGCATAGATACTTATCCGGCGATAACTCCAAGGTAAGAAACTTTGTAACAGTTCAGGGTTCTTTTCCTGACACTGGCACTTAAAAGCGCCTCGCTAAACACAAGGATGAATTATTATTTACCACACATTAGAACTTGGGCCATTTCAACGTAATAACACCTCAGAAATTTTAAAACGAAAACTTGTTACACACTTCACTACCTCAGAGCCACAACCGGCCCTAAACTCCGGAAAGTCTTGCCCCAATCCTCCCGGCTTCCGTAATCTCGCTCAATTTCGCGATACCAAAACTGCGCTCCGCAGCACCGCCGCTGGGGGCGGTTCCAGAACACTTCCGGGAGGCCACTCTGGAGGTGTCTGCGATGTGTGCTTCCGGCGGCTTCCAGGCCGCTTCCTCAGCCTCCACGACCACGGCCTGAAGTAGTGGGCACCGAACCGGGGGCTGGCAGCCCACTGGCCTTGGGTCACGACAGTCTCTAGCCATGGACCGAGACCTCTTGCGCCAGTCACTAAATTTCCACGGCCCGTCTTTGCTCTCCCTGCTCCGGAGCGAACAGCAAGACAATCCGCACTTCCGGAGCCTCCTGGGTTCGGTGGCCGACCCTGCCCGGGGCCCGCCGGGCCAGCAGCAGTTCCCGGGCAGGTAATGGGACGGCGGCGCCGCTGCTGCGAGACGGGAGAGGGGACGCAGCTCCGGGCTTATTACCGCAGTCCGGCTTCCGAGCCGAGGCTGTGAGCACGTGAGGACTGCGGCGCAGGTTTCGAGGGCACGGTGGAGGAGGGTACCTTCTCCCTGATGTGGGCAATGCGGGATGTGGGTTGAACTTTTAAATCTAGTAGTGCCATCAGAGGCGCGAATTCTTTAGCTAAAATCTTTTGGGCTTGTGTATATCTGGAACAGCGCGGCTGTCTTTTTAAGTTTCCGCGCCCTCCATCTACAGACTGGCGTATGATGGGATCCCTGGTTAAAACTTTTTTTCGGAGGATGTGTGGCCAAGAGCTTAGGATGGTCACGATTGGGCGATGAAAGCAGAGAGCAGAAGCTTGTACGTACTAAAAAGTTTTGCAGAAAAACGAGTTTTCATAAATTTTGTTTTCTTTTTAAGAAAAGAGAGGAGAGTTGACAACATTGAAATACAAAAATTCATTTCCAAAAAAGCGGATCTGCTTTTTGCACTTTCCTGGAAATCAGATGCACCTACAACTGCTGAAGTTAGTGAAGACAATGATGGTGTGTTTAGTCTTAAAATTGTTGCGTTTTGGTTTAGTAGCACTTTGATGAAGCAGAACACAGAGCTGTTAGTAATTTTGTTACTTTTTCTTTCAGATTATTATGCAGTCATGCCACCGTTAGAGCAATTCATGGAGATACCTACTATGGACCGGAGAGAGCTGTTTTTTCGAGATATTGAACGTGGTGATATAGTGATTGGAAGAATTAGTTCCATTCGAGAATTTGGGTTTTTCATGGTGTTAATTTGTTTAGGCAGTGGCATTATGAGAGATATATCCCACTTAGAAATTACAGTAAGTTACTCACCTTTTAGTTATTTGATTGTTTTTGTTTTTGATAAAAATGTCATCTCAGTGCAAAAATTATATCTTTTCATCCAGCTGTAATTAAGTGTACTCTACAGACCTAGTTTTGAGAATTAAATAAGTATTAATAGAAAAATTAAGTACTTTTTTACTTAAAAAAATTATTAGCAGTAATAGAATTACATTTCTGCCACTGTTTCTAGTTTGGGGGGTTTGGTCCTTTGGCTGGCAGAAGTGGGGTTCTGTTTTAAGTGCTCAGATATTAGTGGACCTGGTGAGATTCCTTAGTAGGCTGGGTTATCTCTTCTAGCTGAAAGGCCTTTAATTATTTAGTACTCAGCATTAGATACTTGCATGTGGATAATTTAGAAACAAATTCCTGTGTTTTTTGTATATTTCCAATAATTAAGTGATTTGTACATCATGATACTTTGCCCAAGGTGAATAGATCTAAATTTGAAATACACTATGTCGCTTTAATTTGAAAGGTTTGATATTGTCTATTAAGACAGATAGAGAAGAAAACCAGAAGATACCACAAACTCGATCAGTTCAGTTCAGT